>JAMXBD010001426.1:0-375373 GCA_024138025.1 Combretum micranthum | reverse complement strand
GTGACATTAGTTTCTGGTATGATTCCTGGCTCCTTTCTGGTTGCTTGGCCAACCAAACCTTGTTCATGCTCCTAGGTTACTTGTGAAGGACTTATGGAATGGGAATGCTTGGGATGTTGATTATCTTATCCAGTTGGTTCCTATCCATTTTGTTAATGAAATTCTTTCTTTAAATTTGGAGCCTATGAAACCAGACTCGCCTTGTTGGAAGCTTTCCTCCAATGGTACTTTTTCTGTTGCTAGCATTTTTAATCATATCAGGATTAAAGCTCCAGCCAATGACATTCTTTGCTCTATCTGGTCTAATTTTATTCCCCTAAAAATGTCCTTCTTCCTTTGGCGTGCTATTAAATTTCTCATCCATACTGATGACATCCAAGCTAGTTGGGGTTTAAACCTTGCCTCTAGGTGCTATCAATGCCTTAATAACTGTGAATCAGCTGTGCACATATTCTTCACTTGTAAGTATGCTGTAGATGTTTGGAAGGCTGTCACTGCTCTTTTTGGGATTGTCCACCTTCCTAACATTACTTCCATTGATGTCATGCTCAAATTTTGGAAAAGCAGATCTGGGAATATCAACAGGCATGTCCGGACCTTTGTTCCTATTATTGTTATATGGTACCTATGGATTGAAAGAAATAATAGGAAGCATAGGAATACAACCCGCCCCCCCAGGTTCCTTGCCCTGCAAGTGATTGATGAGCTTAGAAATTTAGGAAGGGCTAACCCATTCACGCTCAGACAAGTCAAAGATGATGAGGACCTTTTTAAAACTTGCCTTAAGCCCCCTAAACGGAAACGTATCCAGGCAGTCTCCTGGACTAGCCCTCCAATAGGTAAGTATAAGCTGAATGTAGATGGTAGTTTGATGAATGGAATGGGTGGTGGAGGAGGAATCCTCAGAGATGATAATGGCAAAGTAATATGGTACTTTGGTTTACCTTCCTCACACCACTCTATTGAGAGTATCGAATTGTCGGCCCTTATTAAAGGCCTAGAATATTGCAGTTCTTTTGGCTTTAAACAGGTCCACATTGAAACCGACTCTAAAATCATCTCAAAGTGGCTATCCTCTATGAAAGTGAGATGGGACAAATGGCATGACATTTCATGGGCGAGGAGTTTACTACAAGATACACACAGCACTTTATCTCATGTATGGAGGGAAGGTAACCATGCTGCAGATTGGTTAGCTAAGAAAGCGAGAGACACTCAGGTCGCCTTTTTCTCCTGGAGTAACTCAAATCTCGACACAAATCTGAAATTCATCATCTGGAAGGATAAATATGGCTTATGTGATTTTCGTGTCCTTTAACTTTCGTCATGGTTTTAAAAGTTGTTCTGTTTCCTTTTGTTGCTTGTCTCATTGTAAGGGGAGTAGTACTCCCTTGTTTATTTTATGCATGTTGTTTCTCATTGTAAGGGGAATAGTATTCCCTTATTTATTTTTATGCATGCTTTACAGGATTGATGTAACTATGGGGTAAGGCCTTATGTCCCCCCCATCTTTGTACTCTTCTTTTTCAACTAATAAAATTTAGGGCTGGCATCCCTCCCCCGTGTACGGGGTTTGCCAAAAAAAAAAAAAAAAAAAAACAAACCCTAAACCCTAAACCCTAAACCCTAAACCCTAAACCCTAAACCCTAAAACCCTAAACCCTAAAACCCTAAACCCTAACCCTAAACCCTAAAAACCCTAAAAAAACCCTAAAAAACCCTAAACCCTAAACCCTAAAAAACCCTAAACCCTAAAAAACCCTAAACCCTAAACCCTAAACCCTAAACCCTAAACCCAAAACCCAAAACCCAAAACCCTAAACCCAAAACCCAAAACCCTAAACCCTAAAACCCTAAACCCTAACCCTAAAACCCTAAACCCTAAACCCTAACCCTAAACCCTAACCCCTAAACCCTAACCCCTAACCCCTAACCCTAACCCCTAACCCCTAAACCCTAACCCTAACCCCTAACCCAACCCCTAACCCTAAAACCCTAAACCCTAAACCCTAAACCCTAAACCCTAAACCAAAAACCAAAAAAAACCAAAATCAAAAATTTTCTAGAGAGAGAAAATCCTCTCCCTTCTCTCTAGAACTCCTACACCCAAAACCAAAGTTATACACCTTTCGGGGGGGTTTTCCGCCTCTTTGAGGTGGTTTCTCCCTCTCTTTGGCCATTTCTCATCAAAAAGACATCCTTTTCATCAAAATCACAACAAATCTTAAGTTTTCCATATTTTTAGAAGTGATTTAAGCATTTCGGATTTTACTCATTCTCATGGGTATTTTTCCTTTTGCTACCTTTTTTTAACTTTCTTTTAGCTCCACCTGGTTCGGTTTTGTTTATTTTGTTCAAGATTCGGAGTTTCCTCAGGGGCTTTCACCTTCCTGCGCTTCTTGAGCATCAAGCAAGTGTGGTGGGTGTTCCTTTTATTTTCCTGGCTGGTTGTGTGCTGTATCACCGAGGGGAAGTTGCTGGGCTCTTAAGTTTCTTCAAGCTCGTGCTGAAGTGTTTACGAGCAAGAAGGAGGATTTCGGTGGACTTCGGTGGACTTGAGGAGCTGCTGGGGTTGGGAGGTTGTGGTTGCTGGGTTTTCGTCTGAGAAGTTCAGCTGGGTTATGCTCTGTCCCTGTCGTAATCCACGCTGTTCTGTGGGAGCGAACTTCACGAGCTTAGATCTTGCCTCTACAAGCGGTTTGGACGGAGCTGCAGTCGTCTCAAGCTGGAATACCACACAACACGATTAGAAATTCCTCCTACAGTCGTCTGGATCTGGTGGTGACTCAGCATTCCCACGGTCAAGAAGGGGTTTTCACGTAAAAAGAGGTGCTGCTATACAGTTTCCTTTCTTGGTAACTGATAGCCCGCTGGTTGAAGCCACTGAAGTAACGTCCATATCAGGTGGTCTTTTACAGATAGAGCCGTTCTGTCTTTCCTCCAGGTCAGCTTTATTTTGACTTTGAAATCTGCTTTTCCCTCCTTCCTGTGCGCGGCAACTTGTGGGCTGTTGCGACTTGTGGTGAGTTGGGTCAACGGATTCCTGGGCTGAATCAGCTTTATTGACCCTGGTGGGGACCTTTTGTTCTGAGACTGAGCTGTTCCATCGAATTGTTTTCGGCCCTGTCATTCTATTATAAGCTGGTGGGCTGTCATCTGTGTGGGCCTGGATTCTTTCTGGGGTGAGTTGGGTTTTTTGGCCTCGCGTGGATTCCAGTTTGGATATTTTGGTGGCCGAACATTTGCTTAAGTGAGTGGGTCTTCTGTCCTCCTGCGGGCGGTTGCTGGATGTGCACGTGTGGTCCTTGCTGGGCTATCGGTGCTTCTGGGCTGTTGATTTCCATTGCATTGGGTTGTCCTTTGATCTCGGTGGGGCCTTTGTTTTGGGAGTGAGCTGTTCATCGGCGGCTGTATTTCTGAGGAGAGGCCGAAGCTTCGTTTTTTTGGCCTAGTTGGTTTTTCTGTGGAGAGGGCGAGCAATCTCTAAGCAGAAAAAAAAAAAAAAAAAAAAAAAAAAAAAAAAAGAAAAAAAAAAGAGAAAAAAAAAAGAGAAAAAAGAGAGAAAAAAAAAGGAAAAAAAGAAAAAAAAAGAGTGGATCTGTTACAATCACGCGGGCTACTCCTCGGATTTGATCTCCACGGGGAATATGGCAATGATGCAGCAGACATTGGCGCCAACGACAGTGGCGCAAACATCTGAAAACGAAGATAGTAGCTCCCCCCCAATTTTCAAAAAATCCTTTGCTGCAGTAGTGGGAGCAATCCAACAGCCCAAAGAAGATATATTGGGACTAAATTAGCCACCTCTTTCAATGGGGAACCCGCTGTCATTTTCAATAATGAGGAGCTAGACAAATTGTGCTCACCTCTCAAATTTGCTCTTGTAGGCTCCTTTTCTCACAGTAGGCCTCCTTTGCAAGAAATCAGGAAATTTTTTCAAGAAAGGAAATTTAAAGGGCATGTGGAAATTGGCCTCATCAATCAAAGGCAAATCCTCATTCGTCCAACTCTACAAGAGGATTACATTCGCCTATGGGAAAGACGGATTTGGACCATAAATTCCTCCATCGTGCGCATTGTCAAATGGTCTATTACCTCACATGCCCAAAAGGAAAGCCCCGTTGCACCGGTTTGGTTAGCTCTCTATAACCTACCTATTCATTTTTTTGATAAATCGGTGTTGTTTGCTATTGCCTCTATTTTTGGGCATCCTTTGAAAATTGATGAGCCTACTGCAAATCTTACTAGACCATCGTTGCCAGAATTCTAGTTGAAATAGATGTTTCGAAAAATCACAAAAATAAGGTTTGGCTTGGTACTGAAACCGAAGGTTTTTTCAACACGTTAATTTCGAAAATGTTCCTTATTATTGCTCTGAATGTTTCAAAATGGGTCATTCCAAAGACCATGTCGATCCAAAAACTCCTTCCAGAGCAATAATAAGGATAAATCCTAATGTTGTTGAAAAAATCCCTCCTCCAAAACCAAGTAAAATTAAGCAAGTCTATGTGCCTAAAAAGGACCTCCTTGGTCAAAACAAAGGTAAGGACATATCTCATCTTTAGAAGTGGAGTCCATAGATTTTGCTAGACTTGCAGGTCCCTCAGAGATCTTTATTGAGACACAGGATGATCCGCAAAAGATGAACACAGCCATCATGCCTACTCCGCCTATGGGTTTGGAACCTATCAATACTTCTGTGGATCATGTAGCCCAACAAGAGCTACTGTTGTTGATATGGACAAGGGCAATCCTCCAACCAATATAGCCAGTGTCTCTAATGACACTACTAATCAGTCCAAGGATTGCCATTCCCTTTTGGAAGAAGCTCAACATCAGAATGCCGATGGGTCAACCAGAACCTGCTAATGATGATATTCAATCAGACACTACTTGGTTGGCCCCTCCAATAGGTACTCCTACCTCTCTTCTCCTTTACCTTTAACCATTTGTGTTTTGAATGCAGAGGACACTCCTCCAAATTTGTTGGTTAGAGGATTTGGTGAGGAATCTTTGGCTTCTCCCAAAAGCCATTATGAAGGGGAGGAATCTGACCCCACTGCACTAGTTATAGCAATCAACAGCCCTCCAAAAAAGCATCAAGAATTGAAAATGCAAATGAGTGTGATAGCTCCGACTCGGAAGAGGGTAACATAGAAGAGGATGACCCAGATTTTGATCCTATCATATACAAGGGCAAATCACGTGATGATTCTCATTTACCAAGGAGTAAAGATAGGTCTCTTGCATGGGATCCAGGTAGGTCATCCTGTCCCTCCTCTCCTTATGCTACACGGGCACGTAGCACCTCTCTTTTTGGTGCCCAATCCCTTGATTCTCCATGAAATATCTTTTTTGGAATATTAGAGGCATAGTTAATGGTCGCTCCTTAAAAAGATTAAAAAGCTTAGTTAGGCTCCATAATCTTCAATTCATCATGATAGCTGAACCCATGACTACCTCTGATAAAATTGATCTTTTTGCAAGAAAGTTGAATTTTAAAAATTTTGCTTCCAATGTTAACTCAAAAATTTGGATTTTCTGGAAAGAACACATTATCTGTCATATTGTTTTTAACCATGAACAATTTATGCACTTGTACTGTTCTAGTTCCAATGGTTCTGTTCTTTTCATGTTTCTGTGGTTTATGCCAAGTGTAATAGGTTTCTTAGGCAACAGCTATGGGATAACCTTAGAGAAATGCATGTGGATATCGATGACCCATGGCTTGTTGTAGGAGATTTTAATACTGTCCTCTCTCCTCATGAAAGATCTGGAGGTAGTTCTTACCCCATACAGTCCATTCTTGATTTTCAATCGATGATGCTTGATTGTGAGTTATCTGATGCTGGCTATATAGGGAAGGATTACACTTGGTCTAATAAAAAAGTTCATGTTAGGCTTGATAGGGCTTTAATAAATGCTACTTGGATTTCTATGTTAGAACCTATCAAAGTAGAACACCTGAACAGCACATGTTCAGACCATTGCCCCCTCCTTCTTAGCCATGATAAAAAGAAGGATGGAAGGTTTTCTAAGTTTAAATTTCAAAATATGTGGACTCGCCATCCTTCTTTTCTGTCAGTGGTTGAAGCTTCATGGAATGGGGTATGCAATGTGTCCGGACTCATTAATTTCCAGCTTAAGCTTATAAGTTAAAACATTCTCTTCGAACTTGGAACAAAAATGTTTTTGGTAATCTTCACAAAAAGCTAAATGACAAAGAGAAAGAGGTTTCCGAGCTGGAAAGGAATTTTGAATCCACTCACGATCAGGACATCTACGTTAATTTGCAAAATGCCAAAAAAGATCTTTTGGACTTAATTGATCAAGAAACCATTTTTGGCAACAAAAATCTAAGGTTAAGTGGTTAAAGGATGGGATAGGAACACTAAATATTATCATGCCATAGTTAAAGAAAGGAGACAGAGAAACATGATTAATAAGGTTAAAGATTCTGATGGGAATTGGATAGAAGGAGACTCTTTAGGCTCTTCTGCTACTAACTTTTTCAGGATCTTCTAACAAAGGACACTCAGGTGAAGCAATTTTCTAAACCAGAATGGCTTAAACAGGTAATATCGGCTTCTGACAATTCTCATCTCATTTCAACCCCATCTTTTGAAGAGGTGACGAATATTATCAATGATTTAGCAAATGATTCAGAACCCGGCCCGGATGGGTTTGGAGGCTTGTTTTATAAAACATGTTGGGAAATCATTGGCAAGGATTTTTACAAAGCAGTAATTGAATTTTTTGAAGGCTTGCCACTCCCTCGGTTTTATACATCAGCATCCATTGTTCTGATCCCTAAAAACAATAACCCACAAACCTGGAAGGATTTCAGACCTATCAGCCTATGTAATACCTCTGTGAAAATTTTTTCAAAAATTCTTACTACTAGGCTTGGTGAAATCCTCCCTAAGGCTATAAGCATTAATCAAACGGGTTTTGTGAAGGGCAGAAACATTATTGATAATATTCTTCTAGCTCAGGAGCTGTTATATGATTTGGACTATAAGATCAAAGGAGGGAACCTAGTGATGAAGTTAGACATGGAAAAAGCTTACGATAGACTTGACTGGGTTTCTTTTTTCTATGCTGGATTGTCTGGGTTTTCATTGGAAGTTTACTTACATGGTTAAAAGAATTATGTGCAATAGCTGGTTCTCAGTTGTTATTAATGGGAAGGGCTTTGGCTTTTTTAACTCGTCTAGGGGTCTTCGTCAAGGGGACCCACTCTCCTGCCCTCTTCATTATTGCTTCTGAGTACTTATCTCAAGGTTTGAACCATTTACATTCCATTTATCCTTCTATTAGGTACAAGACTAGCGCTCCCTCTTGGATTTCCCACCTTTGTTTTGCTGATGATTGTATTCTTTTTATGAATGGTTCTAAATCCTCTGTGAGGCGAGTTCTTGATTTTTTAAGTCAGTATGAATCTTTATCGGGTCAAAAAGTTAACCATCATAAGAGCTCCTAGTTTTTCCTAGGAAATCCAAAACCTCTAGGAAACGCCCTATAAAAAATTTGTCTGGCATGAAGAGCAAAAGTTACCTATTACCTACTAGGTTCTCCTTTATCCCTTGGATGGCGTGACCATCAAAGCTACAATGATATTTTCCAAAAAGTGTCTCAACGCCTCCACAACTGGGCAATCTATGGCTTTCAAGTGGGGGGAAGATTGTTCTCATCAAAAGTGTTTTATCCTCTCTCCCCCTCTATCTTTCAATCCGTTCACCCTCCTAAGTGGGTGATCAAGAAACTTGAAAGCATGTTTGCCAATTTCTTTTGGGGTACCTCCTCTTCTTCTAGAGCCACTCATTGGGTTTCTTGGGCTAATCTATGCTTGCCAGTCGAAGAGGGTGGAGTTGGTTTCCGCTCCTTATCTGATGTCTCCACCTCTTTTGAATCTAAGCTATGGTGGCGCTTTCGTTCTGAATCATCCCTCCTCTCCCATTTCCTTCATTCAAATATTAAAAAACCTCACCCTGTTCAAGCAACCATAACCCACAGTTCTTCCCCGTTATGGAAGAGGCTCCTCAGGGCTAGGGATGTAGCTGAGCCTTTTATCTTTTTTGGCCTGGGAAGGGTGACATTAGTTTCTGGTATGATTCCTGGCTCCTTTCTGGTTGCTTGGCCAACCATACCTCTGTTCATGCTCCTAGGTTACTTGTGAAGGACTTATGGAATGGGAATGCTTGGGATGTTGATTATCTTATCCAGTTGGTTCCAATCCATTTTGTCAATGAAATTCTTTCTTTAAATTTGGAGCCTATGAAACCAGACTCGCCTTGTTGGAAGCTTTCCTCCAATGGTACCTTCTCTGTTGCTAGCATTTTTAATCATATCAGGATTAAAGCTCCAGCCAATGACATTCTTTGCTCTATCTGGTCTAATTTTATTCCTTAAAAATGTCCTTCTTCCTTTGGCGTGCTATTAAATCTCTCATCATACTGATGACACCCAAGCTAGTTGGGGTTTAAACCTTGCCTCTAGGTGCTATCAATGCCTTAATAACTGTGAATCAGCTGTGCACATATTCTTCACTTGTAAGTATGCTGTAGATGTTTGGAAGGCTGTCACTGCTCTTTTTGGGATTGTCCACCTTCCTAACATTACTTCCATTGATGTCATGCTCAAATTTTGGAAAAGCAGATCTGGGAATATCAAAAGGCATGTCCGGACCTTTGTTCCTATTATTGTCATATGGTACCTATGGATTGAAAGAAATAATAGGAAGCATAGGAATACAACCCGCCCCCCTAGGTTCCTTGCTTGCAAGTGATTGATGAGCTTAGAAATTTAGGAAGGGCTAACCCTTCACGCTCAGACAAGTTAAAGATAATGAGGATCTTTTTAAAACTTGCATTAAGCCCCCTAAACGGAAACGTGTCCATGCAGTCTCCTGGACTAGCCCTCCAATAGGCAAGTATAAGCTGAATGTTGATGGTAGTTTGATGAATGGAATGGGTGGTGGAGGAGGAATCCTCAGAGATGATAATGGCAAAGTAATGGTACTTTGGTTTCCCTTCCTCACACCACTCTATTGAGAGTATCGAATTGTCGGCCCTTATTAAAGGTCTAGAATATTGCAGTTCTTTTGGCTTTAAACAGGTCCACATTGAAACCGACTCTAAAATCATCTCAAAGTGGCTATCCTCTATGAAAGTGAGATGGGACAAATGGCATGACATTTCATGGGCGAGGAGTTTACTACAAGATACACACAGCACTTTATCTCATGTATGGAGGGAAGGTAACCATGCTGCAGATTGGTTAGCTAAGAAAGCGAGAGACACTCAGGTCGCCTTTTTCTCCTGGAGTAACTCAAATCTCGACACAAATCTGAAATTCATCATCTGGAAGGATAAATATGGCTTATGTGATTTTCGTGTCCTTTAACTTTGTCATGGTTTTAAAAGTTGTTTTGTTTCCTTTTGTTGCTTGTCTCATTGTAAGGGGAGTAGTACTCCCTTGTTTATTTTATGCATGTTGTTTCTCATTGTAAGGGGAATAGTATTCCCTTATTTATTTTGCATGCTTTACAGGATTGATGTAACTATGGGGTAAGGCCTTATGTCCCCCCCATCTTTGTACTCTTCTTTTTCATCTAATAAAATTTAGGGCTGGCATCCCTCCCCCGTGTACGGGGTTTGCCAAAAAAAAAAAAAAAAAAAAAAAAAACCAAAACCCTAAACCCTAAACCCTAAACCCTAAACCCTAAACCCTAAACCTAAACCCTAAACCCTAACCTAACCCTAAACCCTAAACCCTAACCCTAAAACCCTAAACCCTAAACCCTAAACCTTAAACCCTAAAGCAAAACCAAAAAATTTTTCTAGAGAGAGAAAATCCTCTCCCTTCTCTCTAGAACACCTACACCCAAAACCAACTTTCCACACCTTTGGGGGGGTTTTCCGCCTCTTTGAGGTGGTTTCTCCCCTTCTCTTTAGCCATTTTTCTCCAAAAAGACATCTTTTTCATCAAAATCACAGCAAATCTTAAGTTTTCCATGTTTATAGAGGTGGTTTAAGCATCTCGGATTTTACTCATTCTCATGGGTATTTTTCGGTTTGCTACCTTTTTTTAACTTTCTTTTAGCTCCTTCTGGTTCGGTTTTTGTTTTCTTGTTCAAGGTTAGGAGTTTCATCAGGGGCTTTCACCTTCCTGAGCTTCAAGCAAGTGTTGTGGGTGTTCTTTTTGTTTTCTTGGCCGGTTGTGTGCTGTCTCAACGTGGGGAAGCTGCTGGGCTCCTCAGTTTCCTCAAGCACGTTCTGGAGTGATTCCGAGGAAGAAGGAGGCTTTCGGTGGCTTGAGGAACTGCTGGGGTTGGGAAGTTGTGGCTGTTGGGTTTTCGACCAAGACGTCCAGCTGGGTTATGCTCCGCTCCTGTCATAATCCACGCCATTCTGTGAGAGTGACCTTCACGAGCTTAGGAGTAGCCTCTACAAGCTATTGGGACGAAGGTCCGGACATGCCTGTTGATATTCCCAGATCTGCTTTTCCAAAATTTGAGCATGACATCAATGGAAGTAATGTTAGGAAGGTGGACAATCCCAAAAAGAGCAGTGACAGCCTTCCAAACATCTATAGCATACTTACAAGTGAAGAATATGTGCACAGCTGATTCACAGTTATTAAGGCATTGATAGCACCTAGAGGTAAGGTTTAAACCCCAACTAGCTTGGGTGTCATCAGTATGGATGAGAGATTTAATCGCACGCCAAAGGAAGAAGGACATTTTTAAAGGAATAAAATTAGACCAGATAGAGCAAAGAATGTCATTGGCTGGAGCTTTAATCCTGATATGATTAAAAATGCTAGCAACAGAGAAGGTACCATTGGAGGAAAGCTTCCAACAAGGCGAGTCTGGTTTCATAGGCTCCAAATTTAAAGAAAGAATTTCATTAACAAAATGGATTGGAACCAACTGGATAAGATAATCAACATCCCAAGCATTCCCATTCCATAAGTCCTTCAGTAACCTAGGAGCATGAACAGAGGTATGGTTGGCCAAGCAACCAGAAAGGAGCCAGGAATCATACTAGAAACTAATGTCACCCTTCCCTAGGCCAAACAAGATAAAAGGCTCAGCTACATCCCTAGCCCTGAGGAGCCTCTTCCATAACGGGGAAGAACTGTGGGTTATGGTTGCTTGAATAGGGCGGAGGTTTTTTAAATATTTAGAATGAAGGAAATGGGAGAGGAGGGATGATTCAGAACGAAAACGCCACCATAGCTTAGATTCAAAAGAGGTGGAGACATCAGATAAGGAGCGGAAACCAACTCCACCCTCTTCGACTGGCAAGCATAGATTAGCCCAAGAAACCCAATGAGTGGCTCTAGAAGAAGAGGAGGTACCCCAAAAGAAATTGGCAAACATGCTTTCAAGTTTCTTGATCACCCACTTAGGAGGGTGAACGGATTGAAAAAGATAGAGGGGGAGAGAGGATAAAACACTTTTGATGAGAACAATCTTCCCCCCACTTGAAAGCCATAGATTTGCCCAGTTGTGGAGGCGTTGAGACACTTTTTGGAAAATATCATTGTAGCTTTGATGGTCACGCCATCCAAGGGATAAAGGAGAACCTAAGTAGGTAATAGGTAACTTATGCTCATTCATGCCAGACAAATTTTTTATAGGGCGTTTTCTAGAGGTTTTGGATTTCCTAGGAAAAACTAGGGAGCTCTTATGATGGTTAACTTTTTGACCCGATAAAGATTCATACTGACTTAAAAAATCAAGAACTCGCCTCACAGAGGATTTAGAACCATTCATAAATAGAATACAATCATCAGCAAAACAAAGATGGGAAATCCAAGAGGAAGCGCTAGTCTTGTACCTAATAGAAGGATAAATGGAATGTAAATGGTTCAAACCTTGAGATAAGTACTCAGAAGCAATAATGAAGAGGGCAGGAGAGAGTGGGTCCCCTTGACGAAGACCCCTAGACGAGTTAAAAAAGCCAAAGCCCTTCCCATTAATAACAACTGAGAACCAGCTATTGCACATAATTCTTTTAACCATGTAAGTAAACTTCCAATGAAAACCCAGACAATCCAGCATAGAAAAAAGGAAAACCCAGTCAAGTCTATCATAAGCTTTTTCCATGTCTAACTTCATAACTAGGTTCCCTCCTTTGATCTTATAGTCCAAATCATATAACAGCTCCTGAGCTAGAAGAATATTATCAATAATGTTTCTGCCCTTCACAAAACCCGTTTGATTAATGCTTATAGCCTTAGGGAGGATTTCACCAAGCCTAGTAGTAAGAATTTTTGAAAAAAATTTCACAGAGGTATACAACCCCGCCCCCTAGGTTCCTATTATTGTCATATGGTACCTATGGATTGAAAGAAATAATAGGAAACATAGGAATACAACCCACCCCCCTAGGTTCCTTGCCTTGCAAGTGATTGATGAGCTTAGAAATTTAGGAAGGGCTAACCCATTCACGCTCAGATAAGTTAAAGATGATGAGGATCTTTTTAAAACATGCTTTAAGCCCCCTAAACGGAAACGTATCCATGCAGTCTCCTGGACTAGCCCTCCAATAGGCAAGTATAAGCTGAATGTAGATGGTAGTTTGATGAATGGAAAGGGTGGTGGAGGAGGAATCCTCAGAGATGATAATGGCAAAGTAATATGGTACTTTGGTTTCCCTTCCTCACACCACTCTATTGAGAGTATCGAATTGTCGGCCCTTATTAAAGGCCTAGAATATTACAGTTCTTTTGGCTTTAAACAGGTCCACATTGAAACCGACTCTAAAATCATCTCAAAGTGGCTATCCTCTCTGAAAGTGAGATGGGACAAATGGCATGACATTTCATGGGCGAGGAGTTTACTACAAGATACACACAGCACTTTATCTCATGTATGGAGGGAAGGTAACCATGCTGTAAATTGGTTAGCTAAGAAAGCGAGAGACACTCAGGTCGCCTTTTTCTCCTGGAGTAACTCAAATCTCGACACAAATCTGAAATTCATCATCTGGAAGGATAAATATGGCTTATGTGATTTTCGTGTCCTTTAACTTTCGTCATGGTTTTAAAAGTTGTTCTGTTTCCTTTTGTTGCTTGCCTCATTGTAAGGGGAGCAGTACTCCCTTGTTTATTTTATGCATGTTGTTTCTCATTGTAAGGGGAACAGTATTCCCTTATTTAATTTTATGCATGCTTTACAGGATTGATGTAACTATGGGGTAAGGCCTTATGTCCCCCCCATCTTTGTACTCTTCTTTTTCATCTAATAAAATTTAGGGCTGGCATCCCTCCCCCATGTACGGGGTACCCCAAACCCTAACCCTAAACCCTAAACCCTAAACCCCTAAACCCTAAACCCAAACCCTAAACCCTAAACCTTAAACCCTAAACTGCCGCTCCCTCTTGGATTTCCCACCTTTGTTTTGCTGATGATTGTATTATATTTATGAATGGTTCTAAATCCTCTGTGAGGCGAGTTCTTGATTTTTTAAGTCAGTATGAATCTTTATCGGGTCAAAAAGTTAACCATCATAAGAGCTCACTAGTTTTTCCTAGGAAATCCAAAACCTCTAGGAAACGCCCTATAAAAAATTTGTCTGGCATGAAGGAGCAAAAGTTACCTATTACCTACCTAGGTTCTTCTTTATCCCTTGGATGGCGTGACCGTCAAAGCTACAATGATATTTTCCAGAAAGTGTCTCAACGCCTCCACAACTGAGCAAATCTATGGCTTTCAAGTGGGGGGAAGATTGTTCTCATCAAAAGTGTTTTATCCTCTCTCCCCCTCTATCTCTTTCAATTCGTTCACCCTCCTAAGTGGGTGATCAAGAAACTTGAAAGCATGTTTGCCAATTTCTTTTGGGGTACCTCCTCTTCTTCTTGAGCCACTCATTGGGTTTATTGGGCTAATCTATGCTTGCCAGTCGAAGAGGGTGGAGTTGGTTTCCGCTCCTTATCTGATGTCTCCACCTCTTTTGAATCTAAGCTATGGTGGCGCTTTTGTTCTGAATCATCCCTCCTCTCCCATTTCCTTCATTCAAAATATTTAAAAAACCTCCACCCTGTTCAAGCAACCATAACCCACAGTTCTTCCCCGTTATGGAAGAGGCTCCTCAGGGCTAGGGATGTAGCTGAGCCTTTTATCTTTTTTGGCCTGGGGAAGGGTGACATTAATTTCTGGTATGATTCCTGGCTCCTTTCTGGTTGCTTGGCCAACCATACCTCTGTTCATCCTCCTAGGTTACTTGTGAAGGGCTTATGGAATGGGAATGCGTGGGATGTTGATTATCTTATCCAGTTGGTTCCAACCCATTTTGTCAATGAAATTCTTTCTTTAAATTTGGAGCCTATGAAACTAGACTCGCCTTGTTGGAAGCTTTCCTCCAATGGTACCTTCTCTGTTGCTAGCATTTTAATCATATCAGGATTAAAGCTCCAGCTAATGACATTCTTTGCTCTATCTAGTCTAATTTTATTCCTTTAAAAATGTCCTTCTTCCTTTGGCGTGCTATTAAATCTCTCATCCATACTGATGACACCCAAGCTAGTTGGGGTTTAAACCTTGCCTCTAGGTGCTATCAATGCCTTAATAACTGTGAATCAGCTGTGCACATATTCTTCACTTGTAAGTATGCTGTAGAGGTTTGGAAGGCTGTCACTGCTTTTTTTGCGATTGTCCACCTTCCTAACATTACTTCCATTGATGTCATGCTCAAATTTTGGAAAAGCAGATCTGGGAATATCAAAAGGCATGTCCGGACCTTTGTTCCTATTATTGTCATGTGGTACCTATGGATTGAAAGAAATAATAGGAAACATAGGAATACAGCCCGCCCCCCTAGGTTCCTTGTCTTGCAGGTGATTGATGAGCTTAGAAATCTAGGAAGGGCTAACCCCTTCACGCTCAGACAAGTTAAAGATAATGAGGATCTTTTTAAAACTTGCATTAAGCCCCCTAAACGGAAACGTGTCCATGCAGTCTCCTGGACTTGCCCTCCAATAGGCAAGTATAAGCTGAATGTTGATGGTAGTTTGATGAATGGAATGGGTGGTGGAGGAGGAATCCTCAGAGATGATAATAGCAAAGTAATATGGTACTTTGGTTTCCCTTCCTCACACCACTCTATTGAGAGTATTGAATTGTCGGCCCTTATTAAAGGTCTAGAATATTGCAGTTCTTTTGGCTTTAAACAGGTCCACATTGAAACCGACTCTAAAATCATCTCAAAGTGGCTATCCTCTATGAAAGTTAGATGGGACAAATGGCATGACATTTCATGGGCGAGGAGTTTACTACAAGATACACACAGCACTTTATCTCATGTATGGAGGGAAGGTAACCATGCTGCAGATTGGTTAGCTAAGAAAGCGAGAGACACTCAGGTCGCCTTTTTCTCCTGGAGTAACTCAAATCTCGACACAAATCTGAAATTCATCATCTGGAAGGATAAATATGGCTTATGTGACTTTCGTGTCCTTTAACTTCGGTCATGGTTTTAAAAGTTGTTTTGTTTCCTTTTGTTGCTTGTCTCGTTGTAAGGGGAGTAGTACTCCATTGTTTATTTTATGCATGTTGTTTCTCATTGTAAGGGGAATAGTATTCCCTTATTTAATTTTATGCATGCTTTACAAGTTTGATGTAACTATGGGGTAAGGCCTTATGTCCCCCCCATCTTTGTATTCTTTTTCATCTAATAAAATTTAGGGTTGGCATCCCTCCCCCGTGTACGGGGTTTCCCAAAAAAAAAAAAAAAAAAAAAACCTTAAACCCTAAACCCTAAGCCCTAAACCCTAAACCCTAAGCCCTAAGCCCTAAGCCCTAAGCCCTAAACCCTAAGCCCTAACCCTAAGCCCTAAGCCCTAAACCCTAAAACCCTAAACCCTAAACCCTAAACCCTAAACCCGCTACCTCCTTCCTCCTCGGAGGACTCGCAAGAACCGCCTTATCCACGTTGTTTATGGAATGTAGCCGCATTGGAATCCACATTTGCATTCGCTGCCTAAGGGTTTTGGAACTTGCGGAATGTTTCCTTTGAGGAGATCTGCAGGATTTGACCTGGATGCATACTATCCAATTAGGGCCGAATGCAAAGATGAGGTTCCTCCCACCCACTTCAAGCACCGGCCGGGAAAGACTCTTAATGTAAGAAAATGGCATTCTTCTTTCTCTGAAGATGGTCATTTGGACATAGCAAAAGTGCTCAAACGCATTCAACGTGGGGGAATTCACCCATCAATTAGAGGAGCTGTTTGGGAATTTTTGTTGGGTTGCTTTGACCCCAATAGTACTTTCGATCAACGGGAAGTACTTCGCCAAAGACGGAGGGAGCAATATGGCCATTGGAAAGTTGAGTGTCAGAAGATGGTTCCAATGATTGGCAGTGGGCGGATAATGACTGCAACGATCGTCAATGAGAATGGCCAACTAATGCGTGACAGTAGCACCCTACAAGCAGCACACGGAGCTGCATCCAGATCTGCCCTTGATAGGCTTGGTGATAATCGCAAGAAAATGATGCAGTGGAAGCTTCTTTTGCATCAAATTGGTTTGGATGTTGTTCGTACTGATAGAGCACTTGCATTTTATGAAAGTGAGATCAATCAGGCAAAACTTTGGGATGTTCTTGCAGTATATGCATGGGTCGATGGTGATATTGGATATGTTCAGGGGATGAACGACATTTGCTCTCCTATGGTTGTTCTTTTAGACAATGAAGCAGATGCATTTTGGTGTTTTGAGCGTGCAATGCGCAGACTGAGGGAGAATTTCAGGTGCACCATGAGTTCAATTGGAGTGCAATCTCAACTCAATACACTTTCAGAAATCATCAAGTCTGTTGATCCGAAACTTCATCAGCATCTTGATGATCTTGATGGGGGAGAGTACTTGTTTGCATTTTGCATGCTAATGGTTCTTTTTAGAAGAGAATTTTCCTTTGTTGATTCGTTATATCTTTGGGAGGTGATGTGGGCAATGGAATACAATCCAAATATCTTTTCATCATATGAACAGGAAAGTTTGGGAGATAAGAACATTGGTGCAAGCAACAATGAAATGCTACTGAAGCAGTGTGGTAAATTTGAGAGAAAAAATGTGCTGGCTGGACGCTTAGACCAACAAAGCCACCTGGCTGTTTTCCTTGTTGCTAGTGTTTTAGAGACCAAGAATAAGAAGCTACTACAGGAGGCTAAAGAACTGGAAGATGTTGTCAAGATTTTAGGTGACACGACTGGGAAATTGGATGGAAAGAAAGCATGCAACGAAGCATTGAAGATTCATAAGAAGTACCTAAATAAGGTAAAATATTCATGACAAATGCCTACCCAACAAGTTTGGATAAGAACTCTTTATTCAAAGTGGTATTCAAGCAACGGGAACATAGCAAGCCATCAGTTGGTGTCCTTATAATTATATTTATACTCAGTTCCTGTGGGTGATTCCATCTCATAATATTTGCACAAACTTCTTGTGAAAGATTATCTCAAATGTTGCTGCTAATTGAGGTAAGGCTGATCAATGGGCTTGAGCTGGAAGTGGAAATTAAACAGGAATGCAATTCTGTGCTGGATTGAGATTTCATCAATGCGACAGCAGTAAGGGATGTTGTTAGATGGATAGTGTTCCTGTGCTCACTAACACCAACAGGAAAAATCGAATCCTAATTCCTATGGATTGGCCTAACTGTGCTTAGCTTTGAGTTCCATCATTGGCGTTGCATCATTAAAATTGTGCTGCCAGCTTCTTTTGTTCTAATATTCTTTCATTTTTCTCCGTGGTCTGTTCTTATGGTATCTTTTCTCCCATATACATTTTTTTGTGTAGATTATTGCTTTTAAGGTCGCACTCTATATCTTTAGAACATTTTCACAATGGGGGAAATATAAATATCTGTTTAACAAAAAAAAAAAAAACCCTAAACCCTAAACCCTAAACCCCAAACCCTAAACCCTAAACCCCAAAAAAAAACTAAAAATTCTAGAGAGAGAAAATCCTCTCCCTTCTCTCTAGAACTCCAACCCCTAGGCACAATGCTCTACACCGTCCGGGGGGGTTCCCCACCTCCTTGAGGTGGTTTCTCCCCCATATCTTTAGCCAAATAACCCAAAAAACCTTTTTTTACACCCATATCCTTACAAGTTTACAGCTTTTTAAGATATTTTGGGTTTTTTAGTTTTCGAACTTTTACCCATTTTCTGAGTTTTCTTTTCGTTTTGTTCTCCTTTTCCTTGTTTTCTTCTCTTTTCAAGTTTTTAGATCATTTCTATGAAGCTTTAATCCTTCTATTCTTCCTTTTTGAGCTTTGGGTGGCTTTTGTGGAATCCCCATCTGTTGGAGTTAAGCTTTGTGTTCGTTTTGTGTTGATTTTTTGGCTTTCCTCTTGCTGGGTTCTCAATGTTTTAAGGATTACAAGGAAGAAGGAAGAAAAAACAAAGAAAAAAGAAGAAAGAATAAAGAAGGGGAAGCTACAGTCTTTGACCGGTTCTCTCCTAGCTTCGGTGGTGCTGGTTATATTTTTCTTGGTGGCGGAAACAAGATCCCAGCTGCTTCAGTCGGAGTTCCTGGTCTTTCCCTTTCGCAAGTGCTTGGAAGCTCCGAGGAAGTTGTCATCTCCAGATCTCACGCAACGGTTTGTGTGCACGTTTGGGGTGTCTCCAGCAGGCCTTCTTGGAAGTCTTTGGTCACTTGTCTAGCTTTCCTGGGTCTTCTTGCCAACGATAGCGCTCAACAGGAAGACAGTAGCTCCTGGAGTGTGGAGCTGTCGAACCATGGTATGGCTGACAAGGTCGACGTGACAGGTTTCACATTTGGAGCCGACCACCCTGACTTTTACTCCCCAGAAGGAACGTTTCACGAAACAATACTCATTTGGGAAAGAGACGTTCTGCCTTTGTCCACGTCAGCTCTAACTTTGACTTTCAAATTCTTCTAAATAACCCTGTCCGCCTTTACCGTTGCTAGTTGTGCCGCCATCTGTCATCTATGGGTTTTGGAGTGGGCTCCTTTGCATCTTAAGTGGGCGGTGGCTTTCATTTACATCTCTCAGTGTGGGCCCAGCCGTTTTGTTGAGTGTGTGGGCGGGCTGGACAAGGCTTCATTATTTCCGAATCCTCTGTTGCACAGATTGCTTTATTTGACGTGAGGCCTGCTGCCTTCCTAGGCGTGTGGTCCCTTGCTCATAGGCCGGGCCTCTCTTGCAAGTGGTTGGCTTTACATCAAGTGGGCTGGGGCTGGGCTTTCCTTTGCAATTACTGGACGGGTTTGATTTGTCAAGGGGTGATTTCCTTCATTTCTCCAAGTTGTACAGTAGGCTGGGTTTACTCGGCAGAACAGGATCTTCACACGGGCTGCTCCTCGGATTTGTTTTCCTTGCTGAATATGGCAGCGACGCAGCAGACCTTGGCGCCAACGACAGTGGCGCAAACAACAGAAAATGAAGATAGTAGCTCCCCTCCAATTTTCAAAAAATCCTTTGCTGCAGTAGTGGGAGCAATCCAACAGCCCAAAGAAGATATATTGGGACTTAAATTAGCCACCTCTTTCAATGGGGAACCCGCTGTTTTTCAATAATGAGGAGCTAGACAAATTGTGCTCACCTCTCAAATTTGCTCTTGTAGGCTCCTTTTCTCACAGTAGGCCTCCTTTGCAAGAAATCAGGAAATTTTTTCAAGAAAGGAAATTTAAAGGGCATGTGGAAATTGGCCTCATCAATCAAAGGCAAATCCTCATTCGTCCAACTCTACAAGAGGATTACATTCGCCTATGGGAAAGACGGATTTGGACCATAAATTCCTCCATCGTGCGCATTGTCAAATGGTCTATTACCTCACATGCCCAAAAGGAAAGCCCGTTGCACCGGTTTGGTTAGCTCTCTATAACCTACCTATTCATTTTTTTGATAAATCGGTGTTGTTTGCTATTGCCTCTATTTTTGGGCATCCTTTGAAAATTGATGAGCCTACTGCAAATCTTACTAGACCATCTGTTGCCAGAATTCTAGTTGAAATAGATGTTTCGAAAAATCACAAAAATAAGGTTTGGCTTGGTACTGAAACCGAAGGTTTTTTTCAACACGTTAATTTCGAAAATGTTCCTTATTATTGCTCTGAATGTTTCAAAATGGGTCATTCCAAAGACCATGTCGATCCAAAAACTCCTTCCAGAGCAATAATAAGGATAAATCCCATAATGTTGTTGAAAAAATCCCTCCTCCAAAACCAAGTAAAATTAAGCAAGTCTATGTGCCTAAAAAGGACCTCCTTGGTCAAAACAAAGGTAAGGACCATATCTCATCTTTAGAAGTGGAGTCCATAGATTTTGCTAGACTTGCAGGTCCCTCAGAGATCTTTATTGAGACACAGGATGATCCGCAAAAGAAACACAGCCATCATGCCTACTCCGCCTATGGGTTTGGAACCTATCAATACTTCTGTGGATCATGTAGCCCAACAAGAGCTACTGTGTTGATATGGACAAGGGCAATCCTCCAACCAATATAGCCAGTGTCTCTAATGACACTACTAATCAGTCCAAGGATTGCCATTCCCTTTTGGAAGAAGCTCAACATCAGAATGCCGATGGGTCAACCAGAACCTGCTAATGATGATATTCAATCAGACACTACTTGGTTGGCCCCTCCAATAGGTACTCCTACCTCTCTTTCTCCTTTACCTTTAACCATTTGTGTTTTGAATGCAGAGGACACTCCTCCAAATTTGTTGGTTAGAGGATTTGGTGAGGAATCTTTGGCTTCTCCCAAAAGCCATTATGAAGGGGAGGAATCTGACCCCACTGCACTAGTCTATAGCAATCAACAGCCCTCCAAAAAAGCATCAAGAGTTGAAAATGCAAATGAGTGTGATAGCTCCGACTCGGAAGAGGGTAACATAGAAGAGGATGACCCAGATTTTGATCCTATCATATACACAAGGGCAAATCACGTGATGATTCTCATTTACCAAGGAGTAAAGATAGGTCTCTTGCATGGGATCCAGGTAGGTCATCCTGTCCCTCCTCTCCTTATGCTACACGGGCACGTAGCACCTCTCTTTTTGGTGCCCAATCCCTTGATTCTCCATGAAATATCTTTTTTGGAATATTAGAGGCATAGTTAATGGTCGCTCCTTAAAAAGATTAAAAAGCTTAGTTAGGCTCCATAATCTTCAATTCATCATGATAGCTGAACCCATGACTACCTCTGATAAAATTGATCTTTTTGCAAGAAAGTTGAATTTTAAAAATTTTGCTTCCAATGTTAACTCAAAAATTTGGATTTTCTGGAAAGAACACATTATCTGTCATATTGTTTTTAACCATGAACAATTTATGCACTTGTACTGTTCTAGTTCCAATGGTTCTGTTTCTTTTCATGTTTCTGTGGTTTATGCCAAGTGTAATAGGTTTCTTAGGCAACAGCTATGGGATAACCTTAGAGAAATGCATGTGGATATCGATGACCCATGGCTTGTTGTAGGAGATTTTAATACTGTCCTCTCTCCTCATGAAAGATCTGGAGGTAGTTCTTACCCCATACAGTCCATTCTTGATTTTCAATCGATGATGCTTGATTGTGAGTTATCTGATGCTGGCTATATAGGGAAGGATTACACTTGGTCTAATAAAAAAGTTCATGTTAGGCTTGATAGGGCTTTAATAAATGCTACTTGGATTTCTATGTTAGAACCTATCAAAGTAGAACACCTGAACAGCACATGTTCAGACCATTGCCCCCTCCTTCTTAGCCATGATAAAAAGAAGGATGGAAGGTTTTCTAAGTTTAAATTTCAAAATATGTGGACTCGCCATCCTTCTTTTCTGTCAGTGGTTGAAGCTTCATGGAATGGGGTATGCAATGTGTCCGGACTCATTAATTTCCAGCTTAAGCTTATAAGTTAAAACATTCTCTTCGAACTTGGAACAAAAATGTTTTTGGTAATCTTCACAAAAAGCTAAATGACAAAGAGAAAGAGGTTTCCGAGCTGGAAAGGAATTTTGAATCCACTCACGATCAGGACATCTACGTTAATTTGCAAAATGCCAAAAAAGATCTTTTGGACTTAATTGATCAAGAAACCATTTTTGGCAACAAAAATCTAAGGTTAAGTGGTTAAAGGATGGGATAGGAACACTAAATATTATCATGCCATAGTTAAAGAAAGGAGACAGAGAAACATGATTAATAAGGTTAAAGATTCTGATGGGAATTGGATAGAAGGAGACTCTTTAGGCTCTTCTGCTACTAACTTTTTCAGGATCTTCTAACAAAGGACACTCAGGTGAAGCAATTTTCTAAACCAGAATGGCTTAAACAGGTAATATCGGCTTCTGACAATTCTCATCTCATTTCAACCCCATCTTTTGAAGAGGTGACGAATATTATCAATGATTTAGCAAATGATTCAGAACCCGGCCCGGATGGGTTTGGAGGCTTGTTTTATAAAACATGTTGGGAAATCATTGGCAAGGATTTTTACAAAGCAGTAATTGAATTTTTTGAAGGCTTGCCACTCCCTCGGTTTTATACATCAGCATCCATTGTTCTGATCCCTAAAAACAATAACCCACAAACCTGGAAGGATTTCAGACCTATCAGCCTATGTAATACCTCTGTGAAAATTTTTTCAAAAATTCTTACTACTAGGCTTGGTGAAATCCTCCCTAAGGCTATAAGCATTAATCAAACGGGTTTTGTGAAGGGCAGAAACATTATTGATAATATTCTTCTAGCTCAGGAGCTGTTATATGATTTGGACTATAAGATCAAAGGAGGGAACCTAGTGATGAAGTTAGACATGGAAAAAGCTTACGATAGACTTGACTGGGTTTTCTTTTTTCTATGCTGGATTGTCTGGGTTTTCATTGGAAGTTTACTTACATGGTTAAAAGAATTATGTGCAATAGCTGGTTCTCAGTTGTTATTAATGGGAAGGGCTTTGGCTTTTTTAACTCGTCTAGGGGTCTTCGTCAAGGGGACCCACTCTCTCCTGCCCTCTTCATTATTGCTTCTGAGTACTTATCTCAAGGTTTGAACCATTTACATTCCATTTATCCTTCTATTAGGTACAAGACTAGCGCTCCCTCTTGGATTTCCCACCTTTGTTTTGCTGATGATTGTATTCTTTTTATGAATGGTTCTAAATCCTCTGTGAGGCGAGTTCTTGATTTTTTAAGTCAGTATGAATCTTTATCGGGTCAAAAAGTTAACCATCATAAGAGCTCTAGTTTTTCCTAGGAAATCCAAAACCTCTAGGAAACGCCCTATAAAAAATTTGTCTGGCATGAAGAGCAAAAGTTACCTATTACCTACTAGGTTCTCCTTTATCCCTTGGATGGCGTGACCATCAAAGCTACAATGATATTTTCCAAAAAGTGTCTCAACGCCTCCACAACTGGGCAATCTATGGCTTTCAAGTGGGGGGAAGATTGTTCTCATCAAAAGTGTTTTATCCTCTCTCCCCCTCTATCTCTTTCAATCCGTTCACCCTCCTAAGTGGGTGATCAAGAAACTTGAAAGCATGTTTGCCAATTTCTTTTGGGGTACCTCCTCTTCTTCTAGAGCCACTCATTGGGTTTCTTGGGCTAATCTATGCTTGCCAGTCGAAGAGGGTGGAGTTGGTTTCCGCTCCTTATCTGATGTCTCCACCTCTTTTGAATCTAAGCTATGGTGGCGCTTTCGTTCTGAATCATCCCTCCTCTCCCATTTCCTTCATTCAAAATATTAAAAAACCTCACCCTGTTCAAGCAACCATAACCCACAGTTCTTCCCCGTTATGGAAGAGGCTCCTCAGGGCTAGGGATGTAGCTGAGCCTTTTATCTTTTTTGGCCTGGGAAGGGTGACATTAGTTTCTGGTATGATTCCTGGCTCCTTTCTGGTTGCTTGGCCAACCATACCTCTGTTCATGCTCCTAGGTTACTTGTGAAGGACTTATGGAATGGGAATGCTTGGGATGTTGATTATCTTATCCAGTTGGTTCCAATCCATTTTGTCAATGAAATTCTTTCTTTAAATTTGGAGCCTATGAAACCAGACTCGCCTTGTTGGAAGCTTTCCTCCAATGGTACCTTCTCTGTTGCTAGCATTTTTAATCATATCAGGATTAAAGCTCCAGCCAATGACATTCTTTGCTCTATCTGGTCTAATTTTATTCCCTTAAAAATGTCCTTCTTCCTTTGGCGTGCTATTAAATCTCTCATCATACTGATGACACCCAAGCTAGTTGGGGTTTAAACCTTGCCTCTAGGTGCTATCAATGCCTTAATAACTGTGAATCAGCTGTGCACATATTCTTCACTTGTAAGTATGCTGTAGATGTTTGGAAGGCTGTCACTGCTTTTTGGGATTGTCCACCTTCCTAACATTACTTCCATTGATGTCATGCTCAAATTTTGGAAAAGCAGATCTGGGAATATCAAAAGGCATGTCCGGACCTTTGTTCCTATTATTGTCATATGGTACCTATGGATTGAAAGAAATAATAGGAAGCATAGGAATACAACCCGCCCCCCTAGGTTCCTTGCTTGCAGTGATTGATGAGCTTAGAAATTTAGGAAGGGCTAACCCTTCACGCTCAGACAAGTTAAAGATAATGAGGATCTTTTTAAAACTTGCATTAAGCCCCCTAAACGAAACGTGTCCATGCAGTCTCCTGGACTAGCCCTCCAATAGGCAAGTATAAGCTGAATGTTGATGGTAGTTTGATGAATGGAATGGGTGGTGGAGGAGGAATCCTCAGAGATGATAATGGCAAAGTATATGGTACTTTGGTTTCCCTTCCTCACACCACTCTATTGAGAGTATCGAATTGTCGGCCCTTATTAAAGGTCTAGAATATTGCAGTTCTTTTGGCTTTAAACAGGTCCACATTGAAACCGACTCTAAAATCATCTCAAAGTGGCTATCCTCTATGAAAGTGAGATGGGACAAATGGCATGACATTTCATGGGCGAGGAGTTTACTACAAGATACACACAGCACTTTATCTCATGTATGGAGGGAAGGTAACCATGCTGCAGATTGGTTAGCTAAGAAAGCGAGAGACACTCAGGTCGCCTTTTTCTCCTGGAGTAACTCAAATCTCGACACAAATCTGAAATTCATCATCTGGAAGGATAAATATGGCTTATGTGATTTTCGTGTCCTTTAACTTTGGTCATGGTTTTAAAAGTTTTTTGTTTCCTTTTGTTGCTTGTCTCGTTGTAAGGGGAGTAGTACTCCCTTGTTTATTTTATGCATGTTGTTTCTCATTGTAAGGGGAATAGTATTCCCTTATTTATTTTTATGCATGCTTTACAGGATTGATGTAACTATGGGGTAAGGCCTTATGTCCCCCCCATCTTTGTACTCTTCTTTTTCATCTAATAAAATTTAGGGCTGGCATCCCTCCCCCGTGTACGGGGTTTGCCAAAAAAAAAAAAAAAACCCTAAACCCTAAACCCTAAACCCTAAACCCTAAACCCTAAACCCTAAACCCTAAACCCTAAACCCTAAACCCTAAACCCTAACCCTCAACCCTAAACCCTCAAACCCTAACCTCAACCCTCAACCCCAAACCCCAAACCCCAAACCCCAAACCCTAAAACCCTAAACCCTAAACCCAAACCCCAAAACCCCAAACCCCAAACCCCAAACCCCAAACCCTAAACCCTAAACCCTAAACCCAAAACCCTAAACCCTAAACCCTAAACCTTAAAACCCTAAACCCTAAAACCTAAAACCTAAAACCCTAAACCCTAAACCCTAAACCCTAAACCCTAGCTTAAGGAAAACAAGGAAGAAGGAAGAAAAAACAAAGAAAAAAGAAGAAAGAATAAAGAAGGAGAAGCTCCAGTCTTTGATCGGTTATCTCCTAGCTTCGGTGGTGTTGGTTCTTGTTTTCTTGGTGTCGGAAACAAGATCTTAGCTGCTTCAGTTGGAGTTCCTGTTATTTCCTTTTCGCAAGTGGTTGGAGGCTCCGAGGAAGTTGTCACTCTCCAGATCTCACGCAACTGTTTGTGAGCACGTTTGGGGTGTTTCCAGCATGCCTTCTCGGACGTCCTTGGTCACTTGTCTGACTTTCCTCGGTTTTCTTGCCAACGATAACGCTCAGTAGGAAGACAGTAGCTCCTGGATTGCAGAGCTATTGATCCTTGGTGCGGCTGACAAGGTGGACGTGACAGGTTTCACATTTGGAGCCGACCACCCTTGCTTTTACTCCCCAGAAGGAACGTATCACGAAACAATACTTATTTTAGAAAGAGACGTTCTGCTTTTGTCCAGGTCAGCTTTAAGTTTGACTTTCAAATTCTTCTAAATTAATCCTGCGCGCCTTTACCGTTGCTAGTAGTGCTGCCATCTGTAATCTTTGGGTTTTGGAGTGGGCTCCTTTGTATCTTAAGTGGGCAATGGCTTTTATTTACATCTCTCGGTGTGGGCCCAGCTGTATTGTTGAGTGTGTGGGCTGGCTGGACGAGGCTGTTCATTATTTCCGAATCCACTGCTACACGGCCTGTTTTATTTGACGTGAGGCCTACTGTCTTCCTAGACGTGCAGTCATTTGCTTATAGGTCGTGCCTGTCCTGCAAGTGGTTAGCTTTACATCAACTGGGCTGGGGCTGGGCTTACCTTTGCAATTATTGGACGGGTTGGATTTGTCAAGGGGGTGATTCCCTTCATTCCTCAAGGTTGTACAGTAGGCTGGGTTTACTCGGCTGAACAAGATCTCCTGGCGGGCTGTCTCTTGAACGGCTAGGCCTTGTCTGGAACGTCGTTGGGCATTGTTGGTGGACGAAACAGTGGATCTGTTACAATCACGCGGGCTGCTTCTCGGATTTGATTTCCACGTCGAATATGGCAACGACGTAGCAGACCTTGGCGCCAACGACAGTGGCGCAAACAATAGAAAATGAAGATAGGAGCTCCCCTCCAATTTTCAAAAAATCCTTTGCTGCAGTAGTGGGAGCAATCCAACAGCCCAAAGAAGATATATTGGGACTCAAATTAGCCACCTCTTTCAATGGGGAACCCGCTGTTATTTTAAATAATGAGGAGCTAGACAAATTGTGCTCACCTCTCAAATTTGCTCTTGTAGGCTCCTTTTCTCACAGTAGGCTTCCTTTGCAAGAAATCAGGAAATTTTTTCAAGAAAGGAAATTTAAAGGGCATGTGGAAATTGGCCTCATCAATCAAAGGCAAATCCTCATTCGTCCAACTCTACAAGAGGATTACATTCGCCTATGGGAAAGACGGATTTGGACCATAAATTCCTCCATCGTGCGCATTGTCAAATGGTCTATTACCTCACATGCCCAAAAGGAAAGCCCGTTGCACCGGTTTGGTTAGCTCTCTATAACCTACCTATTCATTTTTTTGATAAATCGGTGTTGTTTGCTATTGCCTCTATTTTTTGGCATCCTTTGAAAATTGATGAGCCTACTGCAAATCTTACTAGACCATCTGTTGCCAGAATTCTAGTTGAAATAGATGTTTCGAAAAATCACAAAAATAAGGTTTGGCTTGGTACTGAAACCGAAGGTTTTTTTCAACACGTTAATTTCAAAAATGTTCCTTATTATTGCTCTGAATGTTTCAAAATGGGTCATTCCAAAGACCTTTGTCGAACCAAAAACTCCTTCCAGAGCAATAATAAGGATAAATCCCATAATGTTGTTGAAAAAATCCCTCCTCCAAAACCAAGTAAAATTAAGCAGGTCTATGTGCCTAAAAAGGACCTCCTTGGTCAAAACAAAGGTAAGGATCATATCTCATCTTTAGAAGTGGAGTCCATAGATTTTGCTAGACTTGCAGGTCCCTCAGAGATCTTTATTGAGACACAGGATGATCCGCAAAAGATGAACACAGCCATCATGCCTACTCCGCCTATGGGTTTGGAACCTATCAATACTTCTGTGGATCATGTAGCCCTAACAAGAGCTACTGTTGTTGATAGGGACAAGGGCAATCCTCCAACCAATATAGCCAGTGTCTCTAATGACACTACTAATCAGTCCAAGGATTGCCATTCCCTTTTGGAAGAAGCTCAACATCAAAATATGCCGATGGATCAACCAGAACCTGCTAATGATGATATTCGATCAGACACTACATGGTTGGCCCCTCCAATAGGCACTCTTACCTCTCTTTCTCCTTTACCTTTAACCATTTGTGTTTTGAATGCAGAGGACACTCCTCCAAATTTGTTGGTTAGAGGATTTGGTGAGGAATCTTTGGCTTCTCCCAAAAGCCATTATGAAGGGGAGGAATCTGACCCCACTGCACTAGTTTATAGCAATCAACAGCCCTCCAAAAAAGCATCAAGAGTTGAAAATGCAAATGAGTGTGATAACTCCTACTCGGAAGAGGGTAACATAGAAGAGGATGACCCAGATTTTGATCTATCATATTATACAAGGGCAAATCATGTTGATTCTCATTTACCAAGAGTAAAGATAGGTCTCTTGCATGGGATCCAGGTAGGTCATCCTGTCCCTCCTCTCCTTATGCTACACGGGCACGTAGCACCTCTCTTTTTGGTGCCCAATCCCTTGATTCTCCATGAAATATCTTTTTTGGAATATTAGAGGCATAGTTAATGGTCGCTTCCTTAAAAGATTAAAAAGCTTAGTTAGGCTCCATAATCTTCAATTCATCATGATAGCTGAACCCATGACTACCTCTGATATTGATCTTTTTGCAAGAAAGTTGAATTTTAAAAATTTTGCTTCCAATGTTAACTCAAAAATTTGGATTTTCTGGAAAGAACACATTATCTGTCATATTGTTTTTAACCATGAACAATTTATGCACTTGTACTGTTCTAGTTCCAATGGTTCTGTTCTTTTCATGTTTCTGTGGTTTATGCCAAGTGTAATAGGTTTCTTAGGCAACAGCTATGGGATAACCTTAGAGAAATGCATGTGGATATCGATGACCCATGGCTTGTTGTAGGAGATTTTAATACTGTCCTCTCTCCTCATGAAAGATCTGGAGGTAGTTCTACCCCATACAGTCCATTCTTGATTTTCAATCGATGATGCTTGATTGTGAGTTATCTGATGCTGGCTATATAGGGAAGGATTACACTTGGTCTAATAAAAAAGTCATGTTAGGCTTGATAGGGCTTTAATAAATGCTACTTGGATTTCTATGTTAGAACCTATCAAAGTAGAACACCAACAGCACATGTTCAGACCATTGCCCCCTCCTTCTTAGCCATGATAAAAAGAAGGATGAAGGTTTTCTAAGTTTAAATTTCAAAATATGTGGACTCGCCATCCTTCTTTTCTGTCAGTGGTTGAAGCTTCATGGAATGGGGTATGCAATGTGTCCGGACTCATTAATTTCCAGCTTAAGCTTACTAAGTTAAAACATTCTCTTCGAACTTGGAACAAAAATGTTTTTGGTAATCTTCACAAAAAGCTTAATGACAAAGAGAATGAGGTTTCCGAGCTGGAAAGGAATTTTGAATCCACTCACGATCAGGGTATCTACGTTAATTTGCAAAATGCCAAAAAAGATCTTTTGGACTTAATTGATCAAGAAACCATATTTTGGCAACAAAAATCTAAGGTTAAGTGGTTAAAGGATGGAGATAGGAACACTAAATATTATCATGCCCTAGTTAAAGAAAGGAGACAGAGAAACATGATTAATAAGGTTAAAGATTCTGATGGGAATTGGATAGAAGGAGACTCTTTAGGCTCTTCTGCTACTAACTTCTTTCGGGATCTTCTAACAAAGGACACTCAGGTGAAGCAATTTTCTAAACCAGAATGGCTTAAACAGGTAATATCGGCTTCTGACAATTCTCATCTCATTTCAACCCCATCTTTTGAAGAGGTGACGAATATTATCAATGATTTAGCAAATGATTCAGAACCCGGCCCGGATGGGTTTGGAGGCTTGTTTTATAAAACATGTTGGGAAATCATTGGCAAGGATTTTACAAAGCAGTAATTGAATTTTTTGAAGGCTTGCCACTCCCTCGGTTTTATACATCAGCATCCATTGTTCTGATCCCTAAAAAAATAACCCACAAACCTGGAAGGATTTCAGACCTATCAGCCTATGTAATACCTCTGTGAAAATTTTTTCAAAAATTCTTACTACTAGGCTTGGTGAAATCCTCCCTAAGGCTATAAGCATTAATCAAACGGGTTTTGTGAAGGGCAGAAACATTATTGATAATATTCTTCTAGCTCAGAGCTGTTATATGATTTGGACTATAAGATCAAAGGAGGGAACCTAGTGATGAAGTTAGACATGGAAAAAGCTTACGATAGACTTGATGGGTGTTTCTTTTTTCTATGATGGATTGTCTGGGTTTTCATTGGAAGTTTACTTACATGGTTAAAAGAATTATGTGCAATAGCTGGTTCTCATTGTTATTAATGGGAAGGCTTTGGCTTTTTTTAACTCGTCTAGGGGTCTTCGTCAAGGGGACCCACTCTCTCCTGCCCTCTTCATTATTGCTTCTGAGTACTTATCTCAAGGTTTGAACCATCTATATTCCATTTATCCTTCTATTAGGTACAAGACTAGCGCTCCCTCTTGGATTTCCCACCTTTGTTTCTGATGATTGTATTCTTTTTATGAATGGTTCTAAATCCTTGTGAGGCATGTTCTTGATTTTTTAAGTCAGTATGAATCTTTATCGGGTCAAAAAATTAACCGTCATAAGAGCTCTCTAGTTTTTCCTAGGAAATCCAAAACCTCTAGGAAACGCCCTATAAAAAATTTGTCTGGCATGAAGGAGCAAAAGTTACCTATTACTATCTAGGTTCTCCTTTATCCCTTGGATGGCTGACCATCAAAGCTACAATGATATTTTCCAAAAAGTGTCTCAACGCCTCCACAACTGGGCGAATCTATGGCTTTCAAGTGGGGGGAAGATTGTTCTCATCAAAAGTGTTTTATCCTCTCTCCCCCTCTATCTCTTTCAATCCGTTCACCCTCCTAAGTGGGTGATCAAGAAACTTGAAAGCATGTTTGCCAATTTCTTTGGGTACCTCCTCTTCTTCTAGAGCCACATTGGGTTTCTTGGGCTAAATTATGTTTGCCAGTCGAAGAGGGTGGAGTTGGTTTCCGCTCCTTATCTGATGTCTCCACCTCTTTTGAATCTAAGCTATGGTGGCGCTTTCGTTCTAAATCATCCCTCCTCTCCCATTTTCTTCATTCAAAATACTTAAAAAACCTTCACCCTGTTCAAGCAACCATAACCCACAGTTCTTCCCCGTTATGGAAGAGGCTCCTCAAGGCTAGGGATGTAGCTGAGCCTTTTATCTTTTTTGGCCTGGGGAAGGGTGACATTAATTTCTGGTATGATTCCTGGCTCCTTTCTGGTTGCTTGGCCAACCATACCTCTATTCATGCTCCTAGGTTACATGTGAAAGTCTTATGGAATGGGAATGCTTGGGATGTTGATTATCTTATCCAATTGGTTCCAATCCATTTTGTCAATGAAATTCTTACTTTAAATTTGGAGCCTATGAAACCAGACTCGCCTTGTTGGAAGCTTTCCTCCAATGGTACCTTCTCTATTGCTATGCATTTTAATCATAATCATATCAGAGTTAAAGCTCCAGCCAATGACATTCTTTGCTCTATCTGGTCTAATTTTATTCCCTTAAAAATGTCCTTCTTCCTTTGGCGTGCTATTAAATCTCTCATTCATACTGATGACACCCAAGCTAGTTGGGTTTTAAACCTTGCCTCTAGGTGCTATCAATGCCTTAATAACTGTGAATCAGCTGTGCACATATTCTTCACTTGTAAGTATGCTGTAGATGTTTGGAAAGCTATCACTGCTCTTTTTAGGATTGTCCACCTTCCTAACATTACTTCCATTAATGTCATGCTAAATTTTGGAAAAGCAGATCTGGGAATATCAAAAGGCATGTCCGGACCTTTGTTCCTATTATTGTCATATGGTACCTATGGATTGAAAGAAATAATAGGAAGCATAGGAATACAACCCGCCCCCCTAGGTTCCTTGTCTTGCAGGTGATTGATGAGCTTAGAAATTTAGGAAGGGCTAACCCCTTCACGCTCAGACAAGTTAAAGATGAGGATCTTTTTAAACTTGCATTAAGCCCCCTAAACGGAAACGTGTCCATGCAATCTCCTGGACTAGTCCTCCAATAGGCAAGTATAAGCTGAATGTTGATGGTAGTTTGATGAATGGAATGGGTGGTGGAGGAGGAATCCTCAGAGATGCTAATGGCAAAGTAATATGGTACTTTGGTTTCCCTTCCTCACACCACTCTATTGAGAGTATCGAATTGTCGGCCCTTATTAAAGGTCTAGAATATTGCAGTTCTTTTGGCTTTAAACAGGTCCACATTGAAACTGACTCTAAAATCATCTCAAAGTGGCTATGCTCTATGGAAAGTGAGATGGGACAAATGGCATAATATTTCATGGGCAAGGATTTTGCTACAAGATACCCACAGCACTTTATCTCATGTATGGAGGGAAGGTAACCATGCTGCAGATTGGTTAGCTAAGAAAGCGAGAGACACTCAGGTCGCCTTTTTCTCCTGGAGTAACTCAAGTCTCGACACGAATCTGAAATTCATCATCTGGAAGGATAAATATGGCTTATGTGATTTTCGTGTCCTTTAACTTTGGTCATGGTTTTAAAAGTTTGTTTTGTTTCCTTTTGCTGCTTGTCTCTTTGTAAGGGAGTAGTACTCCCTCGTTTATTTTATGCATGTTGTTTCTCATTGTAAGGGGAATAGTATTCCCTTATTTATTTTTATGCATGCTTTACAGGATTGATGTAACTATGGGGTAAGGCCTTATGTCCCCCCCATCTTTGTACTCTTCTTTGCATCTAATAAAATTTAGGGCTGGCATCCCTCCCCCATGTATGGGGTTTGCCAATAAAAAAAATAATAAAAAAAAAACCCTAAACCCTAAACCCTAGATATTTGTGAGCCAGCTGCTATATTTTGAATTAGGTGGGCCCCTTTCTTCTTCAAGTTACTTGTTGGTTTGACTTTGGTGTGGGCTTCCGAGATTGTGGAAGAAATTTTTTACTTGCCAACTTTTTCTCACGCGCGTGGTGGGCTCCTGCTGTGATTTTGTTTTTGTGGAGTAAGCTGAGCATTTTGTTTGTGTGTACTAGATTAGTGAGACGAGCTTCTTTATTTGCATTAGGGCCTTCAATCTGTTCAGACGTTATTTGCTTTGGGGGCTTCTTTATGTGCTATCGGGTCTTTTATTTAGAAAAAACTTTCTGCAAATTTACAAGCATGAGCCCCTTTCATTCGGAAGTTAGCTGGTGGGTTGTCTTAGGTGTGGGCCTCGGTAGTTTCTGGAAATTCAGAGGCTCGTTTTTCCCTTTGCTGTATTTGGACGGTCTGGTTTGAATTCCTGCTCCACGGGGAAAAAAAGAAAAAGAAAAAGAAAAAGAAGAATAAAAAGAAGAAGGAAGAAGAAGAGAGGAAGGTTTTTTGGTTGTCGTGGTGATCTTGTCTATCCTATCAACGATTGAATGGCTTCTTCATCAGCAAAAGATGCACCAAGGATAGTGGTGCAAAATCAAGGGGCTAATAGTGAGGTTTCACCAACGAGCTTTAAGAAATCTTTTACTGTTGTTGTTGGCAATCCAACTCCTCCTAAGGACGCTATTCTAGGAATTAAAGCTCCAACTACATACAACGGAAAACCACAGTGATCCTCAATTCTAAAGAACATAACAAATTGTGTGCTCCTTTAAAATATGCTCTAATTGGCTCATTCTCCTACTCAAGACCTCTTCTACAGGAGATAAAAAAAAATTTTGTTGCCAAGGGTCTTAAAGGAGAGATACACATCGGTCATTTAAATCAAAGACAGGTTCTTATACGCCCCACTATGCAAGATGATTACGCACGGTTATGGGAAAGGAAGACATGGACCATAAATTCATCAATCATGAGAATCATCAAATGGTTTTCACAATCTCATATATTAAAGGAATCTCCAATAGCCCCGGTATGGATTGCTCTACCAAAACTTCCTATTCATTTTTTTGATAAATCCATGTTGTTTGCTATTGCTTCTACTATTGGAACTCCTTTAAAGTTAGATGAGCCAACTGCAAACCTATCCAGGCCTTCAGTAGCAAGGATTTTAATAGAATTAGATGTCTCCAAAAAAACATCTAATGAGATATGGCTAGGTGTTGAGAAGGATGGTTTTTATCAGCCAATTGTGTATGAGAATATCCCTCACTACTGTTCTAAATGCTTTAAAATGGGACATTCTCTTGAAAAATGTAGGACTTTTCCTATTGATCAACAACAATTGGCTGATAAAAACCATCCTTCTCAACACCTAGCCATATCTCATTAGATGTTTTTTTGGAATCATCATGTTTAATGTTTATTCTTCCATGGTTTATAATTGTAATTATTTTACAATGGAAGCTTAGATCTATATGCCCTAGATTTTCAGAAACCCTAACCCTAATGTGGATTGAATTGATTTGTTGAATGAAGTTCTTGTTCTTGGATCTATTCATGTTGCTTGATTGTTTAATCTAGTATATGCGCAATATTAGGTTATTGTATATTCTTGTTAATTGAATCGACGGATTGATTAATAGGAAAGATCTAGCATGAGTAGAAGGGTTTGAATGTAAATCTAGAGATAGATTACATGAATCTTTTGCATCAAGAATTTATCTTTATGAGGAATTGTGATCATTAATGCAACCTTTATATGCATCTAGTGAGGAAGAGATTTCCATTAGACATATAGGGTTAGGATTTAATTATCTTGAGAGAGAGATTAATGAATTAGGGTTCCTGCAATTCAAGAACACGTGCTGCATTGACGAATGTTATTAATAAGATTGATAGGGTTAGTGGTGTATCAAGGTCTAGGGTATTGTTTTGTGATTGTTGAATTATTAAGGTTGTGAATATACATTGATTGCGAATTAATTAGTTAAATAGTGAATCGTAGTTGTTAGTAATAAATGCATTTAATTAGATTTGCTAAATAGTGGAAAACCGGTTAATTCTAGTAATTGTCTTAAAGATCCTTGTGGACGATATCCGTTGACCCTATACAACTATAGATAGGTACACTGCCTAACTAGGTCGTAAGAGTTAATTGGAATTATAAATTTAAGAGTTGATACGATCTACATCAAGTTTTTGGCGCCGTTGCCGGGGATCTGGCACGGCAATATTAGAAGAACCTTATTATCTACTAATTTAGCTATTTATTTTATTTTGCAATTTGATTCTTTCTCTTTTTGGACAATAACGTTGACTTTGTTTTTTGATCTCACTTGCAGTTAATGTTAAGAAGTTCTTCGTCTGAAGACTTTACTTTTGATCCCGAGATCGACAGAACATATCACAGGAGAATCAGAGAAAGAAGATTATCTTAATAGTTCTGGGCAATGGACGGAAGTGGAGTTGCAGACGGTCAGAATTTAGCTGTTGAGAGGAATGGAAATAACCCAAATCAGGGTGTCGCTAATGAGAATAATCCCGCCAGGGGTCCTCCAAATGCAATACATCGCCCTATGTGCGAGTTATTCATGCCTGATGTAGACGGAGTAGCACCATCCATTGCATGGCCCACTATACAGGCCAATAATTTTGAGCTAAAACCTTCTTTGGTACATATGGTGCAGGTCAATCAATTTGGTGGAGAAGTTTCTGAAGATCCACACGACCATCTTACAAATTTTCTACATATCTGCACCACAATTAAAAGCAATGGAGTATCTGAAGATGCAATCCGTCTTAGACTATTTCCCTTCTCTCTAAGGGATAAGGCAAGGAGCTGGCTAAACTCTCTACCTCCTCATTCCTTGACCAACTGGGATCAAGTGGCACGGAGATTTTTGGAAGAATTTTTTCCACCAAATAAAACGATCCGGTTAAGGAATGATATTTTTGCTTTCCGCCAATACGAAGGCGAGTCACTATATGAGGTGTGGCAAAGATTCAAAGAACTCCTAAGACGCTGCCGTCATCATGGAATATCCTTGCATGACTTGATCAGAATTTTCTACACCGCCTAGGTGACCACTTGAAAACAAAGATAGATGCGGTAGCAGGTGGTTGCTTAATGAAAAAGAGTGCCCCAGAGGCATATGATCTGATTGAAGAAGTAGCCCGAGATACTTTTCATTGGCACAGTGAAAGGAATCGGCCACAACAAGCAGCAACAACAATGGAATCCGAAACAGTTTCTCAACTCCAAGCCCAAGTGGCATCACTAACAGCTCAGATGAGCAGAATGAGATCTGGTATGGACGGGTATCCAAGTGGTGAGCCGTACGGTCCTAATGACAATCTAAGCATGGAGGATGTGAATATGATGAATAAATTTGAAAGAGGAGCCGGGAACTACAACCCTTACAGCAATACATATAACCCAGGGTGGAAGAATCACCCGAACTTCTCGTGGAGCAATCATAATACACAGAGGTCAAATCTTCCACCAGGTTTCCATAGGCTACCACAGCAACAACTCCCAGCTCTTCCAGCATCACAGCACGTTCCTGCTTTGCCACCTCCTGAGAAAAAGCCAAATGTAGAAGATCTCTTGGCACAATTCATCCAAACTTCCGATGCTCGTCATAGGAATCAAGAGGCATCGATTCACAACCTGGAAAACCAAATTGGCCAATTGGCTAAAATGCTTTCTGAGCGACAACCAGGCTCACTCCCTAGTAACACTGAACCGAATCCGAAGGAACAGGTAAAGCTATTAATCTAAGGAGTGGGAAAGAACTTCCAGTATGTAGAAGGGCATGAACAAGTTGTTGAGAAGGAGGTCGAAGAAAAAAATTATGAGAAGCACACCCATGAGACCGAAAAGAAACAATCGCCAACGGTTAAGGCTTATGTGCCTAAAATACCATACCCGGCTCGTCTCCACCAGAATAAAGACAAAGAGCAGTTTGGCAAATTCCTGGAGTTGTTTAAACAGCTCCACATCAATATACCTTTTGTGGAAGCTCTCTCGCAGATGCCTAAATACGCCAAGTTTCTGAAGGATCTTCTATCTAATAAGAGGAAATTGGAGGACGTATCGACAATTGAAGTAGGAGCTAACTGCTCTTCTATTATTCAAAACAAGTTACCACCTAAGCTAAAAGATCCGGGAAGCTTCACCATTCCATGTGTGGTAGGGGAATTATCTGTAGAAAAAGCACTAGCTGACCTTGGGGCGAGTATCAATCTCATGCCCTATTCATTTTTTAAGAAGCTAGGCTTGGAAGGTCTGACTGAACCTCGACCCACCCGCATGAGCCTTCAATTAGCTGATCGTTCAGTGAAAATCCCAAGAGGTATTATCGAAGACGTGTTGGTGAAGGTGGGTAACTTTATATATCCTGTGGATTTCGTCATACTAGATATGGACGAAGATAGAGAAGTACCGTTAATTCTGGGAAGGCCTTTTCTTGCCACTGCAAGGGCGGTAATAGATGTTCAAGAAGGAAAACTCACCCTTAGAGTGGGGGATGAAGAATTGGTAGTAACAGTAGCTACAGCACTAAAGCACCCAATGGGGTCTGACGATTCCTGTTATTCTATCGACACTATAGACTCCTCTGTATCCGATCATATTGATGAAATTTTATCTAAAGATACATTAGAGTTGAGTTTGAATCTTAGTGCAGGTAAAGAAGTAACGGGATCGGATGTTAAGGCCATCACATCTGCACTCGAGGCAAATGAACAATTCATCTCTCAGAAAGGTTTTGAAGAGTTAAAGAACGATACAAAGGAAAAGTTGAAAACCTCCATTGAAGAGCCGCCAGTGCTTGAATTAAAACAACTTCCAAATTCTCTTGAATATGCATTCCTGGAAAAGAACTCAAAGTTGCCAGTGATAATTGCTTCGGAACTGTCCAGTGAACAGAAGGAACAATTACTTTCGGTTCTCAAGGCACATAAGCGAGCTATTGCTTGGAAGATCTCTGACATCAAAGGTATTAATCCATCCTTCTGTACTCACAAAATTCTGTTAGAAGAAGGATACAAGCCTGTAGTCCAACCTCAAAGACGGCTAAACCCAAATATGAAAGAAGTTGTCAAGAAAGAAGTCATCAAACTTCTTGATGCGGGGATGATATACCCCATATCTGACAGCCCTTGGGTTAGTCCAACACAAGTGGTGCCGAAGAAAGGAGGAATAACTGTGGTCCCGAACGAGAAAAATGAATTCATTCCCACAAGAACCGTAACTGGTTGGCGAGTATGCATCGACTATAGACGATTGAACGAAGCAACAAGGAAGGACCATTTTCCCCTACCATTTGTGGATCAGATGCTAGAAAGGCTTGCCGGACATATGTACTACTGTTATCTTGACGGTATGTCCGGATATTTTCAGATACCTATTGCACCAGAGGACCAAGAGAAGACCACCTTTACATGCCCCTATGGCACATACGCATATAGGAGGATGCCCTTCGGGCTGTGTAATGCACCCGCTACATTTCAGCGGTGCATGTTAGCAATATTTGATGACTTGGTGGAGGAGATCATGGAAGTATTTATGGATGACTTCTCGGTCTTCGGCAATTCATTTCAAGCATGCTTGGCTAATTTAGAAAAAGTCTTGACCCGTTGTGAAGAGACTAACCTAGTCCTTAACTGGGAAAAGTGCCACTTCATGTGTAAGGAAGGCATTGTACTGGGTCACAAAGTCTCTCAAAAGGGAATTGAAGTAGATAGAGCCAAGATCGAAGTAATTGAGCGATTACCGCCTCCCACATCAGTCAAGGCTATTAGAAGCTTCCTTGGACATGCGGGTTTCTATCGGCGATTCATAAAGGACTTCTCCAAATTAGCCCGTCCTTTGACACGACTTCTGGAGAAGGATGTACCCTTCATTTTCGATCAAGAATGCACTCATTCTTTCAACCTCCTAAAGGAAAAGCTCATCAATGCTCCGATTATGATAGCACCAGATTGGAATCTTCCATTTGAGATTATGTGCGATGCCAGTGATTATGCAGTCAAAACTTTTGACTGGCATGAAGGATAAAATTTTACCCATCAACTATTTAGCGTCTCTTCTCTCTCTCGGATGGCTTCATCACCAAAGCTTTAATGTTTTATTCCAAAAAGTATCACAACGCCTTCTCAACTAGGCAAACCTATGGATCTCAAGTGGGGGTAAAATTGTTCTCATCAATAGTGTTTTATCCTCTCTCCCCCTCTATCTTTTTCAATCTATTCAACCACCTAAGTGGATGATTAAAATACTTGAGAGCATGTTTGCCAATTTTTTCTAGGGGAACTCCTCTTCCTCTAAGGCCACTCACTGGTCCTCTTGGCTAAATTATGTCTTCCTGTTGAAAGAAGGTGGTGTTGGGTTTCGCTCTTTATCCGATGTCTCCACCTCCTTTGAAATCAAGTTATGGTGGCGCTTTCGTACTGAATCTTCTCTTTTGTCCCATTTTCTACAGTCAAAATACTTAAAGAACCCCCATCCTGCCCAAGCATCCATAGCCCGCAGCTCTTCCCCACTTTGGAAGAGATTCCTTAAGGTGAGGAATTTAGTTGAGCCTTTTATATATTTTGGCCTGGGAAGGGGTAACATCAATTTCTGGTATGATTCTTGGCTCCACTCAGGTTGTCTAGCCAATCACACTTCTATGCAAGCTCCTAGATTGCTAGTTAAGGATTTATGGCAGGAGATGCTTGGGATGTTGATCATCTCAGCCACTTAGTCCCTATGCATCATGTTAAAGAAATCCTTACCTTACATGTAGAACCTTGGAACCCTGACACACCTTGCTGGAAGCTTTCTACTAATGGATCCTTTTATGCTGTCATCACTTTTAATCATATTAGGATCGATGCTCTAGATAATGACACTTTTTGTGCTATCTGGTCTAATTTTATTCCTTTAAAAGTGTTCGTCTTCATATGGTGTGCGATCAAATCCTTTATTCATACTGATGATAGACAATCTAGTTGGGGCCTCAACCTTGTTTCAAGATGTTATCAATGCCTAAATGACTGTGAATCAACTACGCACATTTTTTCACTTGTCAGTATGCTTTAGATGTTTGGAAGGCTATTGCATCTCTCTTTGGTATCATTACCCTTCCTAATACTTCATCCATTGATGTCATGCTGAAATTCCGAACAGGTAAAACTGGAAACATGAAAAACCATGTTAGGAGTTTTGTACCTATTATTGTCATATGGCATCTATGGATTGAAAGAAATAATAGGAAGCATAGAAATACATCCCGTCCCTCCAAGTTTCTTATCTTACAGGTGATTGATGAGCTTAGAAATTTAGGAAGGGCTAACCCGTTATCACAAAGACAAGTCTAAGAAGATGAAGATCTCTTCAAGACTTGCATTAAGCCCCTTAAAAGGAAACACATCCATTCAATATCCTAAGTTAGTCCTCCAGGAGGTAGATGTAAACTCAACGTTGATGGAAGTTTAATGAATGGTGTGGGTGTTGGAGGTGGAATCCTCAGGGATGAAAATGGTAATGTTATATGGTACTTTGGTTTTCCTTCTCCACACCAGCCCATTGAGAGTATAGAATTATTTGCACTTATCAAAGGTCTAGAATTTTTCAGTACCTATAGCTTCAAATAGGTTCATGTTGAAACTGATTCTAAAATCATTTCAAAGTGGCTATCCTCCACTAAAGTTAGATGAGACAAGTGGCATGATATTTCTTGGGCAAGGAAACTGCTACAGGATACACATAGCACTTTATCTCATGTATGGAGAGAAGGTAACCACACAGCAGATTGGTTGGCCAAAAAAGCTAGAGATGCACAAGTCGCCTTCTTCTCTTGGAATAAGACAGACCTTGAGCCAAATTTGAAATTCATCCTTTGGAAGGATAAATATGGCTTATCTAATTTTAGTAACTTTTTTTTATGTAGGTAAGGGGGTAGTACTCCATGTTTCCACATTGTTTATTTATTTTGTAAGGTGAATTGTACTCCCTTGTTTATTTTCCATGCATGTCAGTTATATATGTAAGGGGAGTAGTACTCCCTTATTTATCCTTTTACATGCTCTATAGGTTTCATGTAAAACAGGGGTAAGGTTTTATGTCACAGTGCACCCCCCTCCCCCCCCCCCCCCCCCCCCCCCCCCCCCCCTTTCTTTTTGTACTCCCTTATTCATCTAATAAAATTTGAGGCTGGCATCCTCCCCCTGTGAACAGGGTTTGTCGATAAAAAAAAAAAAAAAAAAAAAAACCCTAAACCCTAAACCCTGCAGGTTTTATGTAAAATAGGGGTAAGGCTTTATGTCGCCCCCTTTTTTGTACTCTCTCATTCATTTAATAAAATTTAGGGCTGGCATCCCTCCCTCGTGAATAGGGTTTGCCAATAAAAAAAAAGCCCTAAAACCTTAAACCCCAAACCCCTAAAACCCTAAACCCTAAACCCTAAACCCTAAACCCCTAAATGCCTAAACCCTGAAACCTAAAACCCTTAACCCTAAACCCGTACTATTTCGTGTCCAAGCTAGTTGTTCCTTGACTTTTTTTCGCCTTCACTTCCTTATGCGTAGTCTTTTCAAGGAGTTGTCCTTTTCATCCAGGTTGGTCGGTTTTTTTTTTTTTTTAACTTTTGAAGTTTGGTTGAAAGCTTCTTACCCTTGTGCATTTTTCTTAATCTGGAACAGTGGCTGTGTATAATAAATATGAGTTCAAATATTACCAGCAAGTATACTGGGTCAAATCAAGTAATACAAAAAAGTAAGTCGAGTATCGTTCCCACGAGGATAAATTTAATTACTAAACCGATATTAGCTTTTATGAATATTTAGGCAATCAAATTGTATCAATTTAAACTATTTAACTTATTCTATTTTAACCTAATAACTATCGATGAATGCAATGAGATTGTGAGAGAGATATATCAGATAAATGTGGGAAGGAGCAGAATCCACCTTAATCTTTGCTAATCATACTGAAGTTATATATGAATAGTTAGAATTGTGGATATTTGTATGAAATTGTCATGACCTAAAACTATCAAGTTTTAGTAAACCACAAAACAATCTATTAGCTTCCGCTAAATAAATTATCAATGGAATCTAATTTACAATCATAAACCTCTCGATTCTACAATTGTCTAATGTCTTAAATCAATTTCTCTAATTCCTTAGTGAGAAATTAACATAAAACATTGCATGAATTATATGGAACAATTTATAAATTAGATTAAACTCCACCACTTCCGTAATTGTTGTTTAATCTTAATTCATGAATTTCTATGAACCCTAATTCTTCTTTCGAATTATCAAAATTCTTATCAATCCAATTTCATAAAGAAACAAGATAGATAATCAATATTCATTACAAACATTTCATAATTCTAACAATTCTATAACTAAATTCAAATATCATTTTAGCAAGATTAGGGTTTCATCACTTCCCACAAGAAAAAGTTTAGCTACCATGGATAACTATTCAATAATCAGGTAAGAATATGCAATTGATATCATTATGAACAAAGAAATCAGATAGATGAATTGCATAAGAAAAGAGAGATCAATATCACCAATTCAAATATCAAAATCTTCAATTACAAATTCTTGAAAGCTTCAAATCTCTCATAATTCTCTATGAAGTGCTTAAAACTATTTGTCTATCTACTGAATGTATGTTGAATTGTTTCTCTGATTTCCTTAATGAAATTAAAGGAGAGAAGTCCCCTTATATAGGAAAAATTTATTAAAAAGCTTTAAAGGAAATTTGTAGTTTCAACATGTATGCCGGTAGTTAAATTTTCTACGCCGGCGGCTTACATGCGACGTAAAGTCCCTCTTTGATTACACCGACAGTATACTTGTAGCTTTTGTCTTCGATTACAAGTGTAGGCCGCTGTGCGCCGGCGACTTAGAAATGGATCTAGCCGGCGTATATACTCGAAAATGAAAGGTTTGCCATTTTATAGGGAAAGCCGTCTCAAAGCCGGCGGCTTTCATGCCGGCTTAAACAATGCATTCAATTTCGATCGTTCATTTTATAACCGAGCACTCATGTTTGATTATGCCTCTTGATTTTCAACCTACATTGCCTCAACGCCGGTGTCTTAGCATCTGGTGTACATTATAACTCCTTCTACACTGGCAACTCTTAAGGTCTGAACTAGCGGCTTTCATTCTATACTGCCCTCTCCACCTTCTACGCCGCGACTTTCAGGCGGCGTACATTTAAATGGAAGAAGGCTTGTAAGGCCGGTAATGTATGCAACGGCTTTGAGAATGCAAAACATATTCATCATGTAAGCCGTCCAAACACCGACGGCTTTGATTCCCAGAAAGCCGGCATTGAAGAAATTGCAAAAGCTGGCTTTTTCGTCCTTCTACACTGGCGGTGTTGAACCAGTTTGTTCAGCTTCCCACAATCTATACTGCCTCAAGGCCGGTGGTGTCGAACAACCTTAAGGATTTTGATTCTGAGCATCATGAAGGCTGGTTGTATGCTAGCGGCTTAGGCTTTAGAAAAGACGACGTATCCCTTAGTTTTCCTATTTGCATTTCAAAGTTTCTTGTTTTGCTTCCCTTTTGTCCAAATTAGACCTGAAACATGAATTTTAACCAAAACAAGTAGTCATTCTAGCAATTTATCACAAATTAAACATCAAAAGTTGTATAAAATGTGATTTTGTCAACTCCCCCACACTTGAACTTTTGCTTGTCCTTAAGTAAAACAATTAAGAATAAAATTCTTGAAATCCGTCATAAATAGTACAATTTTTCTAATTTAAGCATTAATTCTTTAACTTGCTTTCTTATACCTACTGCTCTAACCACACTAGCTTCTTGTATTTAGAGTACTTTAATCAAAATTGAGGAGTTAATCCAGACAAAACAAGTTTTAATATCAGTTTTTTAACAAAAGAACATTCTATTCAAAAAGCAAATGCACAATCCACTAAGGAAAATACTCATTTAGACTTCATTGGACTTTTAGCTTATATATACTCTTAGTGACACCAAATGAAAGCATGTGGTATCTACTTTTTCCTTAGATTTTCTCCTCTTTATTACAAGTCTCCTTTTATTTGAATCTTTGCATTCATTTTTCTTTTGTTTTTCATACAAGTATTTATTTTCTTTTTGGGAGGTTTTTGCCTCCATCTTTTTACTTTTCAAAGTTCATAATTTGAACTTTTGCCTTTCTTCCCTTCTCGTTATAATGAGTTCATTGAGTTGACACATCCCAAACTCATCACCTAAGTGACCAGGTTTCAAAATGTCCCTAAGAACTCTTCCTCACTTTAATATTCAAGTTCATATACTCATGACTCAAAAATTTTTAAGTCAGAGGAGCAGAGGCTATGCTTGTTTCTTTCTTTTTGAATGCAATAACAAATCAAAGACTTATTTTTATAAAGGATTACTAAGTTAAAAGTTTCATTTGCCTCTTTCACTAAATGTTATAATTCAAAGAGTATATACAAACTAAAATTTCCTAGAAGTAAACCTATTTATTTTTCACAAAAGGATTTAACCAACTCTTAAATTTCCAATTCCAAAGTTAAAAATAAAGTAAACTTGTTCCTTAAGGATTTTGCAACTCAATTTCAACTAAGTAAACCAATCACAATAGCAGGTGAGTAAGATACTTTAACAAGTTAATTTCATTGTTTCTTTATTTAATCAAATGCTTTTAATCATTACTTTGTACTATCTTTAAATTTCAATAGATTTTTGAAAATTTTGGCAGAATTTCCCCATAATTTGTTTTCAAACCAAAAATACAAAGTGGGTGTTTACTCAGATTAACAACAACAATCCAAACACCCAAATCAATTCAAACAGTAGATCATATTCATAACTCCACTTCATAACTTCAATTCAATTTATCCCTTCCCCCACACTTCAACTAAATAGTGTCCTCACTGTTTCATAGATATAGAACAAAGAGAAAAAGATAAAAAAAAAAAAAAAAAAACTGAAACCTTTGTATTTTCCTTTTAGAATTAGAGTCAGGAAAACTCAGGGCAAAGAAAGATTACATGTTCAGCCCTGTAATCTCTATAAAAGAAAAAATAAAAGCAAATATAATAAAAACTAACTAATAAGTACAGATCAAAGTGAGTCTACCTACAGGGACTTGGGTGCTCATAATAAATACAGGACAATATGAAAAAATAAAGATCAATAAAGAAGAAATGAGAGCTAGCAAGGTCTTTAGCTCTTTGGTCCTGGACTAACTCTGCTGGTGTGCTCTGCGCTAAGTCTTTGAGTATCTCTTAGGCTAGCTGTATGAGTGTGCTCTGAACTAAGTTTAGCAGTATGCTCTGAGCCATGCCTAGACTCAGTAGAAGTCTCATAATTCATCTCAGCCCCTTTCTTTAGATTCAAGTAACAGATTGCAATCTTCACTGCCTTAAAAATCATCTTCCTAAACTTCTTATTCTTCTTATGCTCCTTAATTTGTCTGTCATTGAGCTCCTGATTTTCCTTCTTCAAACCTTAGATATCCAGCCTAAGCTTGTCCATATCATATGCTGAAGCAATACTTGTAGGAGGAGGAGGAGCAGAGGAAGATGGTATGTTAGTAGGAATATCACCAGGAAAGATATCTTGAAATTCTAACTCCTCTACAACTGGTGGCTGAACTCCTCTGGGGTTTTTAAACAATCCCCAGCCTTTAAAGGGTGCTGATGAAATCTTTTTACTTTCAAATATCTCATCTCCCTGAGGAGCTTCAAAGATCCTCATACCCTTCAATAATCTGGTGATATAACCACCACAGAACAAAAGTCTGGTCCTGGTATCATCAGCTTCCCTATAGATGAAATTTGCTATCTTGATCGGCCTGAAATGTATAGATAAATAAAGCATGGATTACTACCAACAAGTATACTAGATCAAATCAAATAATATAGAAAAATGAGTCAAGTATCGTTCCCACAAGGAATTCTTATAATTACTAGACTGGTATTAGTTTAAACTAATATTTAGGCTATTGACTTTAAGATTTTATAATTATCTATTCTATTTCTAACAATAGATGCTACACAAGTATGAGATGTGAGAATGAGATAGATATATCAAACAAAATGTGGGAAGAAGCAGAATCCATCCTAATCTGCACTAATCATATTGAAATTATATTATATGAATAGTTAGAATTATAGATATTTATATGAAATTGTCAAGACCTAAAACTGTAAGTTTTGGGAAACCACAAAATAATCTAATAGCTTCCGCTAAATAAATTATTAATGGAATCGGATTTACAATTATAAATCTCCCGATTTTGTAATTGTTTAATCTCTTAAGTCAATTTCTCCTAGTTTCTTAGTAAGAAATTAAATTAAAACATTGCATGCTAAATTAAAACTTCGCGCTTCTGCAATTGTTGTTTAATCTTATTTTATGAATTCTTATGAACCCTAATTCTTCTTCCGAATTATCAAAATTCTTACCAATCTAATTTCATACAGAAACAAGATAAATAATTAGGATTCAATACAAATATTCTATAATTCTAACAACCTTATAATATAATTTCAAAGATCATTTAACAGATTAGGATTTCATCTCTCTCCCCACAAGTAAAATTTAGTTGTTCATGAATGATTCAATGATCAAATAAGAAAATGCAAATGATAACATATTAAACAAATAAATTAAAAAAAAAAAGAATTGCATAAGAAATAAGATTAGAAATCACCAATTCAATTGTTTAAATCTTCACTTGCAAAATCTTGTCAATACAAAGCTTCAATCTCTCAAATTCTCTCTTAAACTATCACAAGGGAATTTCAAACTATGTATTTTTTTGTCTCTTCCTATGAAGAAAACCTATCTTTATATAGAAGAAATTCAGACTCTTTAATTGCAAAATCTTGCAGTTACAACATTGTACGCTGGCAGTTATAAATCTAATGCCGGCGGCTTTCTGGGGGCGTACATATGAAAAGTCAGTGAACACTGGCAGTGTTAACTTCAGCCTTAAAATTTAGCTTTCTGTGGATGAACTATGCCGTTTAAAAGCCGATAGTGTAGTAATTGATTTATCCGGCGTAAGTTGAAGGCTGCGTTGTTGATAATCAAGGTAGGCAGCTTGGTTAACAGCTTTAGTTATTTCAATTTTGTGCATAATGAAAGCCGTCTCAATGCCGGCGGCTTTGAATCCTAGAAAGCCGGCGTTGGATATATTTGCAGATGTTGGCTTTTATTCTTTTTACACTGGCAGTGTTAAGCTAGCCTTTGTTGTTGTTTGCTCTTCCACATCCTACACCGCCTCAAGGCCGGTGGTGTAGAGGCGGCCTAAACAATTTCAATTCTGAGCTAGCATTACGCCGGTAGCTTTGACCTAAGAAAAACCGGCATACCCCCTGAATTTTCCTTTTTTCAATTCAACAATGCTTGTTTTGCTTTCTTTTACTCAAATTAGACCTGAAACATGAATTTAACCAAAACAAGTGTAGACACCCAATTTTTGCCCAATTAAAAATTAGGCTTAAGTTTAGATTAAATTAATGTCATCATGAGTTCATAAGATATAATAATAAAATAATAAATAATAGTATAATAAAAAAGAGAGAAAAGAGAAAATAGAAAAAATAAAAAAAAATAGAGGAATAAAATATGTATAATAAAATAATTAAATGAATAATAGTAATGTAAATAAAATATATGTAAGAAAAATTAAAATAAATAATTATTTGAGCTTAATATAACATATATTTTATTAGTCTTAAGTATTAGTGGGTTAGCTATATGACCAAGGCACAGGCCAACGGCCTAACGGTTCAGACCATAGACACAGGAGCAAAGGGACCCGAGTTCGATCCTAGCCCAAGGCAGATTTTGCCTCTTTTTGTTCAATTTTTTTTCCCAAAAGACACATCGGTTCATCCACTTTGAGACATCATTTGAGCAACGAATCTTTGTGTTTTTTCGAAATTAATTGTACAGACACAAACTAGGCATGGGATACATCACATCTGCACATAATTCGCGTATTTTTTCATTCCAAAAGCCATCTTAATTAAGTCATGAAAATTGGGAAAAATTCGAATGGACATGATTTTTCAAATTTTAAAATTGGCCAAATTGTGTTCTTTGATCAAATTAAATACACTTAATCGAAGAGTTATGATGTATAAACATAAGATTCGTGATCAATTTGAACCAACAATCACGAATCGAGTCCCAATTTTGAATCGTTCTTATTTGAAAAAGTATAACGATTCGTGATTCAAAAATTGAATAAGTACAAAGCTTCGAAATGACAAATTGTTTCGAAATCTATAAATAGGATCACCCCACAAGCAGAAAGCACAATTGAATTTCGTAAAACACGCACTACACATCGAGATCTGAAAATAGAGTAAAAGTGTTCGAATTGCAAAAATTGCAAATTCGAAGTGATCGGGAGGATTTCGATCAAATTAAAGAGTGTTAGGATCATTTAGGAAGTGTTCTTGATTGATTATAGTACTTAGATTTGCTCGAATTTGCATTTGGAAGTTCTGCAAATTTTTCGAAATTTTTTTATCCTTGCCGCCGTTGGACCACCACACGAACCGCCACTTCCAGTGGTTCTGGGAGTGAACCACCACCACCAACGGACGCAGCAGCCCCATCCACGTCGGGCCGACAAGGTTGCAGCCTTCGAAAACCACCAGGAGCGGCCGAGGAACACCTTGAAGTCACCGTCATCGTCCTCTTCACCCGACTGGTATCCAAGATCCGACCCGAAATCCGAGATCCAACCCGGTCGGTCGTCGGTCAACGGTCGTCGGTCAATAGTCAGCCAGATCTACGGTCCAGATTCAATCAGAGGATCAGACGGTCCAGATTGATCAAAGCGATCTACGGTCCAGATTTGATCAGCAGATCCTACGCTCCAGATTTGATCAGTAGATCCACGGTCCAGATCGCGAGTCAATTCCATCAGACGGTCAGATTTAGTCCACAGATCAGACGCTCGAGATCTAATCCGAGAAAATCCAACAGTCCAGGTTAGTCCGCAATATTTTATTAGTTATTTATTATATATTTAATTTCGGAAAATAGGAAAAAATTAATAAAAATTCGTAAAAAATCCAAAAAAATTTAGAAAAATCCAGAAAAATTAGAATAATTATTTTTAATATAAATTTACATGTTTTAGCAATTTTTGATATTTTTGGATATTTTTGAATATGTATTTGCATATAAATTGATCTTTAAATATATATTTGATGCATGAGATGTTTTGTTTTTGTATTTTAATTTTGTTATGATATATTTTGAATATGTTCTGAACATATGTGATGATTATTAAATTTTGAAAAATAATAAATTGTAAATAGATTTTTTAAACCAAAATTGTTGTTGAATAATAAAGATAAAAATTGTTTTTTTTTTAAATCATGATATTAATTAAATTTTTATCAAAATTTTCTTTATAAATTTGCTATAAAGATAATACTCAAAATTCTCAAAATTATTTTTCATAAATGGATTTTGAAAATAATTAAAGTTGTTCAAAAATATTTTCATAAATTTACTATGAAAATATTTAATATTGTTTAATCGAAATTGATTTTCATGTAGCATTAAATTAGCATGAATTGTCAATGATTTTTGAACTTAGAAAAATATATTTTTTATGAAATAAAATCAATTGATTAGATCATAGGATCATCAAAATTGGTTTTCATGAAAATTCAAAATTTAATGAACTTAAAGTGAGAATATTTTAAAAATATAAAATTGATCAAAAAACTAAGTTCTTTATAAAAGAACTCGTTCTGTCTGATCTCGATTAGCGAGTACGTAGGCACCTACGGGGCGACAATAAAATTAGAAAAAATATATTTTATTTTGATAGTTTGAAATAATATTTTGTACATATTATAAGTTTTTTTTTTTTTTGAAAAGAAAAAATACAAATGTTTGTTAATATTTAAATCCTAAAAATAAAATACATAAAAATAAAAATGAATGATTAAACTTGTAGATATTTGTTTTATAAATGTTTTGTTTGAATTTTTTAGTATAGAAAGGATAAATTCTAAATTTTAAATTTAAAGTGGTAACCGCTTAGGTTTTAATAGGTTAGCCCCGGACTCAGATATCTGGTATTTTTTTAAAATTTGATTTTTAAATCAAACTTTTCGCAGACTAGTGGCTAAGTTAGGATTAACCGACCCATTGATCCTAGCTTTTATTTTTTCCCGATTTATATCGGGTGGCGACTCTAAAAAGTTTTCAAAAATTAAAATTTCTTTTAACCCCTAGTCGAGGATTCATGTTAAATGGGTTTGGTTTTAATATGAATCGGGTTAGGAGAAATGAACGGATGATTTCAAAATCCAGGCTCGACAGCTTGGCGACTCCACTGGGACTCGCTTATTTTTTTAAAAAAAAAAAGAGGGCTAGCCACTTAAGTTTAAAATTTAAAATTTATCCTCTATTTTTGTATATTGTGTAATTATCTGTTGGTATGTGTTCTTGTATATATGTCTGTAACTTAGATTTTAAATTAGTTCATTTCATTCGCATATGTATTTGCATTCATGCACACAATGTGTGCTAGATACGGTCGAACCTAGGCCGTCTTAAGAGCCTAAGCGAGGAGTTCGAAGTAAGGTCCGGGGCTGTGGTTTCCACCCTCTAGATCAAGAAAAGACTCCCACTCCGGTTTAGCCTTATGATTTGCTAGACCGGGGAACCTATAGAACCTTACCAAATCATGCATTCATTCATGGGATTTGACCAATTTTTTTCAAAAAATGGAGTTGTAAATTTTTTAAAAAAAATTTAGGATTTGTCTCATAATAAGGTCTTTATAAATCCTCAGGAAATGATTTCCTCGAGTTCGGACAGTAGCGATAGCCTATGGGCTCGTCTCATCAAGGAACCCCGAGTAGAGACTTTCAAGGATCCAATGTTGTTACTGGACCGATGGTTGGTCAGTTTTGACCCCGATCAACAATCATTCATTAAGGATAGGTTGGGCCCGATCCTCAATTTACCTAAGGTCCAAGTTCCATTTACCATGTTTCGAGCCCTTGTTCATCTCTGGGAACCCAATGAAGTGGCATTCCGTCTAGGTCAACACGTGCTAAGTCCTACCATTGAAGAATATGCTAGGTTGCTTCAAGCCCCACCCACTTCCGAGGGGATCTATGTACCAAGCCTTACTCAAAGTCCGATCCGCATCATTTCATGTCATTCATGTTAGGAAATCATCAATATTGCATGTATAGCTAATCTATATAGTAGGAACATTACAAACATTTACAAAACTATTTTTCGGAATTGAAATTTGCTACTGTCCTAATCTGATCCGACCTTTTCGAAGCTTCAAAGTTTTCAAAACTTAAATATAATATTAGAATAGATAGATCTTTCAAAGTAGATAGAAATCGATATATAATTTACGAAATTCCGAGTTAAAATGACCAAGTTATGGCCGTTTTAAGTTGGAATTCTGCTTAGGACTAGAATTACGAATTTGATAGTTTGTATAAGATTGTTTGGATTAGTTTGAGATGAAATACTTATTAGAGCATTTCTTCCTTTTTAGGTGATCTCAAAATCGACGATCCCCTACCACCGAATTACCTTTACTAAAAGACCGGTGATCTAATGATCGAGTGAGTCTTCTTCTTATTATGTTACCTTGTTTGTACTTATAGCTAGTCGCATTAGAAGTATAGGAACAAGATAAAAATCGATATGAATGGGGATGGGATATATGATGAGACTGTGATGAATGTATGCCAACGAATACTAAAGTATATCGAAACCATGATTCGATTGGATAACTGCACTGTTCATATTATTTTTGTTATGCGTATGATATTGGTTGATCACTCTAAAGAATGTATGAATATTTTGACCTAAGCAAAAATTAATTTGGTCATGCATCGCATCGGACATATTGCATTTGGTAGCATGCTACTCCTACGCAGGTCAATCGGTATAGTCCGTTGATGACTCCTTTAGATAACGAAACCGGTGCCAGAGCTCATTCATGGGAACTAAGGCGCATGGGGATGCATTCCATAGGTGAGCCTAGCCGAGTCGAGTGCTATGAGCCGAGGGCTTGAGGACTAGCAGCAGTCGTGTAGACTTCAATACCATTCCTAACCCAAGATACGGACGGCGTAAATCCGTTATGTGTATGGGTTCCAGATACCCATACATAATTGTTTGCTCATGTGTTTGTTTATGCATAGCATATGATTGATTATAACTTGCTTGTTTGAATGAACAGGTTATTTCAAGAATGCTAAGTAAGGACCGAGATGGTTGAAGCCAAGAATGACTTTCGGATTTCAGCAAAAAATAGGATTGCTTGAAGTTATTGGCTAGATTTTATGATTGCCTTGTAATAGTTCATGTAGGGAAGTCCGTGGATGAATGTAATTGAGGTTTAATGATTTGTATTTTGAAGTATAGTGATTGGTATATGAAGTATAGTGATTTGTATCTGAAGTATAGTAAATTGTATTTCCTTTACATTGTTACTCAAGTGTATCAATATAAAATGTATCTCTCCAATGTGTCTCCTCTATGTGTTAGACGTCTTGTACATAGTATGGAAACCTTCGCATGACTGAGGCGATCATCTTAGGCTTTAATATTGTATACGGCGGACTGTCACATTTAGGATATCCTTCGGGGCGCAACAGGCACATCCCAGGCTCATCATCTAAGTGACCAGGTTTTAAAGTACCCTTAAGAACTCTTCCTCACTTTAACATTCAAGTTCAGATACTCATAACTCAAATACTTGAGTCATTGGAGTAGTTGCTATGCTTGTTTCTTTCTTTTTGAATGCAATAACAAATCAAAGACTTATTTTTACAAAGGATCACTAAGTTTAAAGGTTTCTTCTACCTCTACACTATCATCTAGAAAGTTAGAGAAGTATGCAACTTGATTAAAGATGTGAAACTTTTGAATGGCTATGCTTCCAACATAAACTCCTATTTAGGGGTAAACGAAGTAAGTTTAAGGGGTTTGAAGAGCCATGACCATAATGTGCTACTCCAACGGATTTTCCTAATAGTTATTCATGGTTTTCTTTATAAGCAAATTTATGATGTGATTTGTGATGTATCATGTTTCTTTTAGAAGTTGACTGCTAAAAAATTTTGTATAAATTTGTTAGTCATATGAGAAAGCCATTACAATAACATTGTGTGAATTAGAGATCATATTCCCTCTAGTCTTTTTCAACATAATGGTGCATTTGGTTGTCTATTAGTTGAGGTAAGCGCGACTATACGGTCTCGTTCAGTATTGTTCAATGTATCCTATTGAATATTACTTGGGAATGCTTAAGGGGGATATAAGGAACCAAGCTAGACCAAAGAGTTCTATCATTGAATCATATGTCGTACACGAAAGTATTCAATTTTGTTCACTATATGTTGAGAACCAAATCGGCCCCATCGATTGTGGGATGATCTAATAGACAACAGTTCCCCATTGTCTTTTTGGATATTCGGACAACAAAGCGACCATTAGGCTCAAGCATCATATTGGAGCAAGACCCTGAATTTCAAAAGATGCATTAGATTGTGTTTAACAACTATGAGAAAGTCTAACCATATTTGAGTTACTTAAGTGAATTGATACCACTAATCTTCGCTTTTTTTGTCTAGTTAAATCCTAATTTAGTTGTCTTCAAGGTGTTCAAGTAAGAACTAAATGCACGCGGAGCACAAAACATATGAGTAATTGCGTGCAAATATTTCTTTGAATGGTTTGGGAATAAGGTCAACCCATCACCAACTCTTCTCGAATGGTTTCATTATGTATAACTCGCTAACTGTTTACATTGCATAATTTGTAGATTATGCAGCTCAGCCTGTGGCTGGCATACAAGGAGTGTCGAATGAGATAGAAGCTTTTGCATGGGGATTGGATAAATTCGCCTCAAATTTATCATGTAAATTTTGCTTATCAGTTTGCTGAGGTAACATTTGCGTCACTATCCCATAACATGGTGAATCTATTGAGGCAAACTGTAAAGACCCGGCCCACTTAACCCATATATTAAGTGTGTCAAATCTCTCGATCACACATAATACCTAAATATTAGGAATAATATTCAAGTATTATATGTAAGGTCGTTTTAAAAAGAGGTGTTTTTAATGACTACCTGTTTAAAACAGACATAACGTTCACATGATTTGAATTAAGAAACATTACCACTACATAAGTAGTGGATCATTACCTATATACAAGTCATACATCATATATATACATTACAAATACAATCCAAATCAAAATACATTCTAAGGCTTAACAAATAAGCCTAAACACTTTAATAAAATTACATCAAAAGAAATCCTAAGCATATACTAGGTCTCTCTCTCCTAGTCATCCATAGAGTCCTCCCAGTCAGTCCCATAGCCCATATCGTTATAGTGCTCATCATCAAAGTCACCTGCAAGATAGCAGCATGAGCCAAAGGCCCAGTACACAATAGTGCAAACCAATACATATGCCATGTTGACTTAACTAAATGTCATGCAATAAATCACCACAACTTCATTATCTTTAGTTAAGTGAATAGAACAACACTGGAGTATTCAAACTCCGATTCAAGCTTGGGAATTATGGGGGTCTTGAGTAACAGAAGCTGTCCAGGGGGTTGATATAGATAGACCGGATATCTATATCTTCTATATCTAACCGATAAAGAATATTAATAGCATCATTTAGGGTTCACACTCTTTATACACTCTACTTATCCCGGTCTATAACATCAATTAGTTCAACGGTCCCATACCCGTGAACTAAAACATTATTTCCTTCCGAGCCTAAGTAGAGAATGCACCGATACAATTAACCCTATTAGCTACCCACTTAGCCAATAAAAGAAACCACCATTGCATCATGGATTTGAGTCATTGCATCATGACAAAGGATTGAGCTAAGTGCCTTAACTATCGTGCCATTGCATCATGACAAGATTATCGCTCCCCGGTTCCGGATTCAATGACGTAAAACACAACCAATTTCAATATCTTTCGTTATTCTCTGATTAAGGTCAAATTGATATATGCCTATCCTAAGCAACAATCAATCAAAGTATTATGTACCTAGTTCAGATTGGGAATCGAAGGAAATCTCCAACTGAATATCTATCTCTGTTCCACATAAATCAACTATATCACATTACTATCCTAAGTCGATCTTATATTCACTAGATTATAACTTAGGAAAATTAATGAACCTTATGTAAAAACAATCCAAAATCATCACATAACACATATATATATATATAGCAAATCTTTAATAAAAAAGTCTTATATCATGTATTGGAAGATGTCGGAAGAAGTTAGAAAAGTTTGAAATTTACAAAGTTAACGCTGGCCATTAACACTGGCAATGCAAACCTTAACGCCGGTGGTGTAGGATCATATAAGGCAGTAAGAAGTATTAGTTCTGTACAAAATCTTGGAGTCTTTATGCTAGCAATTTCAACCTCAATGCCGGCGGCGTTTAAGATAATTTTCGAAAGAACAGAAATCAGGATTCTAACGCAGGTAAATTTCGACTTCAATGCCAGTGGCATTTAAGATAATTTCCAAAAGATCGGAAATAAAAATTCTAACGCTGGTATGTACACCGGTGGCGTATGAGGCGGCGTACACTACAATTCGCAATTGCAGATTTCCTCTATTTTCCAAACACAAAAATTTTTACATTTTAACTCTTCTAACTCATTCCAAACCACATGAGGGCTTACTACAACCTCTATAACATGGCAAGCATTCTAAGGCTTTCCTAACCTCTATACAACATCTCAACAAGAATTAGCATATCAACTACATGTATTATACTATACTTGCATATTTCATGGATTAAGAGGAAAATAAGACATCTTAAACATTATATAAACTTACCTCAATGTATATATAAGCTTAGGGAAGGATTTTTGGTGTGTTGAGTCCAAGAAAACTTGATTTGGGTGTTGGAAATTGTTGGCCTTCTAGAGTTACGAATTTTCCTCTCCTTTGTTCTGTTTTGGATTGCCTAAGTATGCAATTAGGCTTTGATGTTTATCATAATAATGTTGACTTTTGGGGGGGTAGATTTGGGAAGGCTTTGGGCCTTAATTGACCTTTAATTTGGGCTTATATTTGGGGCCTAAGAAGGCCAAAATCTGCTAAGTTAAGAGCTTATAAATTTAGCTCAAAACACAATTAATTCATTAAATATTAATTACTACAACAACCACTTGCATTAACATAATAATTGAATAGCATGAATAAACTACCATTCTAAATACATTTACCATAGACTCATATTTAGTTATTACTTCTTAACACATATAACTATAGCAAACACCACAATTCACTCTATACATACATACACACATGCAACAATCAATCTACATGTATTAATTATAAATCAACTTTGGGTCATTTCACTCTTCCCTCCTTCAAGAAGTTTCGTCCCCGAAACTTACCTAAATCATGACTCAAATAACTCGGGATACTTCTGTCTCATCATATTCTCAACTTCCCAAATCGCTTCATGCTCGGATTGGATACTCCATTGAACTTTCACCACTGGGATTTTCTTGTTCCTTAACACTTTATCCATTCTTTCCAAAATCTTAATAGGCTTTTCCTCTATGGTCAGATCAGGTCGAATTTCTGGCTGATTTGTATCAATAATAGTATCTAGATCTGATATACACTTCCTCAACTGTGAAACATGGAATACATTGTGTACATTCGATAAATTTGGCGGTAATGCTAATCGGTACGCCAAAGGTCTAATTCTTTCCAAAATTTCAAAAGGACCTATGTATCTCAGATTCGATTTTCCTCTAACACCAAATCTGATTATTCCTTTGGTTGGAGAAACTCTAAGAAAAACATGATCTCCAATTTCAAATTCCAACGATCTTCTTCTCTCATCAGCATAACTTTTGTATCGGTCTTGTGCAACTTTTAATCTTTGCTTAATGAGTTGAATCTTGTCTATCCCCTATTAAATCAATTCTAGACCAATTAGAGCTTTCTCACCTACTTCATCCCAGTGGAGAGGTGATCGATATTTCCTTCCATATAGTGCTTCATATAGAGCCATTTGTATCGCGGACTAATAACTGTTATTGTAAGCAAATTCGACTAGAGGCAAGTAATCATCCCAATTTCTTCCGAAATCTAAAGCACAAGCTCTAAGCATATCTTCTAAAATCTGTATTGTCCTCTTGGATTGCCCGTCAGTTTAAGGGTTAAAAGCCATACTAAACTAAAGTTTCGTACCAAGTGCTTCATGTAAACTCTTCCAAAAGCAACTCACAAAGCGAGTATCCATGTCTGATGTAATCGATACTGGAATACCATGAAGTCTCACTGTTTCTTAGATATAAATCCATGCCATTTTCTCCAATGAACACTCGACTCTCAATGGTTTAAAATGTGATGATTTAGTCAATCTATCCACAATAACCCATATAACTTCATTCTTGGTAGGGGTCTTAGGGAATACACTCACAAAATCCATGGTTATATCATCCCACTTCCATTCCGGAATTGATAATGGTTGCAACTCACCACCAGGTCCTTGATGTTCGATCTTTACTTGCTGACATGTTACACACTTGGATACATATTGTGCAATGTCTTTCTTCATATTGTTCCACCAATAATTCTTCTTCAGATCCTTATACATCTTCGTACTCCCTAGATGTATTGAATACGCTGTTACATGAGCTTCCTTCAAGATTTCTCTCCTCAAATCCCCCGTCTTTGGTACAAATATTCTGTTTCCAAATCTGATAACATCGTTTTCATCAAGTCTCAATTCTTTTCTTCTTCCGTCTCATATCGCACTTTTTATCTTCACACTTTCCGGATCTTCATGTTGTCTTTGTTTAATAATATCCATAAAAGTTGGTCGGAGTGTCGAATTTGCAATCATCACTTCTACTTTGTCCAATGTTACTTCGATATCCAATCTTCGTAGATCTTCTTGTATTTCTTTTTTACTCGTAATCATGGTCGCCTCCTCATTTGTTTCTACCTACTCAAAGCATTGCCTACCACATTAGCTTTTCCAGGATGATATAGAATCTGTACATCATAATCCTTGATCAACTCAAGCCATCTTCTTTAACGCATATTCAATTCTTTATGAGTAAAGATATACTTTAGACTTTTATGATCCATAATATTTTACACTTCTCCCCAAACAAATAATGTCTCCACAATTTCAAAGCTAAAACCACTACTGTAAGTTCCAAGTCATGTACAGGATAATTCTTCTCATGCAGTTTCAATTATCTAGATGCATAGGCGATCACTCTGTTATCTTGCATCAGAACACATCCAAGACCTTGTATTGAAGCGTCACTATAGACTGTGAATTCCTTTCCATTAACGGGTAAAGCTAAGATAGGTGTAGATATTAATCTCTTCTTCAATTCTTGAAAACTTCTCTCACATTGATCATCCCACTCAAATCTCATATGTTTTCGGGTTAGCTTTGTCAATGGAGTGGCAATATTTAAGAATCCATGAATGAATCTTCGATAATAACTTGCTAAACCCAAGAAACTTCTCACTTCAGTAACATTGGTGGGTCCCGGCCATTCCAATACTACCTTAATCTTTTCAGGATCAACAGATATCCCATCCTTTGTGATAATGTGTCCTAAGAATGCAACTTCTTTCAACCAAAACTCACATTTAGAAAACTTGGCATATAACTTCTTTTCCTTTAACCTTTGAAGAACCAAACTTAAATGCTTTTCATGTTCCTTTTCACTTCTCGAATACACTAGGATATCATCCATAAATACAATCATAAACCAATCCAAGTAGTCCTTGAATACCCTATTCATAAGATCCATAAAGGCGGTAGGGGCATTTATCAAACCAAACGGCATAACTAAGAATTCGAAATGTTCGTATCGAGTACGAAAGGTCGTTTTTTGTACATCTTTCGATTTAATTCGAAGTTGATAGTAACCTAACCTCAAATCAATCTTTGAGAAAACTGTCGCTCCTTTTAATTGATCAAACAAGTCATCAATACGGGGCAAAGGATACTTATTCTTAATTGTAACTTGATTCAACTCTCTGTAATCGATACACATTCGTAGACTTCCATCTTTCTTCTTCTCAAAGAGAACAGGAGCACCTCATGGGGAAATACTAGGTCATATAAAACCAATCTTTTGTAATTCTTTCAACTAAATCTTCAATTCTTTCAATTTCGTAAGAGCCATTCTATAAGGAGCCATTGATATAGGAGTAGTTCCCGAAATCGCTTCAATACTAAATTCAATTTCCCTATCTGGTGGTAACCCAGGTAATTCTTCAGGGAAAACATCTACAAAATCTCTCATCACGGGTACCATACCAATATCAAGCTCTTCACCATTTACAATTGTTTATGAAATCTTCTCCCATAACTCCATTGTATACATACTCTTGGATCTCTTCCTTTCCAAGACATGAATAACCTTCCCACTCTCTAGATCAAAACTCATCTCCGCCTTATTACAATCTATGATTTCTTTATACATATTTAACAAATTCATACCCAAAACCACATCAAAATCAACCATAGGAAAAACCATTATATCAATTGGCATATCACTATTAGCAATTCTTACATTAACTTCTCTACAAATGCAAGGTTGTCTAGACTTCACACCCAAAGCAATATTAATACTCATTACTCTATTAGTCAACACTTTAAATTTCAAACCACACTCATTCACAAACTTTTCATCCAAACATACATGTGTTGCACCAGTATCTACTAATGTACAATTAGCTACATGATGCCCTTTTTGTTTGCAATAGGCACAGAAAATAGGTTGTAGCACCGGGTCCTTACACTCTGAAGCTTTGATAACATCGCAACAAACATAGTTTCGATGGCACTGTTAGGACATGGCCACGACCGAAGGAGTTCACTAGTGAGGACATAATAGCTTAGTTGAGTAAATGTGAGCATTTTGTATTAGGGAAGACGCAAGGGAGACATTTTCTACGGACTAACAAAGACAGTACAAACTAGCAAAAAAAAGTCTTCTTTTCATATTACCATATTGATAGCAACTTCATACTCGCCACAACCTTGATGTGATGCACATCAAGAAGAATACATGTGATAATTTGGTTAGGGCTACTTTTGGTTTGAAGGGTAAGACAAAGGACACGGAAAAGGCAAGACTTACCCTTTAGCAAATGAGTATCCACCCAGAGCTGCATTTATAAAGTCGTAGAGGTTAGACTTTCAAGCTACCCGCTTCCTCTACACTATCGTCTAGGAAAGTTAGAATGGTATGCAACTTGATTAAAGATGTGAAACTTTTGAATGGCTATGCTTCCAACATAAACTCCTATTTAGGGGCAAGCGAAGTAAGTTTAAGGGGTTTGAAGAGCCATGACTATAATGTCCTACTCCAACGGATTTTCCTAATAGTTATTCATGGTTTTCTTGATAAGCAAATATATGATGTGATTTGTGATGTATCATGTTTCTTTTAGAAGTTGACTGCTAAAGAATTTTGTATAAATTTGTTAGTCATATGAGAAAGCCATTATCATAACATTGTGTGAATTGGAGATCATATTCCCTCTAGTTTTTCAACATAATGGTGCATTTGGTTGTCTATTAGTTGAGGTGAGCACGACTGTATGGTCTCGTTCGGTAATTTTTTATGTATCTGAAATGACCCAAATCTCTATATACATTAGAAATTGAGTTTAAATAGATTTAGATAAATTAAATGAATCATATAATATAATTAGACAAGTTGAAATAATTAGATTAGTAAATAATTAAATTGAATTTGAGATTTTAAATTCCTAAAATCTCTAAACATGTCATTAAAATGTTTAGAGGATTCCTAAACCTTCAATCTATGGCCAAATATCAATTCCTAAATCTTTGTAAAATTTGAGTTCATTTGCTTGTATAAAAATATCAGTTCTTAAACCCGAGCTCAAATTAAATATCTCTTATCCAAAATAAATTTTTAAATTAAGTTCCATATAAAGTTCTTAATTTCTAACCTATTGGTTTTGAAATCATCTCCTAAATATTTTTAGAACTAAAGATATCGATCTGAAAGTTCTAAATTCGATACCATTATTTTAAAATATCCTAATTTTAAGCCTTAACCTTCCCATTTGATTTTATTTTTCCTTCACCAGCTCTCTCTCTCTTCCTTTGCTTTTCATTCCCGTTTCTTTTTTTTTCCTCTCTTTTCATTCTCTTGTCTTCCTCTTCTTTTCCTTCTTTTATCTCCCAAAATTATCTTCCCAAATCTCAATTTCAAAAGGAACAAAAGAGAAATCAAGGCTAGAAGATGAAGATAGGAAGACGAAATCAAGTAGAACAAGGAGAAGAAGAAGATGAAGTAGAGAGAAGGAGAATTCAATTTCATGTTCTTGCCTAAAAGCTAAGTATATTTGTTTTATGTTGTTTTGATTCTTGTTTTTGTTTATATATGATGAATTGATGTTGAAATGAGTTGGGATTGTTGTTTATATATGTGTTTGTTGGTTTAATGTTGTTGGGAGTAGAGTTGTGATGAAGAAGATGATGAATAGTGAAGTTGAGTTTTGTTATTGTAGTTAGGTGTTTGATGATTAAAAGTGGAGTTTGTGTTGTTTGAATGATATTTTGATCATATAACAAGCTTTGGGAAACTTAGGATGAGTTTAAAGAGGGTTTGAAAATGTAAAAGTTTACAAAATTTTGTGTCCAAAACAGGGGAAGACGAAAATTTTTGAAACGGCCCTATATGGGGGGTGTATGAATTGAAACGGCCCCATATGGAAGAGTGTTTCACCCTCTGACCTTGAAAATGTACTTTTCCTGAATTGAAACTGCCCTATATGGGGGGGGTGTATGAATTAAAACAGCCCCGTATGCAAGGTGTATCACTCTCGAATGGAAAAGTGCAATGTCACTAGGTTAAAACGGCCTCCCAAATGGCCCCATATGAGAGGGCGTTTCAATTTCTGATCTCTTCCTTGCTGCGATGTTGTTTTGTAATTTTCTCATAAATTTTTCATCCAACCTCCAATTGAGGTGATTAAAGTTGCGTTGGAAATCTTAAAAAGAGATCTACAATTTTTATGTTTTGAGTTTTTTAAAAATTCAAAAAGCATCAATGCTTAAATTTTGATTCTTTCCAGCTGCTACACTTTCCAAAACAAAGCTAAAAACTTGTATTGGTTTGTTAAATGTGTTTTAACTTATGAAATGAATCTTTTTAAGTTAAAATGAGATAGATAAGTGATATTTGATGTGTTATATGAGTTAATTAATGTAATTAAACATGGGTTAAGTAGATTTGTAGATTTAACAAATAATTAGATTAAATCTAGAAATAGTTATAAAATAAACTTAGTTAACAAACCTAAGTTCAACTTGACTAAATGAACTTGAATGAACTAAAATGGATTACATTGTTTAACTTTGATAAATTTGGCTAAGTTTAAGTTAATGTAAGCTCAAATTGACATAGATCTTAGATATATAATGAATTAGTAATTAATCTAAGTCCAACTTAGCTTAATGAACTTTACTAAGCTAAAATGAATTAGATTGTCTAAGTTTAATCAACTTGACTTAGTAAATGAATCAAATCACTAATTTTAATCAATTTGGCTAAGGTTAAGCTGAAATGGATTAATAGCTATTAATTAGCTTAGATGAATGAATTAGGATGATCTTTGAATAATATGGGGAATATGTTGTTTCAAATGTGTTTACTTATAAAATGAATGTTTTTGGTATATGGATTCCTTGTTAATGCTTTTGTAATAAAACACTATAAATAAAGAGAAAAGAAATTCTTTGATAGACAAAGGAGAATTGTCCATATTTTGGCAGGGCGATCTTCGTAGCCATTGTGGGGTTTCTATTTAGTGTCTGATCAAATAGATTTAATAAAATGACTTTGAGATGATTGGATAAATAGCTTAAGTTCTAATATAATTTTGATGAAGTAGATGATTAGTTTAGTTTAGTTTAGTTTCTTATACGAGTTCTTTCCTTAACAGAAGTGGATATCTGATTTATCTTCTGGATTATCTTCTGAAATTCCTTTTGAGGCTATGTTTGGATTTCATATTCAAGGTACGCAGTAACTTGTTTGGTGATTGTTAGGATAAGCATCTTAAATGGACTAAGAACTTAAACTCGGCCTAATAATTGTATGAATTAGTTGTCTATTCTACTGTTTAAATTCGTATCTGGCCTAGTATAGCATATCGGTATCCGGCTCGAGGAGCAGCACCTTGCTTAAATTGGGGACATGGTAGTTTAGGCGCTTAGACCACCTTTGTCATTCTGATATGACTTTCATAAATGGCTCAGTAGGTAATTGATGGGGAATTTAGTATCGGTGTAACATTTGCTTAAACTTGGGGGGAAGTACCATGATTTAGTTCAACGTTTATGGGAACGGTGAACTAGATTCATGTTATGGAATGAGTCTAAGTAAAGTTGTGTAACGGCTAGAAACCTTAGATGAGATTACTTAATTGTTATGGTAAATTTATCTAGGAGATATAAGCATCCGGACTGCTTATATCAACCCCCTGAGCGTCGTGGTCGTTACTCAGGTTCCTGCACTATCCCTGTTGTCCGAAGTTTGAATACTCCTGTGTTGATTTATTTACTTTAAAAAAAGATAATAAATTGTGGTTGTCGCATATGCATTTAGTTAAGCTCGTGTGCCACATCGCCTGTGATTGTGTTGCTGTGTACTGAGCTTCGGCTCATTCTGTTTATGTTTATCTTTTTACAGTTGTTGATGAAGTTGTTATTGTTGAGGATGAAGATGAGTAATGAGATGATGATTTGATGATGATGTGGAGGCTGTTAATGCTATTGTTCTTATTATTGTTGTTGTTTTTTATGTTGATGATGCTTAACTTAGGTTTTGGGCGCTTGTGATGATTCAGAGAGGATTTGTGGATGAGTGAAGTGAGTAGGAGCGTGGATTTATTTCTGCTGCTAAATCCAGTTGTTGCCAGAATCTAACTAAATGATTTCACAACCTAAAATTTAGTAGCAATGTTCAACATAAACACCTTCTTTTAAGACAACCTTACGTATAATTCGTAAGAGTTATACGTGGTTGGGGACTTGGTGTGCTTAATATGAGAATTGAACATGTCGGGTCTTTACAGTAACTTATTGAATATTACTTAGGAATGCTTAAGGGGGATATGAGGAACCGAGCTAGACCAAAGAGTTCTATCATTGAATCATATGTCGTACACGAAAGTATTCAATTTGTTCACTATATGTTGAGAACCGAATCGGCCCCATCGATTGTGGGATGATCTAGTAGACGACAGTTCCCCATCGTCTTTTTGGATATTTAGACAACAATGCGACCATTAGGCTCAAGCATCATATTGGAGCCAGACCCTGAATTTCAAAAGATGCATTGGATTGTGTTTAACAACTGTGAGAAAGTCTAACCATATTTGAGTTACTTAAGTGAATTGATACCACTAATCTTCGTGTTTTTTTGTCTAGTTAAATCTTAATTTAGTTGTCCTCGGGGAGTTCAAGTAAGAACTAAATGCACGCGGAGCACAAAACATAGGAGTAATTGCGTGCAAATATTTCTTTGAATGGTTTAGGAATAAGGTCAACCCATCACCAACTCTTCTCAAATGGTTTCATTATGTATAACTTGCTAACTGTTTACATTGCATAATTTGTACATTATGCAGCTCGGGATTGTGTCTAGCGTACAAGGAGTGTCAAATGAGATAGAAGCTTTGGCATGGGGATTAGATAAATTCGCCTCAAATTTATCACGTAAATTTTGCTTATCAGTTTGCTGAGGTAACATTTGCCTCACTACCCCATAACATGGTGAATCTATTGAGGCAAACTATCTGGGGAGATAATTTCACCTCAGTAGAACTACTGAGGCGAAAATGCAATCTAATAAGCAAAATATTTCCCCTCACAAGCCACCTTTCCCACTAGTGTTTGAATATTATAGATATTTTTGCAGGAAGGGAAGTTTAATATACCATCGTTACTATATCAATATCATACAATAAATAATTTTTGCTTGATATTTCTTTTTGAGTGGACAATAAAAATAAATAAAAGAAATGAAACAGGAATTTTTTTTTTTTCCAAAAGGGAGAGTTAGATTCAAATGATATTCTAGGTTCACAAGTTTTTAGTGGAGTCAAAGTACACGATTGGCCTTTTAAACAAAAAGAGGTAGATTTAATCAAAGTTAATTTTTCCAATCTTTATCCAGATTGTTAGCATTCATGATCATAGAAATAGTCAATTATTTAACTTAACTGAGATTTTATTACGACATCGGTTAGGCTTTAAATGATTATTTTTATAGCATGTGAAGCTGCAAGCCATTGATCTGTGTGCTTCATGAATCTAGTGATGGTAGCACCTAACCGTCTAAATCTCTAACTCGATCTGCTTCTCATTGATAAAGGCATCTTCCACCCCTCCATTCACAGAATCCACCAGCAGATCCGAGATATGCACTTTGCTCTTAAAGTACCTCTTTATTTGCTTTACAATTAATTGGCAAAACCCAATCCAGTTTAAAACCAACAGTGCATTCTCAGAGTTCTAAAGCAATGTAGCTGTGATGGTGCATCAGCTGGACAAGCGAGGCTTCAAGACCTCGAGGCCTCACACGAGACTTCTCCATCTCAGATTTGAGATGTCGATCAAGCACGTGCCAAGGGCATGCTATTACTGATACAATCACTTGTAAGGAGTGGATTAACATTCCCCTGGCTCCATTTCTCCTTACTCCGCATCAATCAGAGCACTTTATGCCCCGGACGAGCCCTTTCTATTGCATCCATCGATCCGACTGGCCTTTGACGATTCTACGTATAATAATTTTATCAATATTGTCAAGTCAAAACATCATATATGATTATACATTTTTTAAAATATAGTTTAAAATTAAACCGAAATAAAGGGAATTTTAAATTTACTAAATATTTTGGACTCAATGTTTCCATATGGTAGACACCGTATTGAATAATTCTAAACTTTTATATTGTTTTATTTTATTTTATTTTATATTTATGTACACATTACAGTTCCATCCCTCCCGTAAAGAAAATTTAGGTGATTATTTAGAACTACTGTTAGGATGTTAAATAAACTATAGTTTTACCTTTCCATAATATTTTTTCTTTATTTTATGGTGAAGTGTTTAATCAATGTCAAAAGGCATGCCAATTGCCAAGTTTCTTTTACCGTGGCTTTATTTTCCTTCCTTTTTCGACTAATAAATTGTAATATCTTATATACATTGAGATGACATGAGTCTTGTCTCATGTGTTGTATTTAATTAGTTAAGAATATAGCTGAATAAAAACGAAAAAAAGTCAATTATTACTATAAGGATTAAGATGATGAAAACATTTCTAATGTTTAACCCATTGAAAGGGCTAAAGTATAAGCATGGTCTCAATCTATAGCTAAGAAAATTAAAAAAAAAAATTATGACTCAAAAATAAAGGCAAGTACTAATACTAAAGACTAAAATTCAAACAAAGAAGTTAATATATTCTCCAAACATCTTTATTGGTGCATTTATATTTTAAGACTTGTACAACTCAAAGATAAGTATTAATGCTAAAACTAAACTTTGAAGAAAGGAATTTAACATATTCTTTACAGACATCTTTATTGGTGTATTTAGACTTTAAGACTTGCATAACCCAAAGATAAGTATTAATACTAAAACTAAAATTTGAAGAAAAGAATTTAATATATTCTTCATAGACATCTTTATTAGTTTATATAAACCTAGGGACTTGTTAAATCTCTCCTACAAAACAATAAAATTATAAATAACCCACTTTGAGTGCAAAAAAGAAAAAAAAATGCTTTTGCAAATAATTACTAAGTTTTTATATGTATGGGAGGTTCGATTATGCGTTATACTCAGCATGTTAACAAATCATCTTTTCTTTTTTGGGTCTCGAATGAAGATTTTAGAAGCAGTTTATTAAGATTCTACTTTGGTGTGCATATGCTTCTGCTGACACAGTGGCGATTTTTTCACTCGTCTTCTTACCAAAAATAGAGGAGAATCGTCGAAAGAGGAGCCATGCAACACCATCAGCTACAATTCTTGTGGGTACCATTCTTGATTTTACATCTTGGAGGACCAGACACCATCACTACCTACTCCTTAGAAGATAATAAGCTATGGCCGAGACATTTGCTCAGTCTAGTCATTCAGGTAGGAGTGGCACTGTGTGCTACCATTAAATCTTGGAACAGTCATAATCCTCTTACATATTTGGTAATTCCTATATATATATTGGGAGCTGTTAAATATTGTGAGAGAATATGGGCTCTCAAATCTGCAACATTCCAACAAATGTATCCTCGATTTGCTTCAAAATTGGAAATCTATCGTACGGGTACTTATTTTGCTGAAGTTTTCTGGCGCCTATCTATATTGGTGCATTTTTTTACAAATAAAACATTGGTAATGTCGAATGATGAATGGTATGTTGAACATGATTTTTGCAACAAAACTCCAGAGGAGGCCTTCATGTTAGTGGAGACGGAGATAGGGCTCATGTATGATTTGCTATATACAAAAGCCTTATCAATTTATTCTTCGTTGGGCATCTGTCTACGTTGTGTATATTTGGTTACATCCATAGCAACAATGATTATCTTTGTCATTATACACAAACAAAATGAGGCCAAGTGGTCTTACCCATTATCTGATGTCTTGATCACCTATTTTGTGATGATTGGTGCGGTTATATCAGAGATATATGGTGTCCTTTTGGTTGTATTATCAGATTGGGCATTAATTTGGTTGGATAGACATAAAAACGATAATGCCCATGCGAAGTCTCTGTTTGAAATTATTCACACATATAGTAGAGCTTTGTTTGGTGAAAAGAGATGGTCAAGAAGAATGAAGCAGTATAACATCTTTAGAAGTCTTGCCCCTGGCCAACTTGGAAACGGAAAAAGAATCCGTGATGTTTTTCCTTTCTCTTTATTACCATGGGAGGAGATTGATGCCTTTTTCGAGAAAGATGTCGACAAAACATCAGAGTTTGATACGTTTACAAGAGATGATGATGTCAATGAAATAAGGAAACTGAGTTACGCGGTAATCCTTGACTGGCTTAAAATGTTTGAGAAGAAAAGACGAATTGTCAAGGACGAAACGATCTATTTTACTGAGTTTCTTCGTAGTGATGTAGTTGGTGAGACTACTCTTCAAGGGGATGGCATTGATGTTGTGTTTATCCCAGAATCAACTGAGCATGCACATACGCTATTCACTTGGCACATTGCTACTACTATTTGTGACTATTGCGATAAAAAAAAAAAAAAATGGAGTACCCGGATTGTAATGCTGTCGCTGCTGATGGATCAAAGTTGGTTCCAAACGCAATGTAAGTAGATACGTATCTGAGTATTTGATGTATCTAGCACGGTTTCATGAGAAAATGCTACCCCAGGAAATTATAAACTGCTATTCGAACAAATGGAGTCATACAAATGTGATTTGAAGAGCAACAACTATGATTATGAGCGATGACTTAAAGATATAAGAGAGAGGGATGATATACCATATTATTCTCTACCTACTGTTACGGCACATGTTGCAGCCAGAGATGGCGTGAAACTAGCAGTTAAATTGCTGGACAGCTTTGATGATGTACCAAAAAGATGGGAGATTATAGCTGAATATTGGTTTAACATGCTTCTATACGTTGCGAGCCACCAAAGATGGGAAGAACATGTACGACTGCTAAGTGGAGGAGGTGGCAAATTGTTACGAATGTTGCTTTTGTACTGGCACTCGCATCCTCATTCTACGAGGGGGGAGTGCTTGCCCCTCTGTTTTTCATGACGTAGGATTGGTTTGGTACTGGTATGTGTTCTTATCTAAAGTTATATATATATATATGCGTGTGTGTGTGTAACATCATCATAATAGAGTAATAGGATCGGATTATGCCCAATAGTTATGAAATTGGTGAAAGTCTCACCATCATAGGCTATGCTCAATAGTTATGATGATGATGTATGCATGTATAATTTATCTTTAATTTTATTTCTTAATATAATCGGGATCAAATATGTTAATAGTAATATAGAGGACACAAATTCAATTAATATAGAAGTGCATGTTAAATTAGAATTTTGAGACTTTTCATACCCTATAAGTTTTCACTATGCGGATGGATGCATCCCGATTAGCTTTATTAAAAGGAAAGTTGTGATAGCAACATTCGATATTAAAATAAATTATAATTCACTCCGTGATTCGCATTACTTACAATGTTAATTAGGAAAAAATAGAAACAATGTTATGTTAAGAAAATGTTAATATTAGTAGGAAATTCACGATTGTTTAATTACATCTGATGACATTAATTTAATGCATGTTCCTACTATGATTTAAAAAAAAATGCATTGATTTGATGCAAAAGCCGAGGACGAGGTAGATGACGTGAACGACTAAAGAGACTGGATCAGGAAGCACACGACATGGCCCATGTTGTTTGGAATTTTCAACATCCATGAAGTTTAATAAACCTTCACATAGTTTGTTTTATAGTATGTGAAATAAATTGGAAGACTTCTTGAAGTTTAATTCTCAAGCTTGTAATAATGTTGCCGAAGGGCAAGTTCCGGAGGCTATTATGGTTTATATTATCGACGGTGTTAGGAGTGTTAATAATGGTCTGGCTGTTGATGTTGGGAATGTTGCTAGGGGTAGTAACTTGAATTTGTAATTACGACGTTTTACTTGAATAGAATTGAAATTCTTTTTTCATTATTGTAGATAGTTATTCTTTTCATTTCGTTTGTTAAAATGTTTATCTTAAGAAATGAATATTTCGTATCACGTATAATCAATAAGGAATCTTTATTCTTTTTTTTTACCGAGAAATAACAATTTCATAAAGAATGAATATTTCGTATAACATAGAATAAATAAAGAATCTTTATTCTTTGCTTTGATTGGAGGAATAACAATTTCTGATGAAAAGTGTCTTTTTTTTTTTTTTTACCGTAAAATTACCTTCAAGTATAGTATAAATGAATTGCTATTCCTTTCCGTTCTTATGCCATTCACCTGAAAAAAATAATAAAATTTACTTATTTGTCAAGTCATAACATTGTATTCAACTTTCTTGTTATTTTAATATTACATATTTTTAAATTTAGCCCAAAATAAATATAGTAATGAATTTTAGTAAACAGGTTATACTTTTTCTTAAGGTTTTCCCATTTTCTTTTTTGGTCAGTTTGCAACCCCTAACATATTAATCACCACATTTACCAAAAAAAAATAATAATAATTACAAAGTAGCAAAAACACATGCGATTTTGGTATATATGATAATCACATATTGAACATATGATTTAAATTATATTAGTTACAAATTACGTGTTTAACATGTAATTTTGTTCTATAAAATAATCGGTGTGACTATTTATCTGGTTTTGCTAACCTCTAAAATACAATTGTGAATCCTAATGTGGAAGCTCTCCATGCATTGTAGTAGAGCATCGATCAATCCTTCCATATCATTGCAAGATCATGAACCTAATTTCGAAGCTCTCCATGCCCTGCAACGGAGCATCAATTGATCCTTGAACCTTGTTATCCTGTCCATCACCCATTTCTAATGGAATGTAGCTAAAATAAAGTTCTCTAAAATAACAAGTATGGGTAAATAGTATAGATACAATTTTTGGTACAGTATAATTTTACTCAAAATCGCATTTCTAAAATATGAGTTTGGTGTATGTGAAAAATCGCGTACTATGAATGCAATTTTGGTATGGTACAATGGTAATTAATTATACCATACCAAAATAATATTCACTACTGATGTGAAATGAGTCCCCCCAATTAATAGCTGACTAGGACTTAGTTGGTAATAAAAATGTCTTTGGAGGGTGGCTGGACAATGATGGAGATGAGTTCTTTTTTAAATTCCTCCGAGAAGGTTTGGGGTACCCCATGAAGACTTGAAGAGTCGAAAAGGTGAAGTGTACCTCCATGGTAGCATGGAGAACCAAGGAGAAGTTGTACACCATGGAGCTTAATAAAAGAGGGAGAGCATAGTCTGGGAGGGGCTTCCCAATCTTAGGTCTTTAAGCGTGTTGGAGAGGAGGTCTATGTCGCCACTCAATGCACCTCATGGAAACTAAAGGTTATCTTTATCTCCTTAGTTTGGGCCTATAGGGCCCTAGTCAAGTTGCTATCAACAATTAATATTATAATCAAAACATAAAAATTGTTCTTACATTTTTCATAGTATAGTTTAAAATTAAACCTAAATAAAGAGAATAATGAATTTACTAAATATTTTAAACTCAATGTTTCCATATAGTAGAATCATATTGAGTAATTCTAAACTTTTATATTGTTTTATTTTATATTCATGCACACATTATAGTTTCATCCCTCTTGTAAAGAAAATGTTAGTCAATGCTTTAGAACGTTTCTCACTAGTATACATATCGTTAATTGAGGTCTTTTTTTTTCACCTCTATTGGCCAAAAGAGGTGAATCATTTCGCCTCAATGATCGCTTATTTGGTTTCGCTACCTTTAGGGCAAATGAGGCAAGACTTGCCTCTAATTAGGAAAAAGTGGCAAGTTTCACCCCTTTACCTACATGGCATGTGCAAGTGTTATGTAGGCTAAAGAGGTGAGATTCGTCTAATTATCCTAATCAAAGGCAAGTCTCACTTCTTTCTTTGAATTTTTTTTTTTTTAACCTGCAATTGATTTAGTATATTAGATTATATATATATTAAATATGTAATATATTATATATTATCATATATAATAATATAATATATATTGCTTAATGTATTTATAAATTCTAATATATTATTAATATTGTATGATAATAATTTATATAATATATTATATTACACATTTATATAAAATAATATTTTTTAAAATTGAATAATTGTAATAGATATAGATAAAGAAAAATATTATCAAACTATTGCTAATAAACTCCTCCAAATATTGTAGAATATTATCAAATTTGCTAAATATTCTTATTGAACTCCTATAAACATCAGAAAATACAAACTCATTATTTGAAAAAATGAAAAAAGGAGAGAGAAGCAAATCACGCTCAAAGAAGGGAGTATTTTGAGAAGGGGAGACAGAGACAGACTTGAATGCAAATGAATGGCGACAAAGGGAAATGAAAGGCAGGTAAGGTATTTATAGGGAAGGGAAGTGGTGATTCTCACCTCATTTAATTTTCAAAAATGGAAAATTTCTTGCCTTATGTATTTGAGTTGAGTTTCACTACTAACTAGACTAAAGAGGTGAGTTCTATTAGCTTCTTACTTATAGACAAAAGAAGCGAGTCTCGTCTTATATTTATGCCCACGATATTAATTTTTTTACTGGTGTGTTAACATGTTAAGTAAAAAATATTTTTACCTTTCCATACTTTTTTTTTATGGTAAAGTGTACAAGCAATGTTAAAAGGCAAGCTAAGTTACTTTTCCCATGACTCTATTATCTTTCCCCTTTTTTTATTAATAAATTGTAATATGCTTGTATCCATTGAGATTAGATGAGTCCTGTCTCATGTGTTATATTTAATTGGATTTAATTAGTTGAGGATTCGGCTGAATAAAAACTTTGATTATTACTATAGGATTAAAGATGGTGAAAATTTTTGTTATATTTACCCCATCGAAAGGCAAAGGTATAAGGATGGATTCATTCTACAACAAGAATCAGATTCTTTTACAACTCATAGTAAAGACAAGTACTAATACTAAAACTAAAATTCTAACGAAAGAATTTAATATATTCTCCAAACAACTTTATTGGTGGGCTTAGATATTAAGATATGGTCTCCTTGTACTACTCAAAGATAAGAAAAAATACTAAAACTAAAATTTGAAGATATCCTCCACAAACATCTTTATTGGTGTATATAAACCCCAAGTGCCCCACAAAACAATAAATTTGTAATTAAACCTTATCATATATATATACACATATGATTTGGGTGAAAAAAGATAAAAAAAAAAAAAAAAAAAAAAAAAAAAAAAACATGCTTTTGCAAAAAATTATCAAGTTTTTGTATGCATGGGAGGTTCAATTAGGTGTTATATTTAGCATGTCAATACAAATCATTCTTTTCTTTTTGGGTCTCGAAGGAAAATTTCAGAAGCAACTTCGTTGAAAATTTCAGTATGGTGTGCATATGTTTCTGCTAATGCTGTGGCGATTTTTTCACTTGGTCTTCTTACCCAAAATAAAGGAGAATCATTGAAAGATGAGCCATTCCAAAATCATCAACTATAATTGTTGTGGGTACCATTCTTGATTTTGCATCTTGGAGGACCAGATACCATAACTGCTTATTCCTTAGAGGATAATAAGCTATGGTTGAGACACTTGCATAATCTAGTTATTCAGGTTGGAGGGGCGCTCTATGCTATCGTTAAATCTTGGAATGACCACAATCCTCTTACATATTTGGTAATTCCCAATATTATACTGGGGGCTATCAAATATTGTGAGAGAATATGGGCTCTCAAATCTTCAACATTCGAGCAAATATATGATCGTTTTGCTTCAAAATCTTCAAAACTCCCCAAGAGGCTTTCAAGTTAGTAGAGTCTGAGATAGGGCTCACGTATGATTTGCTATATACAAAAGCCCTATTAATTTATTCTTGGTTAGGTATCTGTCTTCGTTGTGTATATTTGGTTACACCGATAGCAACAATGACAATCTTTATTATTTTACACAAGCACAATGATGCCAGGTGGTCATACCCATTGTCTGATGTTTTGATCACCTATTTTGTGATGGTTGGTGCAGTTGTGTCAGAGATATATGCTGTCATTTTGGTTGTTTTCTCAGATTGGACATTAACTTGTCTAGATAGACACAAAAATTATAATGCCCATGCAAAATTTTTATTTCAAATTATTTGTACGTGTAATAGAGCTTTGTTTGGTGAAAAGCAATGGTCAAGAAGAATGAAGCAGTATAACATCCTTAGAAGTCTTGCCCTTACCGCGTCAAGAAACAAAAGAAGGATCCGTGATGTTTTTCCTTTCTCTTTATTGCCATGTGAGAAAATTGATGCCCTTTTAGAAAAGATGTCAACAAAACACCAGAGTTTGATAAGTTTTCAGGGGATGATGATGATGATGTCGACGAATTGAGAAAATTGATTTTCGTGGTAATGCTTGACAAGTTCAAAATCTATTTTGATGGGGGACGCGGATATGGATTCTTGAATTTTACTAAGTTTTTACTTAGTGAAATAGAGGAGACTCTTGAGAAGTATGGTGTCCAGTTTGAACCATGGCAAACTGAGCTTAGTCGGAGGCTATTCATATGGCACATTGCTACTACTCTTTGTTACTATTCCGATGATAAGAAGGGAGCCCTAGGTGGTACTGCCGTCGATAGATCAGTTCGTTCCAATTGCAAAGCAAGTAAATACGTTTCTGACTATTTGATGTATCTAGTACGCTTTCATCAGAAAATGCTACTCGCGGGAAATTATAAACAGGTATACGAACCACTGGAGTCATATATACGTGATTTGAAGAGCAACGGTTATGATTGTGAGCGATTACTTGAAGAAGTAAGACAGCGGCCCAGCTTAACTCCTTATAACTCTGAATTTTTGGCACGTGGGACAGCTACGGAGGGAGTCCAGCTAGCCATTAAATTGCAGGAAGACTTTGATATAAAAATGAAATGGGAGATGATAGCTGAATTTTGGGCCAACATGCTCTTATACGTTGCAAGCCACCAAAGATGGGAAGAGCATGTACAACAGCTTAGCGGAGGTGGAGAATTCATTACGCATGTTGCTTTTTTACTAGCACATGCATCCATGACCTGCCAGGAGGACGTACCTTTACCTGTACCTCTCTTTTTCACCATTTAGGACTGGACTGGACTAGTATGCGTTGTTAGTATGGTTTTTTATTTTACTTTTTTCTTTTTTAAAATTTTATTTTAATATACTCCTACCCTGATTGTTAATTATTATTGTTTATTTATTTCAATAGATGACGGTTATGAGTCCTACATATAGAAGCTGTGTCTGTAGTTATTACAATGGCTATGATCTTTCAAATAAACTATTATTTAATTGAAATATAGCTGTCACGTTTAATTTATGGAAGCTTCAATGGTATTATCCAATTAACCATCTAACCATTAAAATAAATATAGTATTTGAAATATTAGATCACGGTTGAGTATAGTGTGAACTGCAGAATAATCGACAGGATCGGTTTCGTTAAAATTAATTACGAAATCATAAGATTTTCCTTAATTTATATTCATTTTGTTTAAATATAATATTAACTTATGCTATATTTATTTGGTATGTTTCTTTTGCTATACAATTGTGTTGTAATACATCCATCATTATTGCACTATATATAACAGAGTAATAGAATCTACACCAATGCTAATATCAACAATGGATCGGACATTTTATTAGTTTACGAAATGATGAAAGTCATCATGCACTATGCCCAATAGTTGTGGGGATATATGTATAATTTATCCTTAATTTCATTCCTTAATATATGAATATATAATCGGGATCAAATATGGTAATAATAATATAGAGGACTCACATTTAATTATACTTAGCTAAATAGAAATATGTTAAAATCATAAGAAGAAATTTAAAAAAAAAAAAAGAAAAATATTAGCTTTCCAATAAAATATGTTGAAAATATCTCGATGACAAAGCTAATTAATATAAAAGTACATATTAAATAATTAGAATTTTGGACTTTCTTTTTTCCCCTTTTGTAATTCATGATTTTGGTTCATGTCCTTTATCCTCTTTTTTGAATAAAGGAATACCTTAAATTAGAAATCACACTTCGTGATTTGCATTACTTAAGATGTCGGGGGCAAAAATAAAAAATAATCGAAAAAGAAAGCAAAAGAAAAGGTGATAAAAAGCATATGCCTTGATGACCAAACATTTGATAGGCGATACCTGGTCATGCCACGTATATTACTATCGATATTTACCAAAATGGCACCCATAATTCTATGTATTTGGTCATGGGCATTTTTCCATGATAATTTTTCGTGTTAAGTGTAATTTTCCTTATATTATAATAGACAATTTACTAGAGTTTAAGAATTTCCAGTGAGTGAGAGTAGAGAACTGTATCTCGATGAGAGTGGCTCAAGGTACATTTAGTTGGTGTTCAAAGAAGCAAGCATAGTTGCACAGTCAACCGATAAAGCATAATACATTCCTGCTATTGTTGCTATCAATCAAGCCATCTGGCTAAGAAAACTGTTTAAAAGTTTGAAGCAATAGTAAGATTATGCTATAGCTATAATCAGTCTACTGTTGCAATAGAATCCAATTTCTCATGGAAAAACAAAGTACATTAAGATCAAGTTTCATTTATAAGAGAGGCTGAAAAGGAAAATGAAGTCAAGCTAGTTCATTGTGGTTCTCAGAAGCAAAAAGCTAATATTTTGACCAAAGCATTGCCAAAAGCAAGGTTCATACAACATAAAGAAGCAGTTGGTATCACCTCCAAATGTTCCAAGGAGGAGTGATGAAAGTTGTGACACGTTTTGCTGTGACACTAGCATATTTTTAATGATATTTTGATGTTATTTTGTAATAAAACTTCAGGATGTATAAATGTATGGCTAAACATGATCTTTTAGCTAAAAGTTATGGCCAACCATGCTTGTGTCTATATTTTATTTAAGTTGTTTATTAAGAGTAGTTAGTTCACTTAACTACTATTGTAAAACTTTTCTATAAAACCAAATCAAATGAAGTTGTGCTCTAGAACTTGCTTTTTCCCTTCTTTTTGTTGTTGTCAACACCGAAGATGGTATCCATGAAAAAGGATATACACACTTTTTGGGAAAAAAAATTCCTAGAATGCATTCTGGTTAGCAAAGAATGAGCTTGGGTTCATTTATGATTTGCCATAGGCCAAGGTGTTATTAATTTGTTCTCGATGAAGCATTTGTTTGCATTGTGTGTATTTGGTTTCACCCATGGCAACATGGCTTTTCTTTGTCATTACACACAAACAGGTGTGTTCTAATCATTATCCATTATCCGATGATTTGATTACATATTTTTTTTATGGTTGGCCTAGTTATTATAGAGATATAGAGTCAGTTTGGTTCTCTTCTTGAATTGGACATTAATATAGCTGGATGGATGCAATAATCTCAGTGCCCTTGCGAAATTTCTGTTTCAAATTATTTGTACATCTAGCAAAGCATTGTTTGGTGATTAGAAGAAATGATCAAGAAGAATGAAGTAGCATAACATCCTTAAAAGTCGCATTTCCTCCACTTACAAATCCGGGATGTTTTTCCTTTTTCTTTATTGCCTTTGCGATGGAAGATGAAAGAATTTGACACCATTTCTATGGAAGGTGATGCCGACGACGTCAAAGAACAGGGTCTCATGGCAATCTATGATTGGATTAGTTATGTGGTCGTCGACCTGAAAATAATGCATTTTCTGAGTCGTATATATCAATATTTTTCGTGAGATTTGTCCATCAAGATGTGGAACAGAGTCGATGTGGGAGTCTTCATAAATAGCATGACTAGTGGTGATTTTTGTAAGACCATGGATGGTGCATGTGATCCAAGAAGACTGTTTATAAAATGAAAAACAACCATATAATAATAATAATAATAATATAATAATAATAGAAAGAGGAGGGTTGAAATTGACAATTTAAGATCATATCATATGTATACAGCGGAGTAAAAAGTGCGAATATGCGATTTGATTGGATTTATGAAGATCTATCTTCTTAAATTGGTAAACTCCCTCACATATAACCCTCTCAAAAGATTATCTTCTCATTTCTTTCCGAAAGGATCGTGTTATTGTTAGCAATCACACGATCCACAAGAAATGAGGAACGATACATGACCTTTTTTTTTTTTTTTGTCAAAAGGTACTGTTAACGATCACACTCTCTAAGTAATGAGGAACTCAACATACTAAACTTTGGTACCATGTATGGTCATGGCAATGAAAGTCATGTTTCGATAAGTTGGCAACTTTTAAAGTCAGTGAAATATTGTCCTCATGCAGAATCATGCATCCAAATCAGTAGCATTCAAGCTGGCCAAATTAAAGCAAGCAATAGGTTTCCAAAGAATAATAGCAGTGACTGACAGCAGTTGCAGCAGAAGTCGGTCACCTCGCTCTATAAATGTCACAAGCACCACATCTAAAGCTGTAGAACATGTCAGTTGTAACTGCACTTTACTATGATGAGCATCAGAATGAAATTTAGACCAGTAATTCAAATGGTCTGATCCATCATGTATGGTCTAATCGATGATTTTAAGCTTCGCTCAGCAAAAGTGCAGAGATATCTAATCAACATTTCACATAAACCCATCGTTTTTATCACTTGCAATTTCAGTAAGAGTACATCGTTGAAAATTTGAGAATTGTAAGATTCTCATTCTTAAAAGTCCACAAGTTCAAAACATCGCATGTTCTCAAACATTGCACATACTTTTTCCTATTGTCAGTCGTTATCATCTACATCAGCTGCATCCGCAAAACACACAGCAAACAATATACACACTTTTTAACTACTTCTCATTTCTAAAGCTTCCTCAGACAACCAAGCCTTAGCTTTCTCAGCCACTTGTTCAAGGAGTTCTTTCCCATCTTGCGCTTCTTCTGTTTTGGTTTATTCTGCATATTAATTTAACCCAATTAGAAGTTTGCAAAGTAAACTTACATATGAAAACTAGATTTTCTTTCCTTCAATGTGCATATATTAGAAGTAGTTGATAGTTCTGACATTGGAGGTTCTATCAACAATCACTCAGCACCTTTTCATACAAACATTATTGGTGATAGATTCCCTACCCGGGTGAATGATTCAATATTGAATAGTGAGGATGAGGAGTATGGTTTCTCCTACAATACTTACTTTCCCTATCTGCTGATAGCATCTCTTGAGACTTGATGCCCTTAATATCATAGAATGATGGCACTCTAAATTGGAATAATTTGTAAAAATATCATGAAGAACCAAACCTCCAAAAATCAAGCTTCATCATTGGAAATTAACATGAACAAGCGCAAAATAATAGAATGCTAATATCCAACTTTACAATTGCTTAAGATTGCTTTTCTTTGACAAGGAACTATTGCAATAAATCTACATATTTTATGCCTTATGGCCCTTATAGAGAGATGAAGCTTGTAAAACTTCAAAAAAGAAAGAGAAAATGAAAGCATCAGGACAAGAACATGTTAACCATAAATATTTGCCATGGTGGTAGTTTTCAAACGAGAGAAGATTACCGCATCAATCAAGCCTCATCACATTAAATGGGTTGGCCATATGTAAACATTTATGCGATTGTGCTTCACCATCTTCAATAAAGCTGGTTCTCATTCACAATAACAGAACTTTCTATGTACAGACAAGCAAACTTTTATGCCTACCTTAGGATGTTTCCTATAAATGGGACATTGACTGCAGGCAGGGGCTTGTTGGAGATGGAATGGTGGTTCTGGCAAGCTGAGATTTTGACTGCGGGCAGGGACTTGTTGGAAATGGTGGTAGTTCTGGCTAGCTGAGCTTCATCATTCTTGATGTATATTGCGGATAGCCGCACTAACATTCTTACAATCAAAATCCATGATCTTCATCCAATTTTCAAAGTCTCCAATTTCCTGAAGAGAAACTCCACATAAGCACATCCTACTTGAAAGAGAATAATGAGATCGCCAAACGTACACCACCTTTTGCAAGACTAAATGGATGTAAAGAGCTAAGATTTAGTAACAGAAATCTAATACAATATCATCCACCCCCAAAATAACTGGGTCCATTCCTCAATTCTACATTCTGCAAATTGTCTAAAAAGAATAACAATTGAGTGCAGCTGGAAACAGCAAAAGTTTGAAGTTTCCAATAAATCTTAAGGACATCTAGAATAAAATCACTTCAAAAATGTTCGATTAGGAGCCAAAAATTTTGAAGAAAAGCCCCAGAGGTACTCAATATGTTTCAAAATAAGATTTGAACGAGTCAAAAAACCTTTCCTTTCTTTCATAAAACATACAGTGATAAAACAGAGTAGGTAATAGAGAAACATCCATTCTATTTCAACAGACATACAAGTCCAATTATATGCTAGATTTAATTGCAAAAGCATGTAAGGATTTATTAGTGTTAATGATAGGTGAGTAATACCTTTAAAGCTGTATTTATAGCATGTGAAGTCGCAAGCCATTGATCTGTCTGCTTCATGAATCTGGTGATGGTAGCAGCTAATCCTCTAATCTCTAACTCAATTCGCTTCTCATTGATAAAGGTCTCTTCCACCCCTCCATTCACAGAATCCACCAGCAGATCCGAGACATGCACTGTGCTCTTAATAGCATCTTTCTTTGCTTTATCTTTTTCAACAAAACAAGAAAACAATCATCAAAATTATAAAGCTTCATGGTTAATTGGGAAAACCCAATCCACTTAAATAACCAACCAGTGCATTCTTTGAGTTCTAAAGTAATGTGGTTGTGATGGTTAATCAGCTGGAGAAGTGAGGCTTCAAGACCTCCAGGCTCCACACGAGACTTCTCCATCTCAAATTGAGATGTCGATCGAGCACGTGCCAAGGGCAGCTGTAGCGAATACACGTATGGATATATACTCTACATCATTAATGAAACTTTCAGTCAGCATGTAGAAAAAGAAGTAGAGAGAATAAACCTGGTACCACAGCATGCTATTAATGATACAATAACATGTAAGGACTGGATTAGAAACCCTAAATTGAGTCTGAACATGCAAACTTTCTCATTAGCACAAAGCTACATTTGTTGCTCAAAGGAATTTTGGAAGAATGATTTGTGCATATTGAATAGGGCACAGTTGTCACGGGACGGGAGTTTCACTGCTCAAGAGTTCCCGTGCGGCGCTCAACCATTCATCAAAGCATCGTTTGTTGTTAATCTGGATAGTGAGCCAGCCTAATCTTCCTTGACTTCCCAGGTCAGTTCCGAGCCCCACATTCCCATAAGGAGCACGATCTCGGCTTTGCTAGATGTATAAAATTATATCACAGGTTAGATATATGATTTCCTCCTCATAGAGACGTCCATCAACCAAAGATACTCCATCATCCTGTAGGTCCTATTTGGAAGTGTCGAAACAGCTTCTTTGCAAAGATGTAAGGGGTAAAACTGAATGCATAGGTGTTCTCTGCTACTCTCTGCCCACATGTCATCCCCTCCTTTGTCCTACACAAGCTAGGTTCACGAAGTCTTCAGAAACATCCATGGATCAAATTATAGTTTAGAGAAATCATTTTCTTTTCACTAAGGCATCCATCAACCATATCTACTCCTTGGTTGACATGTAGATTGCGTCTAACTAACATTACTGAGTATAATCTAATGCCCTAACAAGATCTCACATAGCTCAATTTCAGGGATTAATGAAAATAATGGAACTGTCTTTATTTTGAACCAAAAATGAAATTCCTGAAGAATTCTTAAAGAAATCTTCATTAATTTCATTTCTCAACTGAATGGATGAATACATTATTTCTTTTAAAATATACTATTTGATATTTATACTACTTCCTATAACCACTGGTTTCTTAACTAATCATACAAATCGTAACTTATTGCACATATTAACTAATGACCTAGCCAATGGCCAGTTTCAAATCACTCCTCCAGTTGTAATGGGGAATAAGGAAAAAAAAAAAAAAACACACACACACACAAGCACAAATGACTTAAACCAATTTTACTAAATCCATAATGCTCTAGCTACTTTCATAGAATTCCCAAACTAAACCATAATCATAACATTTCCCTCACTCCCTTTCTCCTTACTCGGCATCAATCAGAGCACTTTATGCACCGGACGAGCCCTTTGTAGAGCATCCATCAATCCAATTGCCCGTCTCCTACCATCTCTAACCATCCGCTATCGCTATTTAGAAATGCAGCAACCGTTCAGATGATTCCCAAATATTAACCAATTGCAGCACTACGTTATACTTAAAAAAATGAAAAGAACTGCGAAACCTAGAAACTGAATATACTGTGGTTTCCGCATTGCAGATTCCGGAGTTCGAAACCCTAACTCGTTTAAATTTGTGTATTTGCTCTTGATTATAGAAGTAATTATAACTTCTCAATGAAAGCGATAGTAAAAGAGACTTACCAGAATTCGGTTTCAATGATGTGAGGTGGTTGATTGATAGAGCAGCAACGTCGTATCTGGTGGCGGGGAGGAAGAGAGAGAAAGAGAGAGAGGGAGGGAGAGGTGGTGTGGTGGTGAGGTTTGCCGGGAAGAGGCAGGCAAGTTGCCTGTGGTAAAAAATTTTATATGATTTAATTGAGTGATTTTAAATAAAAAAAATATATAATTTATTAAATTTGAAAAAACAATATTTAAAATCAACGATAAAATAGTTACTAAGAGTCAAGGTGCATAATTTTTTAAGATTTCGAAGTCTAAGATATGATTTAAAAAGTGAGACGGCCGAGTATATTTAAAGCAATATATAAAAAGTCTATTTACTATCAATCCTAATATTAAATAATTGATGAAATAAAACATTCCTCATTTTTTTAAAGATTTAGGGATTAATCTTTTTAGTTTTGTCAAAAAAGACTTATTTTTAATTCGGCAATTCAAACATTATATTTAGTATAACTTTGCATCGAATTATTTAAAGTTTAATAGCTTTGCATGTGAACTTGAATGAATATTATTGTTGTCATTTTAATATTATATTTTTATCGTTTTTTGATAGATGGCCAAAAAATAGATATGATACGGATATAATAAAGATATGATACAGATAAGTTATAGATGCAGATTGAATACAAATACGATATAAATAAAAATCCAATAATTCAAATAGAGCCAATAAATTTCATAAACCGAAAACTATATATTTCCTTACTTTATATTATTATTCTTTTAAGTAGAATTGAACTTTACTTATTATTTAAATAGAATATTTTTTCTCCTTTTAATTTCTTTTATATTAACATATCTCTATTAAGGTAAGTGATGGACCCTAATTAACTTTCGACCCAATTCAAGCTGTATGTAAACTCTCTTTCTATCTCTATTCACTCTTTCCTTATTGCCTCTTCTTGTTAAGGTGACGAACAAACTCTAACCCTAACTTTATTTTAATTTCTCTCAAGTTCTCATTAATCATTCTCTCATGATTGTTTAGGTGATGCTATTGTTAATGTATTTAAGTCTATCAAACTCCTGAGTCACAAGGACACCTTCTTTCTTCTTTATTTATACTCATTGCACATATAAGTAAGAACCTAATGGATCTACTCATTTATGTTATGTAACTATTAATTTGTTGTTTCAACTACTTATTAGTTGAACTACTTTAACCAACAAAGTCCTTTAACCATCCAGGTTATTTTCTATATTCTTTGATTTTGGATGTAACAGATGTCTCCGCCTCCACAAAAACAATATTGTCTGCAAGGTTTAATTATGGACATAACTGTTGAAATGTTTCAATCTTCCCACAAAATATCCTCTGGTTGTAACCTTAACCATTGGAACAAAATTTACTTGATCTGCTGGCCTTGTTGACAAATAAGTATGGAACCCACGATTGACAATAGTTGTAACATTAGGTGATTATCAATTGCAATAGAAGATAGCTCCAAAGTGAGATAAGAAACACCATAAGCCTTCTTAAGGTTAGACACATGGAAAACGTTATGAATCCGAACATTATAAGGAAACTACAATTCGTAGGCTACTAAACCAAGTTTCTTAAGAATACAATAGGGACCATAAAATCTTTTTGAAAATTTTATGAATATTGAATACACAACAGTTGCTGAGTCAAATCCGATGCAGCCAATTCCCTCAAGGTTCTCTCTTGATTTGCCATTTGTTCTTCTTCCTTTTCTTCCTTTTTAGACTCATTGGATAAATCAATAAATCCAATGTTAGGTTCAATCTAGGAGATGAAGATGTAGTGGCATCTTTTGCATGCAATTTGGTTTCTCTTCGTACTTGCTTGATAGACTACTCAATTTCGAGATCAAATTGGAGTTCACCTGTATGAGAAGAATGAGCCATAAAAGAATAGAAATAAATTTATTTTGACACCAATCCTCTCCAACGGCACCGAAAATTTGGTAGGTATAGAATCCAACAAATATATATTCCTACTAAAAGATTTGTATATAGTAGTGAGTAGGGTCAATTCATAGAGATTAATAAAATTTATTTCTATTTGAGAATTAGATGAAGAAGAGAAGAGGGGAATAAGAAAAATAATTATATCAAAAGAAAATAATGAGATTCAAAGAGTGATTCAATATCAAAGTGTTCCTAATCAAAGGTATTATCACAGTTCAATTCACAGGATTAATCATTGATGCAAATATTTATTTTCTTTATCTTGAATAAATTGGTTATAGTTGTTAACAACCTTTCTCTCCTTACGTTTTAGATAACCAAAACAAGCTCTTTGAATATTTTCCTTATTGATTAAGTAGCCTTGAACAAGCTCTTAGGGTTTAATCTATCAATAGCATAAAGAACAAGAAAGATTACCAATTCATGCCAACAAATCAAAAGCATGATCTATTTAGACTAGATTTTATATTCTCATAACACAAATCAATCATCTATTTCATAATCGATCATGTTATTGTACTATAAAAATTAGAATAACCAAATTTCATATTCTAATTGGTAGTTTATCATTTTGCTAATTGAACAAACGGATTCTAATTTGCATCAATCAAACAAGATGACAACGAAAAAACAAGCAAAAGATATATAAATATCCAAAATAAAAATCAGAACAAAACAAATCAATTAGATCTCACAATCTTTGTAGAACCGAATTTGCAACAATCCTTTGGCTAGAAAAGTAGGACTTAGCTACTCATCTCCATGTAATCTTCTCTCTTTCTCTCAGGTTTTTAAAAGTCTAAGGAATGAATGAAACAAGATTTGCTCAACACAAACTTATAGAACAAAATCTGCAATTTCATCAGTCACAACACACACCAGTAATTACACCATGTATGCCAATGGCATACATATCTGGTGTTCAATATAAATTTAAATTCGAGATGAGAATGCTACCGGCTTTCTTGTTTATATTGTCACCTTTGGTTCTATGCTGGTGTCTACACTAGTGGCTTTAAAGTTGATTTAGTCGGCATATGTTGATCTTGACCAATTTTCTTAAAAGACCACATAGGAGGCGTTAAAGGCAGCATTGGAGGCGGCTTTAAAGTTTTTGCTACTGTGGACATGCAAGGCTAGCTAAACATCGCGGCCTATGTCTCCAAGTGGCCGGTGTAGGTTGTTAAATATTGAACGCTGGTGAATTCTATAATGAAGGCTGGCAGCATAGTTGTTGGTGTTTAAAGTTTTTGATTTTATGCATGCTTTATGCCATCCAAACATCGGCGATGTTGAACTTCAAAGAGCCAGTGTACAGATGAATTTCTAAGGCTGATGAGCTCTGTTCCCAAGCTAGCTCTGCTGCTTCCAAAATTTGCTCGTGTTGAGTGTAGGTCGGCAATATAAACCCTATTTTGGTTGGCCTATTTTGTTCCTTGATTCTAAATGTACATAAATCTTCTCTAAACTTCTTTGTATTTCCCTTAATACTTCCTTCAAGACTTGAAATAACACATAAACATACTTAAATTCATCATGATTTCTATAGAATCGATAACAAATTAATATGGTCTGTTCAATAAAAATTGAGTATAGTCTGTCTTTAACAAAATGGAATTGTGATACAGTTCACATTGTACATTGCATCAATATAGCCTCTCAAATCTACAAAAATATAATGTATAAATATGTGATTTATTAATATGTGGACAATTATTAAGAAAGGTACTTGAAATGAAGTTTATTTGTTTCTATCCATGTTGACATCTGTAGATGCAGGGTTCTTCCTAAGGTAATTATGCAAGTGTCATGTGGATTTCATGCCTTGTACATAACTTCAAAGTGATGCCGATGAAATGACACTTAATTAGAGGATGAGTTGGCGAGAATGATACGAAAGGAGAAACAAATAGTCTCAGTGTCTCAAATATACAAGTGACAAGCAAGGAAGCTTTGAGTACACCTTGCACGTTAATCTTACAATTCTTAAATAGTTGAAGCAGAAATCGCTTAAGTTGTCTTGTTTAATCTTTGTGAAAGGATTCTCCTCTATGGAATGTTATTGGTCTTCTCTCTCTCCCTCTCTCTCCAAAAGTTGGAAATGAGGAGGAGAGACCAAATATATATAAGCACTTGGCATGGATGACAATTGTCATATCATCTTAGCGATTGATAGATGACATGGAGCAAGCTCAATTCATGCTACTTTGAATGAGCTCCTCATGGGCTAAAGTCATTGGCCATCCTTTTATGTGCATGCGCCTACCTAAAAAAAGTTGAACAAGACGGATCGATCCAACTATTCTTATTTCAAGCCTACTAAGTTGAATCCCCCCAAGACATCTCAATAAATAGAACCAAACCCGTTAGGCCTTATCACTCAGCTTATGAGTTAAGCATAAACAAAATGATAATAATTATTTATAGTTTTAATCCCATTTCCATTTTGCTCCATGACCAAAATTCTTTGGATAGAGTTAAAGGATTTTGGGCATCGCTTGCACTTTTGTATAGTTTCATCACTACTCGGCACATGCATGTTATAAGATGGCACTACTACAACCAAGGGCGAGCTAAGACTCATGTATGATTTGTTATATAAGAAGGCATTATTAATCTATTCTACATGGGGCATTTTTCTACATTGTATGTATTTGGTTTCACCCATTGCAACATTGCTTTCCTTTGTCATCAAACACAAACAAATGAAGTCTAACCATTATCCACTATCGGATGTTTTGATTACATATTTGTTGATGATGGGTGCGGTTATTGTAGAGATATATGTAGTTATTTTGGTTGTTTTCTCAAATTGGAGATTAATATGGCTGGATAGATGCAAAAATCTCTATGCCCTTGGGAAATTTCTGTTCTAAATTATTTGTACATCTAGTAGAGCATTGTTTGATGATTAGAAGAAAGGTCAAGAAGAATGAAGTAGCATAGCATGCTTAAAAGACGCATTATCCCACTCACAATCTGGAATGTTTCTCCTCTCCCTTTATTGCCTCTACAATGAAAGAAAGAGTTTGACACCATTTCCATGGAAGGTGATGTTGATGGCATGAAAGAATAGGTTTTCATGGCAATCTATGTTTGGAGTAGTAATTTTCGTCATTATGGCATTTTCTGAGTTTATGTATCAAAGCTTTCCAGGAGATTCGTCCATGGATGTGTGGAACAGTGCCGTATCACTGACGACTTTACAATACTTCAAGGAGAGCTTGGTCATTGGTGAATTTTGTAAGACCTTATTTGAGTGGCACATTGCTACTCTATTTAGTATTATTCCAATAAGAGTAAAATAGAGCAGGTCCTCGTTAGAGAAAGAGTTGGTCCCTATTACAAAACTAGCAAACACCTTTTCGACTATTTATTGTACCTTGTACAGTGTTGAGAGAATATGCTACATCTAGGAAATTACAAACAAACATATGAGCACCTAGCGATGCTTATAGATCATTATCTTCAACATCATAATATTACGACCATAGAAGATGCCTGTGATCGGTTCCTCAAGCGGGAAGGGAAATGATGGATCATCGAAATAAGGAAAACTAAAAAAAGTGGATTTAAATAGAGGATCTAGCGAGACAGGCGACCATGCTAGGAGATTGGTTGTGCGAATACATGGTGCCGGTGAATGATTATAACAGTTTCCCAGGTAGTAAATGGGTGATGATCAGTAAAGTATGGGTCTATCTGCTTGTGTAAGCTGCGAGCTAGCATAAATAAGTAGAACATGTATAGCAACTTAGGCGTGGTGGAGAATTCATTACCCATGTTAAAGTTTTAATGGCACATGCATGTCACTTATTGATTTCAATTTGTTATGATTTGATACATTTAGAGGTAAGGATTGCTTGTGTGTTTGTATATGTATACATATATATATATATATATATATTTGCTTCACGTAAAGCATCAATAATATTTAAAATAAAATCTAAATTTGGCAAATATGTGAACTACTAAGTAAAAGGTGTGTCGAATTGAATATAATCATACTAAAGTTGTCTTTTTAAGAGCCAAGTTTAATGTAATTTAAACCTATTTCTTCAAGAAACCAGTTTAGTATGTTTGGTTTTTGGATTATTTTTAACATCGTTGTATTTATGTAAATTTTTATTAAAAAATTTTCCTCCTTAACCCTTGCTTTTCATGTGGAAAAGGAAAAAAAAAATATGACCAATTAGAAAAAAAAAGAAATCCAAAAAGATTTTTTAAAAACAAAAAACGGAAACGGAAAAAAAAAAAAAAAGGAGTCGAGTTGAAAATTGTATAGTAATGTCATAGGTTTTTAGTGGAGTTAAAAGTGTCCATATACAGTTTGATTAGATTTGAGCTACTTGAATAAGATGAATGAATTTTATCAAAGCTAACATTTTCAAAGTTAGTCCAGATTATTAGTATTCATGATCAAGCCAAAAAGTCAATTTAAATTAATTGTGGTTTTAAACGAGACATCGATTGGACTTGATGTTTATTTCATTAAAAAAAAAAAGGTAAACCAAATCAAGAACAAACTCAAGTCATAATCCAAACAAATTGAAATTTACACCAGTGATTTAATATACATGGTGGGTGTCGAATCCAACAAAAATAAATAAACTACTCTAAGATTTGTAAACAGTGGTGAGCAGGATCGTCTCCACAGGGACTGGTAAAAATCCTAAGTTTCTATTGGAGATTGAGAAGAGAAAAAAAAAATAAAATTGGGGGATTTTTGAAATCAAGCAAATAAAATAAACCTATTTCTAATTAAGAAGATTTATATATATTCAAAAGGTTATCTAGCCTAGGTTTCATTACAACTCAATTCTCAAGATTGATCCTTGACTCAAATATTATTATCCCTACTTTGAATAGGTTAGTTATAAATTCCAATAAGCATTGAAATTCAATCTCTCCTTAGATGTTATATAACCAAGATAAGATCTTTGATTATTCCTAATCGAATAGATAACCCTAAATACGCTCTTAAGGTTTAATCCATCAATTGCATTAAGAAAAGAGAAACCTAACCCTAATCAACAATCTCATAGAGCATGGATCATTTAAATTAGATTATATTTCATCACAACATCAAATAACCATCTATTTTATGACTATCGTGTTGTTTTATCACCTATATTAGATTACTCATACAATTACGGATATGAGTTCTAATTGATTGATTATTGTTCAATCATCCTACAACCGGATCCAAAGTTATAAGAGATAATCAAGCAATAATAACAATAGAATCAGATGAAATACAAATATGCAAAGATGAGAATAATAGAAATCAAACCCAATTAGGTCTCACAATCCATCTTGAATTGAGTTGCAATAATCCCTTGGCTAGATTAAGAGATTAGTTGTTCATGATTCAAGAAAAGCAATCTTTAGGGTTCTTGAAAGTATAAAGAATGAATAATTCTCTCTCTAATGGACTTCTCTCTCTATATATAGGAAAGAACAAGACTTTCTCCCGTATGAAAACTGGCTGGCTTGGAGTTATGAAATGGCTGGCTGCCATTTTTCATCGCACAGGACGTTGCAGCATTGATGGCCGGCTCATGGCCGGCGGCCATCTTCCTCCCAGGGCCAGCCATGAAAGATGGTCGGCGGCGATCACACCATGGCCGGCGGCCATGGCTCTTCTGGCCGATTTTCTTCACTTCACCGAGGCTCCATGGCTGGCGGCCATCTTCTCATGGCTGGCGGCCATCAGGCTTCTGGTCATTTTCTCCATGCTTTATTCATCTAAATCTTTCCTTTAGCTTTATAAACCTGAAACACAACATTAACTTGATTAAGTATCAATTCCTCATGATTTCTATAAGATTAATAACAAGTTTATCAAGTTTTATCCATTATAGATTTGAGTAAATTACATCTCAACAATACACAAAACACACATCAAGCAATACATACACACACCTTTTTAGCTTCTTCCCACTTCTAAAACTTTCCCAAACAATCCATCCTTAGCTTTTCAGCCACATGTTCAAGGAGTTCTTTCCTGTCTTGCACTTCTTCTGTTTTGGTTTATTCTACAAATTAATTTACCAAAGTTAAATGTTTGCAAATTTATATATGAAAACTAGATTTTATTCCTCCAACGTGCATATGTCAACATAATCCTGATCAGATAAGTAAATCTACCACAGTTAGAGGATGGTTTATTAGTTGTCTCGTAGGAGTTTGAGTTCTAAGCTTGAAGTCCAGCACAATCATGTTTTCAATGATCCTAGAGAGCTCTACTCCTATAAGTATGTCTTTCAACTAAACACGCACAATCACTTAACTTGAGGGAAGATATGTAAAAACTGTACTTGTTAAATGAATGCTCACCTCGGAAGCTTTTATAGTTGCTTGTTTCATGGAATTCACTTAGAATTTTGTGTTACACTAATCAATTGTAATCTCTTACGAGGTTACATACATCAGTGGCTTTTACCAAGGGATTGTAGAAGACAATTGCAGTGGTTCGCTTCAGTGGAGATGGTTAACAAGCATAGAAAATACAAAACTTGCTTCTATTTTATAAGAAAACAAAAACCGTTTTCCACTTTTTCCTAGACATATGGTTGACCATCACCATGGCCATTGGCTGCCACCTTTACCTTCTACAATGACTTACCACTAAAAAGCGTAAGTAGACACAATCTCTTGAGATTATGTGATAAATATTTTGAAATTTTGAAAACTTTGAATGTAACAAATATAGAACAAAGTCTAGATGACACTTTCTGCAAAACAAACAGGCAGAATTGAGACAAAAGCACGTTTGCATATAGAAAGGAGTCAGCAAAATTTTCTTGTTACCGCAAGTTTCTTGTCCACAGCATCCCTCTTTGCTTGTTTTGTTGTCCCAAATAGATGCAGATATAAGACCATTTTCAATTGAGAACAGCAAAGCAAGTGAAAATAGAGAGAATAGATAGCCTACCATTCTCATCTTCTTCATCGACCCCTCGTCCTACTCGACTTTTAGCAAGACAGGAGGCTTCCCTTCCAATTTAATCAACCTATCCCACCATTTCTTCTCTGCTTTTTTTATCACGCATGTTATGCTTCTCACGCCAACATTATATTTGCTCTCCTGAGGAACATACACCATTCCTAGTTACTAACACACGTACCCAACATCATATGTTTTCTGAACCTTGACATTAATCTTATCAAGCAATTCAAGGTCAACTTCATACAGGATTTCATCCCTAGTGGTAGAGAATATAAATCTGCCCTCAGGTTCTAACTGAAGATTTCAAAGCCTGCCAATCATGCTGCTGAATATATTCCAAAATATAGAAATAAACAAATAAACAGCAACTGATCAGACATAATTATGTCAATTACTTCATTTACTTTATATTCATCAGCTTAGTTGGAGCTTATATGTTTCACAAATCTATGATGTTAAGGTTAGCTCTACAACAATCTAAAAGTTTAAAGTTGTAGCAATAGTATGGACTACTATATTTATTAATTAACAATTTCAAAGCCTGCCAATCATGCTGCTGAATATATTCCAAAATATAGAAATAAACAAATAAACAGCAACTGATCAGACATAATTATGTCAATTACTTCAGTTACTTTATATTCATCAGCTTAGTTGGAGCTTATAGGTTTCACAAATCTATGATGTTAAGGTTAGCTCTACAACAATCTAAAAGTTTAAAGTTGTAGCAATAGTATGGACTACTATATTTATTAATTAACACTCTCCTTACTTATTGGCCAAGCTTTAACTGAAACCATCAAGTAAGCTGATCAATTAAATGAGATGAAACAACTGTAAGGATATGAACTGAAGAACTCCTCCTCGTTGACTCCAACATCAATCTAATTAGAAAGATTAATCTTGTATATACAATGTGAACTCTTATATTTATCATTTGACCCATGTTGATGTCTACAAATAAAATTCTACTACCATTTGGTTTGGATTTTGTTTTACCAGAGCCTAATGGATGTAGCAAAATTAAAAAGCACCATTAAATGTTGAATTACTATAGAAAGCAAAAGAAACACAGTGGAACAACAAAAATGTGGCAATATGATGTCCTACTAAAGTTTCTGCAACATTTAGTCCAGACAAATCTAAAGAGCACACCTAAAGCCAAAGAACATAGGAAGAGACCATGTTTGCTTAACTTTAAAAATAGAAAGATTTAGAAGATACCTCATTTTAATACCTTGTGATGAATGGATCAGTCTTGTTTAACAGTTAGATGTATTAGATCAAGTTAATGTTGTTTTCATAATGAAGTTGTGTAGAAGAATTCTTTAGGTATCAATTGAAATATGGTCCATATTAGAATGTAACAGTAAAACAACCATATAACTAAGCTAGGATAATCAAAATAAGACTGAAGCATTGATGCTATAAAGAAAAAGAAAAAGAAAGAAAGAAAGGAAGAAGGTACCCCAGTCTAATAAAGAACTCTACAAAGGTTTTTAAGTTTTAGTGGTTTATTGTTTTGTGGAAGAGATGTAATACTACTTGAGGTTTATACAATGATAAATATGTCGATGGAGAATATACATTATATTCTTTTCCTCAAATTTTAGTTTTAGTATTTGTACTTATCTTTACCTATAATTTATAAAAGAATATATACACTTTGAGTGTTAAAAATGATGCCATATTTGATACCTTACCTTGTCATAGGGGTAATGCAAGGAATGTTAGTAGCATCTTTTATCATTATAGTAATATTTAAATTTTCTAATCACACATATCCTTCACTTGGTATATATGACACATAAAACAAACAATTATTGAACTCAACTAATCTCAACATCCACAAGTATATTATAATTAGGCATGTCATAGGAGCCTCTAAAACTCTTCTTTATTTGACATACTAATAATCATACTATAATTAGGCATGTCAGTACAAAATTAAAATAATATAAAAATTAAAAAAAAAGTATTCAATATGGTGCATATGTACTACATTTTGTTTCTTTTAAAACATATTTCCAATTAGCAATGATATTCACAATGAAACATATCATGAAAAAATGTTCCTAACAAGAGGCAGGGACTTGTTGGAAATGGTGGTGGTTCTGGCTAAATGAGCTTCATCATTCTTAATGTATATTGTAAATAGCTGCACTAACATTCGTACAATCAAAATCCATGATCTTCATCCAATTTTCAAAGTCTCCAATTTCTTGAAGAGAAACTCTACATAAGCACATCTTACTTGAAGCAGAATAATGAGATTGCTGAACATACACCAACTTTTGAAAGACTAAATGGATGTAAAAAGCTAAGATTTAGTAACAAAATCCAATACAATATTATCCACCCCTAAAATATTTGGGTCCATTACTCAATTCTACATTGTGCAAATTGTCTAAAAAGAACAACTGAGTGGAGCTGGAAACAGCAAATGTTTGAAGTTGCCATTAAATCTTAAGAAAGACATCTAGAATGAAATCACTTCAAAAATGCTTTATGAGATGCCAAAAATTTTGAAGAAAAAACTGAAAGGTACTAAAAAAGCATAAAGATAAGGTCTGGCTGGAATTGAAAAGGAGGGTTTTTTTTAGCATCTAATCATTGAAAATCTCCCTCATTATTGCTCTGGATGCTTTAAAATGGGTCACTCTAAAGATAAATGTCGCTATTCAAATGACTCCATCTAGAGTGATAAATGTCACTCTAGATGCTTTAAAACGGGAAATGGCAATCTGCCCGTTCCTGAGGTATGTGATCCTAAGGACATTAATAATCATACAAAGGATCTTCATCAATCTATTCAAGAAGTCCAATATGAGGATATGATCCCCTCAATAGGTACTCCTACCTCACATTCTCCTTTTTCTTTAACTGTTTGTATGTTGAATGCGGAGGATACTCCTCCCGATTTAATGGCTAGAGGATTTGGTAAGGAATCATTATCTACTTCCAAAGGTCATAACGAAGGGGAGGAATATGATCCCACAATACTAGTCTATAGTAGCCAGCGTTCCTCTAAGAAAACAACAAGGGAGGATAATGAAAAGAATCCTGGTAGCATTGTCTTAGAGGAGAATAATTCAGAAGGGGATGATCTAGATTTGATCCAATCATACTATATAAGAGCAAATCATGTGATGACTCTCAATTGCCAGTGTACAAAGATAAGTCCTTTGCTTGTGATCCAGATAGGTCATCATGTCCTTCCTCTCCATACACTACATGGGCATGTAGCAATAATTTGTTTGGTGCCCAATATAAGGTGCCGATACTCTATTTTTGCACCCTTTCAAAAATACAAAAAAATGAAAAAAAAATCATAAAATCATAAAAATTGTAAAAAGATAGAAAATATGATAAAAATTGAAAAATACAAAAAAAAAACTAAAATTAGTTAAGTTACAAAAATTTAAAAAAAATTATTAGAAAACCTATCTTTTAGTAAATAAGATTTCTAAAATTACAACGAAAAAATTGGAAAAAGAAAAATAAATAAATAATATATTAGTTTTATAGTGTTTTGAGCTGCAAATATAAATCATGTTGGATCTTAGAATTGTATATCAATATCGGCCTATTTTTATGGAAGCATTAGCATGGTTTAGATTACTTGGGTATATTTTGAGTGAGGATATTGACAAGAAAACAAGCTCAACTCAGATGGCAGAGGTGTGCGCATGGGATAGAAAAGCTCAGCTATCCTCCCACGCGCCTGAGAAGACGCGCACATGTGCCTCACGCACGTCATCTTCCCCAGTCTTCCATACACCATTGCTGTTGATTTGGAGCTCCATTCGAGCTCAATTTTTTTGCCAGGACTATCAAAAGTCAAATTTGATTTTAAATTTGGTCTTGATTTTTTTAAATCAAACATTTCAATTCGATTGAAATTCCATAACCCCCGTCTCTTCATGGTTCGAAACTTCCCAGCCTTCTCGAATCCGTAACTTTCGAATTTTCAAAGCTTGTAACGTCCATTATTGGCCGCCACTCACCTCTCCATCTCCTTCCCCAGATTCAATAAAAAAAAAAAAAAAAATCTCCTCTAAAGACCAAGCTGGAGAAAGTTCAAAAAATACTTCCCAAAAAACCCATATCTCCAAATCCACGACCACCACCTAAGCTCCGAGCAAACACAGATCTCCAGCGCAACCACCACTCCTCTTCCTAACCCAATCCCAGAATCGAAACCAGAAACTGACCACTCTAAACCACCTTACCATGACCTCCACCACACTCTTCATCCTCAATACTTTGAACCTACCACTCAGACAACCATGTACTATTTGAACCACCACTAATATCCACCATCCAAACCGCCATCGTAGCTTGTTAACTCCTACCGAAACCAAATCCATGACCGGTCCATTGGTTTCGGTTTAGGATTATGGTTTTTATTTTTTTCGGTTTTCGGTTTCGGTTTCGGTTTGTAACCACAAAAAACCGATGGTTAATGGTTAACCGTTTCGGTATTTATAAATATCTTATATATATAATTTATATATACAAATAATTATTTTTTTATATATATACATATGATTTTCATATACATATAATTTACCTATGTTAATATTCATTGAATTTCGATTAAATTACTATTGTCCTATGATTGATGGAGTTAATATGGTAATTAATTTAGTTTGATTTTATTGATAATGATACATTCAAAGGTTCGTTTTTCCCCTTTTCCTTAATTTCATTTTCTTTTTTTTTTTTTAGCTCTAGTAATATATTTAATAATTTAAAGAAAAAATTTATGATAAAGGCTTAAAAAAAAGGTCTTTTTTAAATTATCAATTTGATTTGTTGAAACCATTATGTTAAATGGTTAAAAACCGAAAACCGAATAAATTAACCGAATAAAACGGTTAACCGTTAAGGTGGTTAACCGTTTATAATGGATCGGTTAAGGATCGGGATATTTAAAAACCGATAATTACGGTTAGGTTCAAAAAATAAGGCCACGGACCGGTTAACCGGTCCATGAACACCCCTAACCCTGCTTCAATTCGACTAAGGAGAGTGAGAGAGGGATAAGGGCTTTCTAAATTTTGTTTTGTAGGTATTAGAGGTCCACATACAGACCCGATTTGATCCTAGCTTGAACCCATACCCACAAGTTGAATCCGTTAGCTCATACGTGAATCCGATTCTAACTCCCTAGGTCCAAATCCCATTGAACGAACTATTCATTTGCTTTCAAATTTTATTATTTTTTTTATTTTTATTATGATTTGTATGCAATATTTTTAATATATCCAGACAAATAGTAAGAAATTAAAAAGAAAAATGAATAGAAAATAGTAAAAAAAAAGGAAAAGAAAAAAATAATAATATATGTTGGGAAAAGGAAAAAAATATTATTAAAATAAAAAAAATTACGAAAATACCACTGGGACGAAGTTATTCCCAAAAATAGGCAATACGGCCTCGTCTCTTGAAGAGACGAGGTCGTTAGTGCCTGACCTCGTCTCTTCAAGAGACGAGGCCAAGGAAAGATACGGCCTCGTCTCTTGAAGAGACGAGGTTGCTCCGCGTGTGACCTCGTTGTCCAAGAGACGAGGTCATTACTGGCACATGACCACGGGAGAGTGGACTGTGACGCTACAGGACGTTGCTATCCTGACGGGCCTCCCTGTGGATGGATTGGCCGTTACTGGCACGGCTCGCATGGATTGGCCAGATTTGTGCGAGGAGCTATTAGGAGTTCGGCCAGTCCCCGGCGTCAACATGGATGGAGGTCGGCTGAAGATGTCGTGGTTGGATAGCCACTTCACCGACCTACCTGAGTTTGCTGATGACGTGATGATCCGACGTCATGCTAGGGCATACATTCTGCTGCTGCTTGGGGGATTTATTGTCGCAGACAAATCCTCCAACTACGTCCATCTTATGTACCTCCAGCTGCTCCGAGATTTCGAGCGAGCAGGGCAGCACGCATGGGGAGCAACCTGTTTGGCTTGGCTGTACAGGCAGCTATGCCTGGCTTCCGACGTCGACACGGGGGACATGATAGGACCACTAGTTGTCCTGCAGATATGGGCATGGGAGCACTTCCCCCACATTGCCCCGGTACGGCGACTGCTCACCTCTGTTACCGTAGGCCGCCCACTCATCAGTCATTGGGGTGCGACTTTCGACGTCACCCGTGTGTCGACCCACCTATTGATTGAGTACTGCGCCTCCTTTGATCGACAGATGCCACATCAGGTATGCGATAGATCAATTTTGATTTCCATTGCCATCTACTCTTAAATTGCTATTGTACGATCAATTTCTTATGCAGTACATCACTTTTGCAACTTCATCAAGTGGTGTGGGACCCATACAGCTCCATCCTGCCCGCCCTGCCACCATACTGCCTGGTAGGCAACGACGTATGGCGTGCCCGGGTGCCATTGGTATGTTTCTACCTTGTCGAGCACTACTATCCGGACAGAGTGCTCAGACAGTTTAGTGGCTTCCAGGAGATACCAGCCCCCCCTGCTGATATGAGACCCCTCCATGAGATTAACATGAGAGGACGTTCCGAGTGGAACTGGCAGTCCGAGCACGCCAAATGGATTGCTGAGTGGGATGCTCGGCGTGATTGCATTGTACAGATGCCAGATTTGCCGGCTGGACATTGACGATTATTCAGTGGTCATGCCATCACGATGCTGGATCGGGCATGGGGAGCTATCATGCGATACATGGTACAGTTGCTGTCTTGTAAGCTTTATAAATACTTGTACTGACTATAAGCTATTCACTGATATAAATATTTGCTATTACTCGAGGCTGATTCATTTCTAGCGTCTGACATGCTCAAGAGCTCACTGCATCATGCACGAAATGTCTGTCGTGTAGTGGATGAGTTTATGGGGTTGAACTTCAATGATCCAGTACCACCAACTCCAGCAGCAAGCAGAGCACAGGGTTGACACAGCCTCATACCCTACAGAGACGACATCTCCTAGAGAGAGGCGGTGGGGGGGAGGGGACGGGGTGGGGGGGGGGAGCTCGGGCTCCAGGTATACAGATCAGAGATGGCCTGAGCTGTCCGACCTACTCATTCGATGAGTCTGGTCCTTCTAGGTCATTATGAGGGGTGGCCCGTCTTCCACTTCTTACGATATGCTGGACATGCCAGACCCGTCATCCCAGTGACTTCACTCTTCCAGGGCTCCACAAAAGAGGCGAGCATCGCCATCTATGTAGGGGGAGGGCCTTACAGGTGAGAGACCCTGTCCCATTCCACCAGTATAGTGCTGCTACGGGAGAGGAGCCCGCTCCAGTTACAGAGACTCGCATATTCACCGCATCCTCATCATCAGCGTACCCCATTCCCGAGGACATAGTGAGGCGGGGTAGAGGCGAGGACGAGGGAGCAGGGCCAACATAGCAGGGAGTAGTGGATGACGATAGATTTTCTTTTTATTTTCATTTTGTATGTAGCTTCTTATTTCATTGTATTATTCTTGTATGTATAGATCGTACTCATTTTCTCCTATTCATTTATTAGAAAATCTCTACATTTCATTCTATTTCATTTTCTACTATGTATTATGACTCTACGAATACTCATATTTTCATTGCACTGTCTATGATTGGGATTGGGAATGTGAGTTTCGATTGGGCTTCGAAACACTGTAGTTTGTTAGTTTTTTTGGCCATGTTAGAGGACGGTTAATGGCTTTTATCGCTGTTTATTTGTATTTGACAGGTTTTTGATGTAAATTTTTGCTTTTTCACAAAATATAATAGGATAAGGAGGATTTTGGCCTGGCCTCGTCTTGAAGAGACGAGGTCTCTCGTTGGCCTGACCTGTCTCTTCAAGAGACGAGGCCGTATCTTTCCTTGGCCTCGTCTCTTCAAGAGACGAGGTCAGGCACTAACGACTTCGTCTCTTCAAGAGACGAGGCCGTGTTGCCTATTTCTGGGAATAACTTCGTCCCAGTAGTATTTTCGTAATTTTTTATTTTAATAATATTTTTTTCCTTTTCCCAATATATGTTTGTGTGTGTGATTTGCATGTTATATTTCTATTAGTATTAATGAATAATATTATGATTTGATAATTAAAATTTTAGAATATGAGTATAGTTAGTGAATAAATAAAGTTTTAAGATATAATTTTTTGTAAATTTAGCAAAGACGCCTTTTAAAGATAAATCAAAAAAATAAAAATAGGTTTATTATTATTATTATTATTATTATTATTATTATTATTATTATTATTATTATTATTATATCATGTGCTATAATTGTAATTTGCGATTGTTCAGTTAAAGAATTATTTATCGGAATTCGTGAAACGTTTAGCATAATATCTCATTTTTTGTTAACCCTGTAAATATCATGTTTCTACAAAAATTAAAATAATAAAAAAAAATTACAAAAATCAACAAAAATTTCTTCTCCCATATATATATAATCATAATTTTTTTTCCAACATATATGCATAGTATCACTTAGTTATTTTCTAAAATACCAAAAATAGAATAAATGGGGTTTTCTTAAAATTAGTGTCTTTTAGGTGTTTTTCAAAAATCTTGGAATAAAAATTAGGCTCGTTAGGAAATTTCAAGAAAACAAATACAAATCGGCTAAATAACTTAAACTTGATGGGTTTTCAAAATTAAAAAAATAAAAACAAATTTAAAATTTTACAAAAATCAAAACAAACTACAATGACATGATTCAGGTTAGTGGATACGTAGGCACCTATAAGACGGTCATAATAATAAAAAAACTCTCAAGAATTTTCCAAAAAACAAAATATATTTCTTTTGTATATATAAAAACCCATTTTCAAAAAAAGAATACAAATTGAAAAATCAGAAAATCCAAAATCAATTTGGCCCATATATTCAAGATTTCTAAAGCCCATAAAAACCTAAATAACCATTTAGGTTTTAAAATAGTAGCTCTCAGATCCATTAATTTCTGGTTTTTCACAAACCAATGGCCAAATTGGAAACCAAACCACCCATTTGGTTTCTAGTTGACTCCTTTTCCAGCTTTAGCCGATGGTGACTCTAGTCAAAATATTTTTCAGAAAACCAAACTTTTGCAAAAATACTATTGGTTCCTTATCGAGTATTCCGTGTTAAATGGGTTGGGTTTGATATGGATCGCAACATTTAGGAGAAAAGGAGCAAAATTCGGGCTCGATAAATTGGCGACTTCACTAGGGAAGTTGAAAATTATCAGTGGGCTCATCTAGGTTTAATGAACTTAAGAAACGTTAAAATTCTATCGACATGGGCCCATATCCTTGTAAATATTTTGCATGTTCTGTACATATTTATAACCTTTATGTTTGTACTAGGGCTATTTTGCAGGGAATCTTTGAAGGTAGATGCATTTTTATCTTTCGGTGGGGGAGGGGGAAGGTGTTATTTTTTAGCAATTTATATATATATATATATATATTTAGATGGGCTGAACCTGAGCTCAATAGAAACTAAGAAGGAGAGCCATTGTGTAGCTTACAGGCTTATGTGGTTTTACCACTACTCGATGGTGATCAGGCTCCTCCAATCCCGTTTCAATATAGACTATGACCTGTTCCAATTATGGACTATGAGCCTATAGAACGAGGTACCCTTAGAACTTACCCTTAGACGATGCAATTTATTTATTAATCTATCTTTATATTTTAGAAAAATAAGACATCTTGTAATGGGAGCAATTTTTAAAAAAAAAATGTTAGTAATTGGTCCATTTATGTATTGAAAGTTATAAACATTAGTTTGTATTTAGGCCCCAAAAAAAGGTTTGTAATTTTATTTTCCTCTATAATCAGTCATGACAAATCCCAACAACGAACACTCCAACAAAGAGGAAAACCAGGTATCTTACCTACTCAATCCCTTAGCCAAATTGTATTCATAAGATCATAAAATTTTGGGGTTTTTGACCATGTTATATTTTTTGTTCAAAATTTACATTTTATTTTATTTTTTGAGACATGTTTAATATTTTTCAGTTCCCAGGATTGTTTAACCAAGTCTAAGGTCATGGGTTGCCTTCGTTTGATCTTTGGTGGTAATTGAAATTTTTTATTCTAAAATTCACCGAAGGATTTAAGGTTTTAGTATTTTGTCGTCGAGTGTTATTTAGATATATCATCTTGATTTGCATGTTAGGGATCAAATAGATATTCAGTTGGGATACGGATGTTGAATCAAACAATTGTTGAATTTTCCATTTTGTTTTAAGGGTTCTCTTTTTCTCAAGGTCAAGAATTTTAGTATTTGATCTTATTTAGAATTCGTTTTTAACTTGGGTCGGTTTTCAAGGTCTTGGTTTTAGTATATAACTATAGAATTATTTTCTAAGAATTATGAAAAATTCAGCGGTTTACAACACCCAACCCCTGACATGGAGGGTGTAAAATCTGTGCTACACATGGTTTTCAGTTAATCATGTGTATTTGTTTGCTCATATGATTATTGCTTATTCATATGCTTGTTTAATTACTTGTATGTTTTATGAAAACGTTTTAAAGAATGGAATTATCTCACTAAGTTAATTTTTCTTATACCCCTGTAGCTTTTTCTTTCAGTTTGATTACTTATGGTTGGCACTAAGAAGCCCTATTTGCTAGGTACGAGCCAAAGCTACTAGGAGATTTTGGAAGAAGTTTACATATTTTAATTTTTGGTGTAGACTTATAAGAAAAATCTCTATAGTAGACTTTTGCTACAAACATATATGTTATTTTGTTAGCTTAGATTAATAAGACTTTAAGTACGGGAGAATGCCCTAAGAGCTGTAAACATTTGAACTTAATGAATATTACATATTATATTTATAAACTCTTGAATGCTTATATTATCTGCTTAAATATGATACCCCTTTGGAGTCTCCTAATATCTTGGAAGAACACCTAGCACGTGATATCAAAGCTCTTACGTCACTAAGGTTGTCATTCATTAGCTTTAATATTACGTGCGGCAGATTGCCACGTTTAAGATACCTTTCGAAGCATGACACATTGTTGAAAAATCAAGTGAATATAAGCATCAAGATCATCTGATGGAAAAGCAGCAGAATAGAATATGTCGATTCAAAGTTTGAAAAATTAAACAAAATACTCATATCCCACAAATCTAGGGATATCATTCTTATCCAAGCAACAACCAAGACACCAGAAATTTTTTAACATTTGAAGTTTTCTTCCAAGAAGCACCAATCGAAAAGCAAATATATAATCAACTCGTTTCAAGTTTCAAGAGTAGATACGAAGACAACATTTTGAAGTCTACTTTGTCATGCAAAAGCGTACTAAGCAAACATATAGACACTTGAACGATTTCGAGCTTGAATTTATAAATCATATATTTTTCTCTTGATACAAATTTATCTCTTGTATTTTTTAGTGAGGATTAGCATTGAAGTTAGATTAGACAAGTCTTGTACTCTATGCATGGCTAAGTGGTAGGCTAGAAAGACAAAATAAGAGCTACTGGATTAGTAGAACGACCGATGTAAAATACCAAATCCCCAACAATGGAGCTGGAAAAGAGGATTGACTCACAAGAAGGAACCTCTATAAATTACTATCTCATTTACTTTATCGCACTTTAATTTCTGTTATATTATTTATTGCTCATCACAGGCATTCGTCATAAAAAAAACATAAAAAATATGGTGTTCTTTTTAATTATTTTTTCAAAAAAAAAATTAAAAAAAAATTTACCCCCTACTATTCTTTTTGGGACCTACAAGATACAAAGTTGTGATGAGTTATACAAGGAAATGGAATTTTGCATAAAGCATTACAATGATCTATGCTCGTTTATGGCAATTTGTGAGGAGATGTACCGAACAAGACTATTTCTTTCTTTTTCTTTTCTGATAAAAGTAGTGGAGGCTTGTTAATCTCTTCTCCTTTATGCACGATTCGAGAAGGGACCCTTCTGTTCCTATTTAGCTTTGAAAACATGAAGTTGAAGCTTTAAAATTTTATAATAAGGCTAATGTATTCAATTCAACTACAGTCACAATTCCACTAAGGCAAGTGCACCTACCACAGTAGTATAGAAAAAAATTAGGTTGTATTCTTTAGGAATCATCAGCATCTACTGTCATACTCTTAATGTATTATCTAGCAAAGAAGAATTCAATAGAACATGATATGTAAATATTCACAAATTAGGCTAATATTTACATACCTAAACTACTTATATACATGCACTTAGAGTTGGGCATATGGGTCATGGCTCGTGGGCTGGCCCATTTATCCGCTTTGAAAAATGAGATGTAACCAAATTTTTTTAGTCCATTTAGCCCACAGGCTAGCCCATGATGGGTCAAGCCGATCCATGGGCTTAAATATTAAAAGAAAAAAAGAAAAAAAAAGAGGAAAATTTTAATAACAGTACTAATATAATAACATATTAGTGATTATTTATGATACATTATGAAATAAGATAGATTAATAAACGTACCATAAGTATTATAACATTTTTTAAGTACATATTTATTAATTTAAACGTAACATGATATCCAATAAATCATTTCAAAAACTTATTTTTATATATAAGTATTCAAAATAGCAATAAAGTTAATCGTTAATATATATATATATATATATATATATAACCCTAAAACATATAAATGTTCTATTTTTTTTTTCATAAACTAACATAAAAAAAAATAAATTTTCAAAAAAAAATAATAATCTCATTTGACCCACGGGCCAGCCCGTTTAGCCTGCCAGCCAATGCAGGCTAAGCCTGGGCCTAAAAAATGTAGCTCGTTTAAAAGCATGCACATTTAATCAGTGCCAAGCCGGCCCACCCAGCCCACATGCCCACCTCTACATGCACTAATAGTAAATTCCAAAAGATAAGTTTAAATACAATGAAATAATCTAGATCTTATTTTACCAAGTCCCTATCATGTGATTTCTTAAATTACAAATTCAATGTGTTATTTGTAGAGTATACTTGTACTATTGAATTCACTAAAGTACGTTAATGCCTCTTTGAAGTGTCATTAACTTCTAAATCTATATCAAACAATTAGAATCTCTTCATAAGCCATTAGAAATCTAGATTTGCATTAAGTTCAAGAATCCTTTTATTAAAAACCACTTTTAGTGAATTCCTAATCAAGTGATAAAAGATTTCACCACTTTTATCTCTACAAGTTATGAGCAACCTCATTAATATCTTAGATCTATTCAAAAGAATGATTTCTCAATCTATTCAATTGAAATCAGATATGAATTTACATGGTGCACACAAATAAACCCATGAAATTTAAGTTCAAGCTATTAATTACAAGTACTCAACAATATTCAATTAATGCACACTTGAAATCACAAGAATCAAGTCTCGGATCTATAAAACCTATATTTAAACAATTATTTCTCCATGGATTTTTGTAGTTAAAGCACGAATTCAAGAGAAACAATTGAGAATGAGGATAGGTATCACCTATTGAAGCTCAAAATCTTGCAAATAAACTAGAATGGTAGGTGTCGAATCGAACGAACTTATATTCCTTTTCCCAAGGTTTATATTAATTGTACATAGCAGTAAGCAAGGTCGAATCCATAGGGATTGGTAAAATTGATTTCTGCTAGAAGATTAGATGAAGAAAAGAAGAAAGGGGGGTGTTTTGAAATCAAAGAAAACTAATTATATCATAAGCAAGTAATATAATTCAAAGAGTAAATCAATATCAAGGTTTTCTTAACCAAAGGTATTATTACAGTACAGTTCATAGAATTGATCATTGATGCAAAGATTTCTATTCTTTATCTTAGATAAATTGGTTATGGTCATTAATAAGCTCCAACAACCTATCTCTCATTCCTTTTTCGATAATCAAAATAGGCTCTTGATTATTTCCCTGTATTGATTAAACAGCCTTAAACAAGCTCTTAGGGTTTAATTTATTAATAGCATGAATAATAAAATAGATCACCAATTCTATCCAACAAATCACAAGCGCAATCTATTTAGACTAGATTATATATCTTCATAACACAAATCAATTATCTATCTTATAATCAATCATGTTATTGTGCCACACAAATTAGAATAATCAAGCAATTATGAATTCAACGTTCTAATTAACAGTATATAATCTTGCTAACTGAACAAATGGGCCTCAATTTGTATCAATCAAGCAAAATAACAATATTAAAACAATCAAAAGATATATAAATACCAAAGATAAAGATCATAACAATGATATATCAGTTAAATCTCACAATTCTTGAGGAACCAAACTTGTAACAATATTTTAGCTAGAATAAGGAAAACCAGCTACTCATCTCCATGAATTTCTTTCTCTTGTTATGATCTTCAAATATATAAAAGATTAAAAAAAGGAAAAAGATATTCTTTTCTCACTGATGCTTTAAGTGTTTTTGACAAAATAGATTCATTTCTCAAACAGCAACTTAGGGCATCTTATAGTAAAAACAATGGAATTTGGCTCATCAGACATAGGCCGGAGATTTTGAAATGTACGCCGCCAGCTTATATAGCCGGCTTTAAGGATCGAAATTAAATCTGAGACGAGATGGCAGCCAACATTTGATCAGCTTAAGGTAGTGTAAATTATATACCAGCACAAATCTAGTGGCATAAAATCAGAATTAGCCAACATTCGTTGTTTGAAATTAATCTTTGCAAAGAAAACGCTGGCTTCGTTGAAGCAATATTGAGGCCACTTTAAAGATTTCGGTACTATGCATGGGCTATGCCGACTTAAAGTCCGCGACCTTGATTTTCCTAGAGCCAGCATTCAATGTTTAAATCAAAGGCTGATGAATTCTACTATCTAGGCTAGCAGTGTAGCTTTTAATCCAATGAAGGCTGGTAGCTTTCATTCCTCATTTGCTGGCCTACTTTGTTCACTTCACTAAATTTGCATAAGTCTTTTTGAATTTGCTTGTATTTGCTTTATAATTCCTTCAAGACCTGAAATATCACTATAAACACACTTAAATACCAATTCCCTAAGATTTCTATAAATTTCATAACAATTTAGCACAATTCACATAATCAAATTGAGTATGATGTATCTTTATCATTGAATTAGCACTTAAATTCATCAAAAAGAGCTAAAATTCTAGTGAAATAGAGTTTCTCTCACTAGAAATTCTCTCACTACATCTTATTATGGTATGGTAGGATATCTTTTACACTACTATACATGCTTATTTATTAGCACCAGACACAGAATAAATGCAAATTTTATTGTTAACATGGTAGATTCACTATAACAAACTTTGTTAGACATTCACGCACGTGTAACAGGGCTTGATCCGTACGTATGATGGCGGGCTCAAATTCAACTTTGGGCATGCTTGATCACAGCCTTAATTGCGAGGGTGATTACAAGCACGGTTCAAACCCCCATTACATATTCTTGTTTTTCGCTCTAATCTTTGATCAAATCACTTTGATTCTTTCTTTTATGCTTAATGGCACTAAAAATAACAATTGAAATAATAATAGCACAATTTACGGGAATTTTATTAGATATTCAAATAAAATGAGCACAAATCCCCTTGAATTGAATAGAGTAATTACAACTTATTAGTTCCCCGTTGTTTCCCTGAAGTCATGAGTACTCTTATGCATGTTCAGTGCTTTCAAGATGCTAAAAATACTTGCTTGTGAAGTTTTAATTGAATAACTTAATTTGTGGATAGTGCATTAGAATAGATGTGTGTAACATGCATGTACGTGCTTGTTTACTATATAGTGAGCTTCGTCGCTCATTTTTAACATTCCAGCTATTGATTGTGATCTATTTGTGGTCTTATGATCTGCTATGTTTTGGGAATGATGACCAAGAGGGTAGAATCGACTAAATAACACTGCTCTTAGCATGTTATTACCAGATTTTGGAAAAAAAAAAACTTTATACTTTGTTGGTTATTGTAATTAATAATCCATAACCCGTGTTACTTGTTCTAGGCTCAAGCCCAACTCTTATTTTAAGTTGAGATTTGCCCACACAGTATGCCCTGGTAGGCTTAATATTAAAAAGTATTTATCTTAAATTTTATTACATGGTTTGAAATAACTCAATTCATGGAAAAGCATACGACATTCTATTAAAAATTTTATAAAATTCATAATGATTTCTTAATTAAAATGTAAATAGCAACCCACTTAACTTAATGGATGCCTTACATATCTCACTCTAGTGATATATGTGGCCTCGAAACTACACAAATCCAATTTTTGCTAAAAATAGGCAAATTCAGTGAACATGGTCCATAAATCTCAAGCTTCCTGGGTCACTAGCTCAAAAAAATCCCCTATTTCTTAAGAAGAAGTATATACATGTGCTAAAAAGTGATTTTGACAGAGTAATGGATGTTCCAAACCTTAGAAGTCACACAAATCTAATTTTCACTAAAAATAGCAATTTTGGTACATTACAATCCATGGATTTTGAGCTTCTTGGGTCATCAACTCAAAATTCCTCTATTTCTTGAGAGAAAATCCATACAAATTTCATAAAGTGATTTTGGTTGAGAACTAAGCATTCCAAGTCTCAAAATTGTGCGAATCCAATTTTTACTAAAAATAGCCAATTTCAGTGGATCATAATCCATGGATTTCGAGCTTCTCGATACACTAGCTCAAAATCTCTCTATTTCTTGATAAGAAGTCCGCACAAATGCCTTAAAATGATTTTGGTGGTGAACTTGGCGTTCCAGGCTTTGAAATGATGCAAATCCAACTTTTGCAAAGGCTAATTTTGATGGACTATAGTCCAATTTCAATCTTCTCAGGTCACCGATTCAAAATCCTACAAGTGCCATAAAATGATTTTGGTAGAAAGCTAAGCGTTCCAGGCCTAAAATTGTGTAAATCCAATTTCTTATCAAAATAGCCTATTTCAATGGATTATTGTGCATGGATTTCAAGCTTCCCAGGTCAGCAACTCAAAATCTCTCTGTTTTTCTAGAGGAAGTTCGTACAAGAACCAACCACCATTAAAACATTTTTAATTGAGCAATATATTAGGATGCAAAGTAAAACAAAAATGAGAAGGTTTCCACATGATAATTTGGAGCGGATATTTTCCACATGGATAAAAAGAGTATAAATGAGATTCAAGCCACCAAAAAAGAAGTAACGGGGGGAGAGAGAGAGAGAGGGAAGATTCGCAAGACTAAACAAATAATGAACCATCTTATTAGAATTGGAAACAAGGACTTGCAAGTTATTGGTTAATAAGACATCCAAACAAAGAGTGACTTGATGTTGGATGGAATTGCCAAAAGCCAATGACGAGTGCATAAACAATCATCAACCAATATTAGCAAGCCCTCCAAAATTATTTCGTTCAACGCCTCTTCTACCCTAGACCTACCTAATGGATGAATGAGAGGCGCCAAACCTACGAAGTATATTCATGGATTCACTTGCTCTCTGAATCTAGTTATTTGCTAAACAGATTCTGGCATCTAACAAGTTGTTTCTGTTGCCATATGGCTGATGTTGGTACATACTGTTATGTTGCTCATCAGCGCGAGCGGAAGGAGAAGGATGAAGAGGAGTCCTCGAAACGAGTCCAAAAATAGTGTCGAGTTACACATGAGAGGTGAGCATCATATCCACAAGGCTCACATCTGTATAACCACTGTTTGGACCCTACCCTCCCACATAAATTGCAGGAAAAGCTATTATCATTATTAGTAGCAGCAGTAGGAATAATGAGTTTGATTGGGTGATTGTGGAATGGATATAGAGGAATAAAAGACGGGAGGTATAAGGCACATATAGAATGAAAGTCAATATTGCAAGATCCATAGTGATAAGAGAAACCATCACACTGCTCTCCACAGGCATCGCATCAGAATAAAATCCTCAGGATAGAAGGGTCTTGTTAGGAGAGAGAGTGCATGGTGAGGATCGACCGAATGCTGTATCTGCTAAGGCATCTTGGCGCAGGAGACATGTAGGAAATAGTTGCAATAGGTGCCAGGTGTATGCCAACCTAGCTTCCAACAACAGTATACGGAGGTTGCATCCTGAACATACACATGATGATGATGATGGCGATGATGGCGATGATGATGATGATGATGATGATGCTGATGATGATAGCACTTGTAGAGCAACATTGGACAGCTGCAGAAGATGAGGATGGCTCGTATGACTAATGATATTCGCCTCCATACCTAAGCTATTCACATTCCCCATGTTGTCTCCCTCCTCCACCGCTTTTCCTTCTGTGTGCTATTTTTATCCTAAAATAGCATTAGTCTAGTGTCCAGGACAAGTCAACTAATTGCTCATTAATATTCTTTATGACTTTTCTAATTTAGATCATGTGCAAACTCATCATCGTGCTCCACAGCTATATTTATTTACTTCTGTTCTTTTTTTTTTTTTTTTAATCTCCCCTGCATTTTCTGGGTCCACTTGGTACTTGTGCTGTACCTGGCCTGGCTCTACTTTCCTATGAAAAGACAGCGCAAGATGACTTGCTATAAAACCACACAACATGACCCACGACATTTTTTTTATAGTTTTCTTATTCAATTCCATTAAAACCATATCATATGCTTCCACTTGTTAAAATGGGAGACCTTTTAAGTAAAGTAAAAAAGTATCAAACAAGTATAGAACGTAAAAACTTTACTTATGTTTCCAATTATCTACCATATGCACAATGCTATTGTCATTGACCGAAAAAGGGAAAAATAAAAGCAACCAATGCTAATTATGTATTTACATGCAGCTTTTACTTTGGAGCATCCACATTTGGCACATCGACATGTACTCTACAACCCAAATACATGTCTAGATTACTGCTGCCCCTATGAATTTTGAATTTACAATCCTGATATTTTTTTCAGTTATTTACATATTGGATTTTGAGCAGGGAGGGAAATCTCACTTATTTACTCTTGGAGGACTGATCTTTCCTTTCACCACCTAGAATTCGAGAGATTTGTAAACCTCTGCTGAATGCTTGGTTAAAAAGCATCCTTGTTTGGAATTCTGAAACAAATGGAAACCAGGCCAAGAATGCAACTGGAGTAAACAGTAGGAGCCCCATACTTATTTCATAACCACGAGCCAGCGTTCTCACAGATCCCCAAAGTCCAGCTCTCTGAACAAAAGGCTTACAAGCTTGTGCAATCTGTACAAAGCAAAGAATCAAAATATGTATTTCACAACCATTTTTTATAATAAAACATACTCTATGCTAAGACAGAGGGTGTATACAAGAACTACAATATGCTTGTGTATGTGTCTCTGCATGCACGTAAAAGCGAAAGCAGAATAGTACACAGACCAGAAGCAATCCCCATCCTGTTGGCACAAACGCTAGAATGCAAACTACCATGTCCTTTAAAGTCATGTGGATGGACGGAAGTGCAATCATGGTAACAAAAATGGAAAAGAACATCAGGAAGACCAGGCCTTTCATCAACCTAAACAAGAGCTGAAAATCCGCACTCAATTTACGTCTTCCAACCGATATAACCTGCAAAATCCAGTTTTTTCTGTGTGAAAAATATTTACAAAGGGCATGCAAATTATTTACAAGCTTATAGTTTATTGGACCAAAACCTTCCATACAAGACCTTTACAAATTTCTTAGTTGATATGCATGATAAGGGAAATGCGGTCTTCACTGCTATCAGGTGATATTTAAAATAATTTTCAAATCCTTTACCATATACAGCGTAACGGAAATAAAAATATTTCTCTGAATTCCCCACCACGATGGTAAAATGGGATGAAGAACCAATTCGATTCATATGAGTTCATGAGACGAGTAGAAATAAAATTATCATGCCTTTCTATTTAGTTAAAGCATTATTACCTTCATCACAAGCAATATGAGGACAATCACAAGCCATGAGCCACCATAAATCTGTAAGACGTCAATATGAATATAAACTTTCAATCAACTTCTTTTGAACAAAAAGAAAGAAAATTGTATATAAATGATTACCAGGAAGCTTTTGGTACTCTTGGTTATATTCAGATGATAGACAAGGCCATACTGATAGATAAAAAACCGCAGTGCCAACAATATCTCCATAGTAACACCCCGCTTTCCAGAATATCTGAGATGTTCTTGCTCTTTTTCCCACCAGGATTCCCAACTCTTCTCTGGAAGTACACCGATACCACCACGGTTGCCCACCCATTTGTTCCAATCTGTCCAGTCATCAATAATCTTCTGCCACTCAAAGCCCGATGGATTGAAAAGAAATGGAGCAAAAAGCCAAGTTCCCACCATCAACCATATGGATATAGTGATCAAAACATAAGCAACTACATCTCTGTATGAGCGGCCAAAAATATGGTAGACAAGGAGAAGCATCATAAGTTCGATCCCTTTAACAAAATGGCTGCGTGAGTATAGCCTATAATTTTCCGCGAACTTGGCATGGAATACAACGAAACCTCGGCCTGTGCCTCTATATTGTGCTCCTCCATGAAGCAATGTCCTCCCATAATAATGCGTTCTTGTGCCAAGTGAAAACGTGAAGAATACAGGAGCCAATTGTAGTTGCATTAGTATGAAATCACTCAATGCATTACCAAAACCCCTTTCTAAACCAATTTCCATCACCATGGGAAGGGCCATCAGTAGACCAATCTGCACAAATGACTGAGATGCAAGAGCTACCTGAAGGGGCTTGTTATCACGTATGGCAGAACGTGTACTGAGCCCTTCTTCCAATCCACTGACAGCCAGATAAAGACGCCCATAAAGAAACACATAGACTGTGAGCACTGTCAGCTGTTAAAGACAAAAGAACACTGGCATCAATTCATGCGTGGTGGCAACAAAAGGTGAGATTTGTTTGTTGAAATTCAGAAAAATTATCCCAAAGGATTTCATTAGATACCAATGTACTGAAGTAGAAACCGATTGTCGTGAAGTAACATGACAACATGCGGAAGAAATCAAAACGATGTCCAAGCCTATAAACATCACGACTTAATGTTTGCTCCCCACTTCCATTAGCTATCTTTGCCTCAAACATTGAAATCTGATTCAGTCCAACATCCCTTCCTTTACCAACTTGTATGTATTCATGATGGGTGACATTACCTTCACGTAATGTAGAATTAAAACCTATGCAGATAACATTGATCAGGGGTAGGTAAGCTGAAAACCACTCAGAACTAATTTCAATGTGAGATGTTGGAAAATCTAATAATACCAGCGAATATGTCTTCACTCAAATTGATCACTTTGGAAGCTTTGCTGACTCCACCTCTTGTGAGATGAAACAGTCTATCAAAAACATCTGGATGACCATAGTGAAACCGTACTCTGCAGAAGATGTCATTTTATTGGTGATTGCAATCAACAGAGAAACATCACTGCAGAATCAGGAAGATTTCGATCCAAAATGTATTGCCACGAGGTTTCATTTTCATTTCAAAGAAACATTTCATAATCAAACCAACTCAAAGGACAAGTCCTTTATTCTTGAGCCCATAGCAAACTCTTAAAAAATTACAATCTTCTCAAAATTATTTTTTTCTGCACGCCTATTTACTTCCTGAGATTCATCAGTGCAGAAACTTAATTGCTCAAAACGCTTTTTGTTTAGCAATATAAATCTTGTCAGAGATCTAAAACTGTCCTTTGCTTTTGGTGCACTTTACATTTGCAAAACAGTCCCACAGCACTTGTGTTATTTGATAAACAAAAACTTGAGAAAAAGATGCTAATGAAAAAATTATTAAGAAAGAAGAAGAAGAAGAAAGACTAGCCATTATCTTTTGGAAATGAACAGCTATTTAAAACACGTCGTTCAGGAATATAGGTGCCAAATTAGATGGTAATAATTTCATTTCGACCAATTAAAGATAGATGATGTCATTCCCATCAAACATGCATAAGCTTTGTCTCATTGCATGAAAGGATATTGATAGCTGGATGACAATAGTACATCTGTGAGGCATTACAAAAAGAAAAACACCATATATGTGAGTAAAGCCATCGAATAATATATAAAATCTCTTACTTCAGTGGGTCAGCTAGCAATCTCTGGCCAATGGTTACAAAACTAGTCTCCTGATTAGACATGAACCATGCAAGAGATGAAACACTGCAAACATTGAGCGAACACTTTAATGAGTTCATGACAAATAACTCTAGATGAAGCATTCAGCTCTAAGTTATCTATTTTACCTTCCAGTAAATATGTGCTCCCTAAGCCCAAGAATTGTAGGATACCTCACACCATCATGCTTTTTCAGAAATTCTTGTAGCAAGTTTCTCATTTTTAAGGCTTCTTCCATGTAATTATCCTTTAGCAAAAACCAACATGCATGAAATGTGAAGATCCATTTCTTCTATAGTCCTTTATCCAAGCAGAGAAACATACCTGGTTCATGTCTATGGTTTGCAACCCTTCTCCACGAGTGAAAATGATAGCATGGTTTTGGTTTTCGGGTTTACCCTCACCTAGAATGGCTGGTCCTGGAAGCTTTATACGATAAATTTCCTAAACAATTATGGAAATTCTTCCTTCAATTAAGCTCCTTAAATGAAAGTGAAATGGAATATAGATATTTCTAACCACCTTGGTTGTAGCAAGAATGAAATGGTGAAAACAAGAAAAATACCTTGTTGAGTTTAACACTCCACAACCAATTGAACTAAAAAGCTCATAGATGTAATGTGAGTTTCTATATTCATTACTTAAAACCCCTATTTACTTGTGCATAGAGACTTCAACTAAAGTCTATTAAGTGCGTGATTAATCAAATGGTAGTACAAAGAGTTTAACTCAAAACCTCTTTTTTCTGATACCCTGTAGAGCTAGTTCTACAACCAACAGCGTTATGGATGTAATGTGCGCCTTTAGGTTTTATTACTTAACAAATATATTTTTTAACACTAACTTCCAAGCTATTGATGTTTTTACCACAGTGGTGCAAATTTGATCCATGTTTTTACCTGGTCCAAAGTTTGAACTGGATCCGTAGAATCAACAGGTTTGGTTGGTAGAGCAGCCTTCACAAGAGCTGAGTAATAAAATTTATCGACCATCTTGTTTGATTTATCCTTACCAGTTTCTTCCCTCTCATCGATGTAAGCAACACGCAGAGAAGGATAACTGCAGAAAAGGCAATGCAATGGACTCTTAGTCACAAAGAAGGAATAAACAAAATATACCGAAATAGCAAAGGAATAAACAAAAGATGAGAGCATAAAAAGCAATCATTGTAGTACGTTGTCATCAGCCTCAATATGTCTTTGGCACGAGCATCACCAGATCTTTTGTCAATACCATATTGCTGACATGAGACCACATATGTAAATTTCATGTCAGCTACTGCCTGACACTGTGCCAACAGGGACCTTTCACTCCTTGAGTTCTCTTCACTGTTCAATTCAGCAGCTTTGTACCCTTTCATGAGGTCTGAACTCAAAATTGTCATGTTTAATGAGAAGCTAAGAAAATAGAATGACACCAACAGTTGGATTCGCATGAATACCTTCATCCTTTGCCATATCAAGGAACGCCTGAAGTTCCAAGGCTTTGCGATAATACATCATTCCCCGTACTTGTAGGTAAAGAGAAAATAAATGAAAATGTGTTCCTTATTATTTAGATGATACAAATGAATCTATAGTTCATAATATACAATATGGGCCTTCAAAAGTTAGATTTCCATGTTTGACACTATTCTTTCAACAACAGGCCTCGCAGTTTTAAAGCTCCAATTTTACAAAGAATCTATTATGCAAACATAAATCAAAAGCCAAATACCCAAGCTTCATCTGACTATTGCTTTACATAGGTTAAATAAAGTTACATGGCCAATTGATTAACATATTATATCCCATTAAGTGGAACATATTAGTTGACATAGTGAAGGGACAGGGATGAACCGAAGATCTCTTACTCTAGTGCCATGTTAGATCCATAATACATGGTTCTTAAAGATTAAACTCATAATATTGGTTCATTTTTACAATATTCACTATAATTAGGGATAATGGGGCAAACAAAATTTACAAAAAAAAAAAAAAAAGAATTTTTGGAAAAAATTCCCAAAAATACAGCACTTGAAACCATGCTATGAAGAAGCAATTTCATTACGCAATTTCAATGCTACTTATACAGACCGAAAGCCCCTTTCTTCCTCATTTTTGGGAATTTTTACCTTAAAAACTCAAATCCCAACCCAACGTATCAGGCTCCAAATAGCATAAAATCACAATCTTCGCATCAAATTTCATTAATCCATCTTGCATTACATTTGCGTTACACAATTTCACATCGTGTTCAATGAAAATTTTCACCCAAATCATCCAAACCCTAGCACAACGAATATAAGTTCATTTTCCCTTGATTTTGTTTTGAATTCCTTGTTTCCTTTACAATATTTATGAGAATAATACCCTATATGTGTCAACAATTTTATAGTATGCAAATTACATGTTTGATTAAATTTCTAAACCGAACAGTGTAAAATCAAGAAGTTCAATTTTGATCCCTATTTTTTTCATTTTTCCCAAAATTTATCCACTCTGGTAGCATGAGAACCGTATACGACCTTTTTTTTTTCCCTTTTTTTCCCAAAATTTATCCATTATGGTAGCATAAGAAACCTTCATGACCTTGTTTGGCTAATTAGCTAATTTGTCATGTTGTAGCATATCTTCTATCATGGTGGTGGTTAATCAAGCAGCATGGTTTATTTCCTATATTTTTAAACCTTTTTCACTTTCCAAGATGAATAGAAAATGAAGATTGGTGGGTTGTTGTGTTATTTGAAGACTTGTCAATTTATTTTCATGCATATGTAATTCAAATACTGTAAATTTCTCGTGAATTTCTCATGAATTAGTATGAAGAAACTTGTACTTAGGAATGGATGTAGAGTAGTTTGCCAAGGGAAGTTGGAATTTTTTCGTCGTCATAAATGGTAATATTAACAGAATATGCTGAGTTAATAAGCAATAGATAGAAATGAAGAAGGTTAGAATTATGCGCTATGCTAATGGAAACATGGTGGAAGGAGATAATAGTGTGCACGCTAATAGACAGCCTGCAGCAGTAGCCAATACTTCAAAAGATGCAAACTGTGCCAGCTGTTGATTATATGCAGCCATCCGAACATAAATACAATGACACACCGAGTTGAGCTATTGTATAGGTTGACAATTGATGGTCGCACTCGCTAAGGATGGTTATGACAAGCAACAAATGTTTGCATCTTCACAAGTTTGATTTACTACTGATGTATGTAGAAATACGAGTATGAAAATGAGAATCAGTGTCTTCTCCACGTGAGAGAGACCTAGGACAAAATACATGTTATAGCAAATTCATATGAAAGTCAACCAGGTGTTTGAATCACAGATTCTCTCCTACCATACAAGTAGGTACTAGTTAGCTTGAAGTACCTATTTCGAACTGATTAAAGGCATTGGCAGAGACATGGAAATGGATGATAGCTCCCTTTCGAGGATTCTGATCAATTAGCCACGGGCGATGAGTGTGATAGTGGTGCTTATTTGTTGGAAGCAGACACTTGATGAGCCTCATAGCTCACTGAGAAAGAATCAGTGGCATCGTTGGTTTGTTTAGAAGGATAGGACACTATAGGAAGTTCGAATCCCATGGCATTCTTCACAGCACCTATGGGTAGTACTTATGCAACATTTGAAGATGAGAAATAACAGAGCAATGATAATTAGAGCTTTTAGTGATAAATTTGAGATAAGATGTGGCTTGAGACAAAAGAACACTTGACATGGGAGGTGAAAATGCATCACATATGGTGAGCAAAATGTATTGATTCAAATAAGGCCTGCAAGTGGAGGGCCCTGCACATGCTTTAAGAAGTATAGTGGATGCTTCCGGATCACCGAATCTAAGAGACCCTACACATATACGAATGCTATTATCAATCAAGATCATCCTTAACTACACTCTACCACCATGCCTAGGATTATTATTTCAATGGTAAAAAACTCACCTAGTATGAAAGTGAAAGATTTCAAAGTTGAAATCTGCAAGGAGCTTGCATTTACTGTTCACTTGAAGCAGATTCGATAGACAAAAAGGAAGGCCATTGAACAAATTCATGGCAAGTAGGTGGAATCATATGCGGCCCTCCTCCACCTACTACATGTTATTAAAGAAATTAACCCTGGAATTAATGTTTGAGTGGAGATGCACAGCAATAAATGATCCTGGGTTTGTCAATTTTTACAAAACTCTTCGGCCCTTTTGACCTTACGGCAAAGCATTTATCCCCTAACAATTGCCAATAGTCATAAAACCCCTTTATTGTGATTCCACAACCAAGTTTGATTCATTACAAGCCGATAATGATCATTGACGGCACCTTTCCTTATAAGAAATTCAAGCACAAGCGATTGATAGCGACGATAATAGGAGTGGTGAACCATATTGTGCCTCTAGCATACGCATTAAGGAATCCAAGCACAAGCAATTGATAGTGACAACAATAGGAGTGTTGAACCACATTGTGCCTCTAGCATACGCATTGGTTGATGAAGAGAGTGAGAGCACAAAGAGCTGGTTTATAAAATAGTTGCTTGTTCATTCATTTGAGATGCACCAGCATTTACTTAATATCCAACCATCATGTAGTAAATAATTTCAAATACAAAGGCCAAAAGGACCCAATATCAAAATCTACTCAAGTAACAACCTAACAATTACAGCCCAACAAGTTCTAAGGTTGCTATGAAGAAGTAAGCAGATGAGTCGTTGGATCGATACACACTTTAGAAACTTGCATTCGAAGTGGACTTTGGCTTATGATGGAAGTGCTCAATATGGCATCAAGACCACGAATATGGCAGAGTTACAATGCTACATTGAAGGATGTTAGGGCCTCACTCAGGCAGAGGTGGATTTGTTCCAATGCACATGACTCCTCATTATAGCCCACCTAGTCAAGGTTGGGATGGCATGCAGCTCGCATAGGTAAGTACTTGGCCATTGCCAACCACAACCACAGGCAGAGCCAGCACCAAAGCTTTTGTATGAAAGTCAACCAGGTGTTTGAATCACAGATTCTCTCCTACCATACAAGTAGGTACTAGTTAGCTTGAAGTACCTATTTCGAACTGATTAAAGGCATTGGCAGAGACATGGAAATGGATGATAGCTCCCTTTCGAGGATTCTGATCAATTAGCCACTGGCGATGAGTGTGATAGTGGTGCTTATTTGTTGGAAGCAGACACTTGATGAGCCTCATAGCTCACTGAGAAAGAATCAGTGGCATCATTGGTTTGTTTAGAAGGATAGGACACTATAGGAAGTTCGAATCCCGTGGCATTCTTCACAGCACCTATGGGTAGTGCTTATGCAACATTTGAAGATGAGAAATAACAGAGCAATGATAATTAGAGCTTTTAGTGATAAAGCCAAAGCCTCAACTAGACCCTAGTCAAGGTGTAGTCCTTTTAATCGAAAGAAGACCAAATGGCGCTAATAGTTTGTCTTGCACATTTCTTATCAAATGTAAATACACTTGTAGACATTAAACAGTACTAGTGGATGATCAATTTGAAATTTGAATTATTTTATGTTATTGTGTTGCTGACATATGGTTGTGACTATCAATTATTAAAGCTTAGCATTTGTATGTATAGTTTGTGATATGAATGCAGGGGGATTGGAAATTCTTTTTTTCAAAGATTAGGGTTCTTCGTCTTTTTAGGGTTTTATATAGATAAAAGAGACGGAGAAAATAAAAGACATTGATGAAATCGTAATTCGATATGACTCACGAATCACAAAATCAAACTGGTTCGCAACAAGAATCGTAATTCGATAGGTTCCACGAATTACAAAACTAATCATTGGTTAAAAGAATACAAAGATTCAATCAACAGGAATGAATAAGGGAAATTACTCTCTCAATATTCATAAAACAATTGCAATGATTTGCAATTACAAGTTCTTATCACAAGAACTCACAAAAAAAACTCTCACAAAGGAGGAGTCTTTCACAAAAGAAATGTCATAAAACTTCTATATTGTAAAACTAAATAAAAGACCTATATATAACAATAACAAAGGAATATGAAAAGACTCCAAGAAACATCACGGCTACAATAAATATTCCTAATAAAAAAAAGGAAAGACACTAAAGAAATACTAAAAGACACAAAACTTCAAAGCTAGCAGGCTATAATATTCAACGCTGGTAGTGCAAGCTTCGGCATTTAAAATTTACATTCTGTGCATGTCAAACGCCGTCTAAAGGCCACATCAGTTTGGATTTAGGATCTTCGGATTTCTGAACATTTGCTGTGAAGTGTGGAGTTGTGTATATGCAGTACAACGTGTTTTTATATATATTTGCTGGTAAAAATAATTTTATGCATGTAATTAGGAATATTTAAAAAAAGATAAATTACATCAGAAAATATCAACGTTTGAGGTAAATTTATTCAAGGGATCAATATTTTAAGCAGTTAAAAAGAGAAATCAATATTTCGCAAATTAAATCAAATGAGGTAATAACATTTTACAAAATTTATTTAAAGTATTAATAATTAAACTACATTTCAATTAAGTTTTCTGAATTTTCATCAATAGTCAATTATTAATACCTTATTTTACTTAATTCCTCTTGTTAATTATTTGATATATTGATACCTTGAATGAACTTATTGCAAAACATTGATTCCTTTATTTATTTAACCATTTGAATCGTTAATAATTTAAATAAATTTAACCCCAAACGTTGATACCATTCCATACAATTTACCCTATTTAAAAATGTAGCAACAACTACAATAAGTAGCAAGTCAAAATCACATGATTTTAAATGCTATATTTTTGGATTTTGTTTTTCAAAAAACTCAGATTTTCTTCTTCAATTTTTCCATTTCTCCTAATTTTTCCATTTCCCCTATAATTACTAGTATTTCTTTTTTTTTTTTCTTTCTTTCTTTCTTTTTAGATTATACCCTGCAATTCACTTGCACAGATGGATGCAAGGCACAAAATCATGCGACTAAGTAAGGATGAGCGGGTAATCCTATTGTATAGATAGAGTCCAGGTAGGTATTAAGGTTCACAGGTTAGGATAAGGTTTAGAGCCTTTAAAACCTACTATCACAAGGTCGGATATAGATATGGTGTTTTCATACCAATATCCACTTTGGAACCTGTACTTTAATATACAGAAAGTAAATGTTCCAGGTTATCCTATATTTTTCTTATTTAATATTATAAAATTATGTTTATATATAAGATACAAATGATGAGATTATTTTTTATTTTGTGATTACTTTGTTCAGGATTATTATTTGTAAACTACCTTGTGGAAATTTTTATTATCGAAAAGCTTGTACTATTTTATTATGGAAGAACTTATTATTTTTATTTTAGAAGAACTATGATTGTCTGTAGGTACTTGAACTCCTAAACTATATAAATATGTTGTTTATTGCAAAAACTGATTAATATAGAAGTAGTTCCAAAAATTTTTAATTTTTGGAATTTGCTATTAGTTCTACAATTTTGTTTAGTAACATAAATAAATTTTACATGTATCTATTACAGATTTCAAATTTTACGTATAAACAAATTTCGTGTGTTAGATAACTTGTGATATTAACAAATTACTTTCGAAATTCCTTTTCACATGTTATTTATAGCAAATATATGAAAATAAAGTAATTTTATACACTATATGAAGTTATATCTAATACAATAAAAACTTGAAGTTTAAGCATGAAAGAAAAAATATAAAGAGTTTGCAGAAAAATCTATAAGTTTTTCAGGGTACCTGTACCCTGCAAGTTTTACAAAGTATAAGATAAGAGGAATAGGGTAGGTATAAGGTACTATAAGGTAGATTCCAAGTATAAATTTCAATACCTTATACCTTACAAGATAAAGTATGGGTAATACTTCATACCTTACCCATGCTGTACCCGCTCAACCTACGACTAAGGGTCAAACCTTAATTAAAATAATCTATTAGAATAATCTATATCCACTTGTTATTGCATTGTATCTCATACATGTAAAACGATTTTCATTAATAATTTCACTGCAATATTTAGGCATAAAAAAATTCTTTCAAAAAAATTAATTTATCAAAAAAAATTTAATATATGAAATTTGTATAATTTTGGCAAAAATAGATAAAAATATATATTTTAAAAAAATATTATTAAATCAAATCATATAATTAGTGTCATTTACTAATACAAGATCAAAACATTTGTACTATGTAATTATTATTATTGTTAATGGTGTACTATAAATTAAAAATAATTGCCCACAAGGATTTATTTAGCTAAAAACAATTTTATAATAAATGAAATTAATGCCATTAGTTATTGTATATAAAAAAAAAAAGTTAAAAAGGAAAAAACCAAAAAAGCAATGTTAGCATAATAAATGCATCTTCAAAAAGTAAAATTGCACTTATAAGATTTGAATTCAAGACTCATTTTAAAAAAAAAAAAAAAATTCAAAAAATTTTTGACTTCTCAAATTTGGTGAAATAGACACAGAGAATCTACAACCATAATAAAGTTTAGATAATATATCTTTTCATTTAACACTAGGAATATAATATTTTTTTGTACCTGTTCTTGTCAATGTCTGGCCTCTATAGGATGCCCAAAGCCGAAGTTCTTCTTCCAATTCTTCAGTTGCTTTGAGATCTCCCTCACTACTGCACCCTACTCGCTCCAGAAAGTTATTCCATTCATCTGATCAGGATCATCAACAACATAAATTTGTATCAAATTATAACAGATATGCAACTGAGCAAGTTTACCAATGGTCAGATAAATGAGGAACCAACCTGGAAAAATCTTTTGCAAGTAAAACAATATCGACACTCCATCCTCATTCGGTTTCTCCAGACCATTAATGGAGAAAAGCACATCTTCCGTATAATAAGGAGTCAAAACACTGCAAGAAAGAAACAAGAAGAGAAGAATTCCTTACAATATATTTGCACTGGCTTACTAAAAGCATAACAGGATCTCCTATTATTGGACATATTTTTATATCATGTATGGATCATTTATACCGGATTAATATAATCTATCTATGTGACATTATAGTTACAATAGGGTTTGCTTTATCTCATATAATATTACACTAATCACAACAATTATTGTATATATTTTATATTTGATCGGACTAATTTTTCTCTTTCATTTATAGCTTATTTTACCTCATGTATATAAGTGAACTCTGTAATCACATAAACCATCATGCAACCATCAAATCAATATCAATACATTTACTTCTATCCAATAATCGATCTTGGTATTGGAGTAGAAGATTATGAGTTCGAATGCCTGCTCATTCATTTCAATCCCATTAAGAAGGATAAGTTGTCCACTTGATGGTCCTTAATCAAAATCGAAGTCCCGATCCACAAATGAAAGATAGTATTACATAATAAAAATAATAGCATACACCATATCAATAAGCTTAAGTTTGTATTATATTTAATACGCAGTTTTTATCTTCAAGCATGGTATGAGAAGTCTACATTGATGCAAATTATGCAAGTCCACTGGTAAACAAAAATCAACTACGACATAATGTACTCCTTTTTTAAAGGGATTTTAATAATATAGAAGAGCAATGATAGCAAGTTCATGTGCAAAATCAAAATTTAAGGTTATTGCTTACAAATTATATGAGTGAGCTGTTAATATTGTTCATAACCCCGTACAACATGACAGGATAAAAAAATTTGAAATTGATAAACATATTATCAAGGGAAAACCAGAGGAAGGGTAAATGTGTGTATCTATGTTCCATCAAAGAATCTATTAGCTAATGTTCTAACCAGAGGGCTAACAATTCAAGTTAGGTATGTTACATCTAAGTTGGGTGTGCAAGATATTTAATCTCCAGTTTGAGAAGGAGTGTTGAGTGAGATGTAAGTAGTTGATTATTTTTTCAGGTAGATTTAGCTATTTATTATCGGAGGTCACTAAAATTATTGTTGTAGGGTAGTTAAGGTTAGAGTAGTAAATGTTTGTTATTATCACTTCAAAATAATTCTCCGTTATTTTTTGAAAAGTATTTCATAGAAAACTTACGAATATGAAAGCATATTTCGAACTTTAGGTGCAGTAGGCATGTCCATAAACAATGAATTGGAAAAGAATGAAATCCGCCTTCGAGCTTCCAAGTTAACAGGAACATCCATGGCAGATTCCTTTACTGTAAGCAATAGATGAAGCCTTTGAATCTGTTGAAAGAGCAAAAAGAAGACACTCCTTAAAGGTAATAGTAGAATTAAGGAAAAATGTGTAATAAAATGCATGGCAGGAAATGAATAAAACAAACAACCTAAAAGATGTTTTAGCGTCTCATGATATGTTTCTAGGTTTATCTATCAAGGTTTTTAGGGAAAATATATACAAAATCTTTTCAATCATCATCCACAAGTTAGTTCGGTGATGGTCTGAAATACATCGATTGTAGGAATTGTGTTTACCGATAATAATGATAGTTATAGTGTATAATACAGGATTATTCATATAAGATACATCTGTAGAGCCGCAACAAAAATGATTAAACTAACCCTATATAACTGATGTGTATATAATATAAAATACATATTCAACAATACACTTTCTCAATCTTATGGTGTGTTAATCACATGATATAGGTCTAATACAATATACATGTACAATACTGTTAATGTAGATAAATTCTTAACGGCGATGTCGATATGTTGAAACCGTGTAAGAATATAACAATTAAAAATCTAATGAACGCAAACCATTTCTTGAAAAAAGTGATAGTCAATATCTACATCTTGGGCGATTATGTTGAACAAGATTTGCTGACAAGTTGATTGCTCCAACATTGCCATAGCAAAGAATAATTGGAGCAAAGTGATGGATCCAAGTGGACTCAACAATTACATATGTAAGAGCTTAGCATTTAAGCTTTATAGAGCTGCGAGACACTGTCAGCTACTTCTTTGATTGCCAAGAGATACGATTGTGACCTAGATAAATGGCATAACTTATTATTAACCATGAGTATCTGGACATCCAACTTAATGAGTGGATGTGTCACTAACAGGATACCTAACTTAGGTGTACCCGCAAAGATTCCAAAGATCATGTTTTGCTACTCGCATGTGATTTCTCATAAGATTAAGAGTCTAAGTTTTGGTTTTAAGAATGGAGTCAAATTCTTCTCTCATAGCTGCTACCCATGTGGGGATATGAAGAGCAACCGTGTAGTGACAAGGTCATAAGGTTAAGAAGTGTGTGTGAAAAGCAAAGATGGTACAACATATTGTGATGTCAAATTTAGAGTATGGAAGAAAAAGAAGAAATAGAAGGTACAGGGGAAAAGAAAATTGGAAAAAAAAAAAAAATTAAACAATAACTAGGGATTTTTTTTTCTTAACTTAAATGAATATGGAGAAGTTGCATTTACTGGCAATAATGATAATTACAATATACAATACAAGATTATATATAAATATAATATACATTTGTTAAGCCACATAGAAAATGACTAAATTAACCTTATTTAAATTATCTCTATGTAATATAAAATGGGTTAATGTTGCGAATCTAACCTGAACTTTGGCAAAATATGTGTTTTGCATATCTACTTTTTGTGCACCTCGTTACTACCTAATATAATTCAATTAGTTATATTTGCTGAGGTGGATGTTTTATCTAATAAGAATGAAACACGTCACATTTGTGCTTAATTGTGAATATGTGTGAGAAAGTCTCCTAAGCCATTTAAAATTGAAAAAATATTTTTAAAAAATACCTTGAAAATTCCATAATTTTCTCTCAAAATAAACACAAATCCAATAAATTCTACAAATCTAAGAACAACCCATCTTTCTATAGTAAAAACCCACCTCATAAAACAATAGAAGATAATGAACTAAGATCTAAGAAGGCATGAAAGGTCTAACCTTTTCACAAAATGGATGCAAGAACAATATAAAGCACAGAACTTTTCGAAGGTTTTGATGTGAAGAAAAAGAGTGACGGAGTAATGTGTACATTACGTAAGTTGATGGGTCTCTATCCATTGTCTTGAGAATTGGAATTTTAGTGGCATGATTTGCATGGAAGAAGAAGGTTGTACAAACAACAACACGTGTTTATAGGCCACGAGGTTCCATTATTGTATATGTTAATATTTTCTAGGGCCGTAGTCAATTAGTCTCAACATTGAAAGGGATATGGAAAGGCTGTCTTTGGATGACACACCTTCGAGAACTCTTTCGATCCTTGATCTTGCTCAATTTGCTATATCAATCGATGCAATAACTCCCGGCTTCCTCGGCAATTTGGGGATTGGGGTTTTCCAAAAATCCCCTTTTATTTTTTCTCTCATCTATTCCAATTATCTCATGTTCGTGATCTCTTAAACCTAGTTTGTATTTTTCTTTTTTCATTTTTCTTTTCAAGTATGTTTTAATCAAGCTACATTTCCATATTGTAATTTCCACATTCACATGAAAAATTAGTTTTTCAGACAAGTTGGACACGTAGCATTTGGTTATTGGATATTTCATCTACATCTGCATAGAATTTTAATGAGTTAATTGAGGTATAAAAAGAGAGCACGACAAGTAGTATCAGTACCAAATTTGATTAAATTCAATATTTAGGTAGCAAAATATATATTTTGCCAAAATTTAGGTAGCATTTGCAACATTAACCCAATATAAAATATACACAAAAATTCCACCTCAAGGGATTGATTTGAGGTAAGTTTAAGTAAGAGATGAACAATTCAAGTGATTAGAGTTATGCAAATTATATCAAATAAGGGATTGGCATTGTTAACTGCTTTACTACACATTGTTTAACAATGAAAAAAGATTCAATGAGCATAATATACCATGTGTCCATGTGAGTTGCAAGCAAATACCAATATTTTTTAAACAAGTGGTAGAAGAAGTGCATAACTTTTGTAAAACTATCCACATGGAAAAATTTTACCTGCATTTATACGCCACTAATTATTTCATGTAGCACTCAATGAATCTTCTCTCTTAAAAATATGGGAGATGGCACATTAACTCATAGTTAGCCACTGATGTGGGTTTATTTGTATAATTTGAATGAATATACATAAAATAAAATAATAGAAAATAGTTAAAAATGAGAAATTAAAGAAATTTGCAAAAAGATTAAAGAAAGAAACAGAAAAATCCTGCAAAATGATATTGCAGAAAAATAAAATTAAGAAAATAAAAAATTACACAAAATTAAATTAATAAAAAATGGTTAAAAATCAATAAAACAAAAGGGTAAAAAAGCTGCAAAACTGAGGAGTGGGGAAAAAAAAGGGAGAAAAGAAATTCAGCATTGATCTTTAATTGAACTTACACAATTATTAATGCCTTTTGATGGAAATCTTTCATAAAATGCACCATTAATTAGTTCGACCTATATTTAATTTGGTAACAAAGGAAAGGTCTTAAGTTCAATTAGTTGAATCCAGTATCACTCATGCTACAGCATTGGTGCTAAACAATATGAGAGAGCATACGGAGTTGGAGGTTCGGAAATTAGAAGAAATTATAGTTTTTCCTTTTTCCCATCATCATAATTTCAGTTGCTCTGTTCCTTCAATTTATTTTCTTTTTCTGACTGCGTCTTACAGGTTCTATTATTTACACTAGTGCTTCATTTAACATAGATAGCTTAATGGTGGTCGTCGTCTAAATCCCATGGACAAGGAAAGCTATTGGTGTTTTTAGAATGGATTTGAAGGGTTGTAACCCTGCAACTGGCCAATCCAACCACAATAATTCAGTGGGATTAAATGAAATTTTGTTGAATTGAGTTGAGTTAGATGGTTGGGTTTGGTGAAGATGGAACTAGTGCGATGGAAATTAATAGCGGATATGCTGATAGTTAGAATAAATTTAGAAGAAATGGGAGGTTTTGTGTTGGAAAAATATAATTGAGATTCTGATGAGAATCAGTATGGCGGCCAGAAGAGACTCAGGTGTCAAGTGTTACCCATCATGGGGATAAATATTCCAACGTCAGGTGATTTTATTAGTAGTGCAAAAATATTATTAATCAGAACATGCACAACAATCATACCTTTTCCTTCCATGCCTCTGTTTCTGGCTTAACAGGAAAATTCAATGCACCAAAAAATTGACGCTGCTGATCAAGGGGGGTCATCCCCTCATCTTTACCATAAGATCCACCATGGCTTGAATCAAGCAGGCTACACCAAAAACATGACCATTGCATAAAGAAAAAAAGATCCCAAAAATTATTATATTGTAAATGAGATTAAATACCTGGGAGTATGTTATAAAGGAAAAAAAAATACCTTGGAATATCATCCTCCATCATGTCTCTTGTCACAACCTCCAACATATTAAGCAAGACAATTACAACCTGATCTTTATCCTCTTTCTTATTTGTCAACTGCAGCATTGTCATATACCAAAGTCATACTTCAAATTATTTCAAAACTAGATCTGTTTGTGATTATCTTGATAGTGATCTTACCAAGTATTGGATGAGCTCAACAAACTGTTTATATAAGCTAGGGAGAGCATTCATGTTCAGGTCACTTATCAAAGTGCTGTTTCCAATATGCTCATCAACTTTAGAGAAAATTTCATTAATTACCCTAGCAGAAATCAGAGATTGATATCATGAGAAATCGGAAGAGCACAATTATATAATGATTGAAAATTTTCCAATATCAAACTCACAATTTTTCATGCTCCCCAAGAACCAGAAAGTTGATGATATTTTTGAAAGAGGCATAGCACTCACAAACAGCACATTGCATATAATTGTCTGCAGTTAATCTCTTTTTGAGCTCACGATCTTTGCCATTGCTATCTTTAGCCATGTCCACAGCTATCGGAAGCTGCATAGCAAATACATGACAAAAGTCACCAAACATGTATTTCATGTGTTCAAATGGGGATTTGTTGTTGAGAGTGGCCGAGCAGTTGATAGTATAAACTGCAGTCAGAGCAACATCAACCAAGAATATAGGTGGCATGTTTGCATGCACTGCAAATTCTGTAATATGTTGGTCTTTATATTCAGCTAAACCATTTTGTTGTGAAGTGTGGTAGATTAAGGACAAAGGTAATTCGAGTTTGTGGTTTGTGTTAGAGAGAAGTGGAGGTGGGGGTGGTGGGGGGAACTCTACAATCTGTACGTATGGGTTTTGCTGATGATGGTTGAGAAGGTGAATGGCAGTTTGGAGTTTATGTTGTTGTGGTGGGGTGGGTGGGGTGGGGGTTTGGAGAGAGAAATCTGAATTTGTGTTTATAGTCTTGAACTATGGTGCACAAGAAGAAAAAAAAAAAAAAGATACATTAATTTTGGTTAGGTTTTCCTTGCTCTAATACCGTGAACACAAATGGAGAAGAATTGTTTTATTGAGCTTGAACAGGGTTCACAATACAAAGAAGTTTGTGTGTTTGTGGGGTATGAAAATGACTAAAATGACCCTTACATGATAAAACATAAATTATAAAAATAATATTTACAATAATACGCCTCATCAATCTCATGGTTCTAGTGTCAATGTGAGATTTGTGCAACGACCAATAAAGGTGGTGGTAGAGAGATTCTTGGTCGGACGTCCACACGGCAATAACAAGTAGGAGTGTATCTAACTAAGGCCTATCCTATGACTACCTATTCACACACAAGGTAATAATCAATATTGATGTGTTTCATACGATTGTAATGAATAGGATTTTCAGTCATGTAAATAGCTACAAGATTGTCACAACACAGAATTATAGGTGTCAAATGGAGACTTGCAAGACAAGGGCGAGATAACAAATCCATGTAGACTCTGCAATAGTATAAGTAATCATGGAGCACCAAGAAATAAGCTCACAACCAAGAAAAATAGAAAACCTTGTAGTGGATCTACAAGTATCTAGATAACCAATCCAATCAATATCAAGACAAGTAGTCAATTAGGTGCAAGATGTGCAAACAATAGGGAAAACCAATGTCATGATGCCGCGAAGATATCAAAGGACTCACTTAGCTACCCACATGGGTTAGCATTCTATTGATGCATATATTAACTCAACTGACTAACCACAAAGTTCATATATGGTCTAGTAATAGTAAAGTATTAGAGTGCCTCAATAATCTTTCGATAAGAAGTGAGGTTAGAGTAAGTGAAATCTATAGTCTCTAAGGTGACTCCGAGGGGACATTGGTGTTTTGATGAGTTTGCTAAGGTGCATGTGGTGTCGTTTAAGGATGTCATCAACAAAGTGAGATTGATTGAGATAGAATCCCTAAAGTGTCCAACTAACTTCGATACCCAAGAAAAAGTAGAGATCCCCAGATCCTTCATTGCAAACTATTGAGAAAGGAGATATGTGATGGGCTATGAGGTATGGGTTGTTTCCAGTGAGGATGATATCATAAACAAAGAGGAGGAGCATAGGCATTTTTGAACCTTGAGAAAAGGTAAACAAAGAGAAGGAGCATGGGCATGTGTTACTTTGACAAAAACTAATATGAGAAAGAAAAGTGTGCACTAATGATGCTGTTAAATGTAAAATGTATATTGTTTATTGATATCAAGTAATTGAATTCAATTGTTATGTACAGTGAAAATATATAGAGTAGTATTTCTACCTACCCAGTATTTCTACCTACCCACCTACTTAACACATAATTAATTACAATATTAATTTCTATTCTATAACACCCCCACTCAAGCTGAAGCATAGATATTAATCATGCCTAGCTTGTTACAAAGATATTCAACTCGAACTCTACTTAGAGCTTTTGTAAAGAGATCTCCTAATTGTTCTCTAGACTTCACAAATCCTGTAGAAATTAATCCTTGTTGAATTTTCTCGCGAACAAAATGACAATCAATCTCAATGTATTCAGTACGCTCATGAAATACTGGATTTGATGCAATATGAAGAGCGGCTTGATTATCACACCGTAATCTTACAGGTAGCAAGGTGTTGAGACCTATTTTATTCAAGAGTTGGTATATCCACATTACTTCACACACCGATCGTGCCATAGCTCTATATCCTGATTCTGCACTTGATCGAGACACAACATTTTACTTATTGCTTTTCCATGAAATCAAATTTCCACCCATAAAAACACAATAACCAAAGGTAGATCTCCTTTCTTCCTCGGATCTTGCCCAATCAACATCTAAAAAATACTCAATATTAGTGTGACCATGATTGCTATACAAAATATCATGCCTCGGTGTTTCCTTCAAATAACACAAAATTTACTTTACAGTAGCCCAATGATTAATAGTTGGAGATGACATATATTGACTCACTACATTAACTGAATATGCAATATCTGGCCGAGTCACTGTAAAATAATTTAATTTTCCAACTAACCTTTATATCTTTCAAGATCCTCAAATAACTCACCTTCTCTTGTTAACTGCAAATTAGGAATCATTGGTGTACCACAAGGTCTAGCACCTAATTTTCCTGTTTCAGACAATAAATCAAGTACATACTTCCTTTGGGATAAAAAAATTCCTTTGTTACTCCTCATTACCTCAACACCCAAAAAATATTTCAACATCCCTAAATCTTTTGTTTGAAATTGACTGTAAAGAAAAGATTTAAGTGCTGAAATTCCTGTAGCATCATCACCAGTAATGACAATGTCATCCAGATATACTACCAACACAATACTATTAGCTGTAGATCGTTTTGTAGAAAACCGCATGATCAAATTTGCTTTCTGCATCCCATATTTCTCAATTGCTTGGCTAAATTTTCCAAACCAAGCACGAGAACTCTGCTTCAAGCCATATAAAGATTTTCGAAGATGACAAACCTTGCTTAACTCCCCCTAAGCAACAAATCCAGGAGGTTGCTCCATATACACTTCCTCTTGCAAATCTCCATATAGAAAAGCATTGTTGATATCAAGTTGATGTAGAGGCCAATTGTGCACTGCTACCATGAAAATACATAATCTGACAGATGTTAACTGAGCAACAGGAGAAAAAGTGTCAGAATAATCTATTCCATAAATCTGAGCATATCCTTTAGCAACCAGACGAGCCTTGAATCGGTCAATTGATCCATCAAGATTTATTATAATGGTAAAAACCCATTAACAACCAATAGCCTTCTTTTCTGTAGGTAAAGTTACAAATCCCATGTATCATTCTTATCTAAAGCATTCATCTCCTCCATCATCGCATTACGCCATCCTGAATGGGATAGAGCTTCATGAACGGTCTTGGGAATAGAGAGAGAGTCAATAGATGCTATAAAGGAACAAGAAGAAGGTGACAAATGATCATAGGACACAAAAGATGAAGGTAGGCCTAAAATGTATGCGTCTGTAGACATACATGATAGATTCAGTTGCATGCTGATTTATAGAGGAAATAGGAGTAGAGGCAGTGTTAGTTGCAAGAGAAGGAGCAGGGTCAGGTGTAGGGGCTAGGGCTAGGTCTAGGGCAGTAATGGAAATAGATGCTCAGTCAAAGGAAGGGGCAAAGTCGGTCTGCTAAAATGATATAAAGCGAGAAGATTCAAGGGAGCTGTCTTCAGTGGTGGGCAAGAAAAGGTGGATCTGGCTGGATAAGTCGATGGAGAAGAATTGTTTTTTGAGTTCGAATAGGGTTTACAATACAAAGAACCCTACAAAGAAGCGCGTGCGCAAGATGATGACGAAATCTTAACTCTATGGTATGAAAATGACTAAAATGACCCTTACACAATTAGAATAAATTATAGAAATAATATTTAGAAAAATAAAATTTGGTAAAACAAAGACATACCTTGCTGGCGAGTAAAAATGGAGGCCACTGAATAAGATCTAGGTCGCGGTCAGCCCAATATGGGACGAGCAACAAATCCATTTCCCTGCAGAACAGAAGAATATTTCCCTCAAGCACACCATGCTCACAACTTGGACAATTAAAGAAGTACCTCTATTTACCTATTATTTATCAAGTCTTCCTCTCTGAAACTGCTAATGACTTCATTCCATATCTGTGCAAATTTTGCTGCTTCCTTTTCTTTGTTAGATGGAATCTGAATGATTTAGTGAGATTTATTCCTCATTGCGAGTCATGAGAATAAATTCCACAAATAGTCCAACAGAAAATCCAAAACTTAAAAGATGAATTGAAAAAAGACACTGGACCTCAAATTTTCGGGAGAAAGTAGCCTTTAGTCCCTTCTTCACAGATTTTTCGATATTTTCCTTTGGAACTAGGCGAAAATTGAATGCACCAGGGAGGGATTGAAATCTAGACCTCAACATTTCTAGTGTACGGATCTGAAAGGAAAATGCAGAGCGTTAACAAAACATCTTTCTCCGGCTTCCTACAAATGCAGACAGTAAGGAAACATACATTTTTCTTTTTATGCATTTGAAATATTGATCAGATGTTATGATGAGCACTCTCAACACAATGCAAGAATGCATTATCTTAGCTCACACATTATACAACTGTTTAATACTAAAGATGGTTCTAACTCAGATCTCCATGCTGCCCTTACACATTTTTGACTGAATGGGCTCCGTCTTGCCCTTTCTTAAGCTATGTGTTGAAAATTCCATTGTGCCTTTAATCCGTGATTCAGCTTAGGGCTTGTTTCATACATAAATTAAGCAATTGATATTTTGTCAGATAACTAAGTGCTGTTTATTTTGCAAAAAGAATATTTTGTATAAACTGTGATACTACTTACCTTGATTTAGTCACCGTTATGGTGGTGGTCGGATGAATGTGTAAAATAACAATAGTTAGTTGAGCTAGTTACAAGGTTATTAGCATGACAGAATTGCTCATATCAGCAGCAAAAAATCAAAGGATCAAAAAACCATGCTGAAAGTAAAATTAAATCGTTTTTGAGAAAACCATTATCTTATGTTGTTAATATCAAATGAGCTATAATAAGGCTAATCAGTGAAGTCATCATCCTGTAAACATAGTACATGTCAGGCATAAATCCTTGATGTTTAATAAAACTAAGCAGGCAATAACACACCAGTGTATTAGTAAAGGATCATAAATGAAGAAGAATTTCCATGCTCCACAAACCTCCCCAAGACGACGAAATGCTCCATATATGCCTCCAAATATGGTAGAAGATAGCATACCAAATCTGAGTATCCATAAAGTAGACCTGAAAAGTATGACTTGCATCAGCTGAAAGTCCAACTGAAGACAGAAGCTAAAAGCTGAGGCTGGATCATACAAGGATTACTGGAGCCCATAGCGCAATCACGACGCCAACGTTGGTCTTGGCTGCAATACATAAAGCACAATTAAAAATACCACACTTAAAAGAGAAAAACAGGATGATTTAAATGTGCCCCACCTCGCGGAAAAAACTCATGCCACTGGTAAGTTGTTATTTGAACATGCAAAATGGCTTTTGTTGGTCCAACGAGAGACTTAATCTGCAACAAAACAAACCTCAGCATTTGCAATTTCACAATCATGTCAGAAGATATATCAGTTATCTTGCAAGGGCAGAAGCAATATACAATATCATGGACTGTGGCCTATACTTTGTTTTAATCACCAATTTCGAACTTTATTACACTACTTCCAGAATTCTTCCTCAAGAAGATCTTGAAACCGGATTTTAAACAATAACAGATGTATCTACTGTTTAGTGTGGGTTTTTATTTGATTAAATTTTGATTAATACGGCTAAAACTCCCCCTCAAGCTATTGCATAAATAGCAAAAAATCCCAACGTGTTACTAATGTACACAACTCTTGGACCTATGGAAGATTTAGTCAAAAGTCTACTAGCTAATTATTTAAGATAACAGAGGATATCATAATTCCTGCACCTTATCTCTTATAAAATGAGGGTCATTCTCTTTATGCTTGGTTCTTGCAAAAGTTTAAGATATAAGTGTAGAAAAATTGCATCTTGACGTCATCATTTTGTACATACAAGTAGAGATATATATAGAGGAAGTGTTCCTAACAGTTGGTGTACCAACCCCCACGTAACACTACACTAATTACACTATGCAATAAATATAATAATATTTACCATCACTATACTATAAAAGCGTTATTATCCCTAAGTACTTAGTTAAAACTTTGAAGAATATCAAATGATGTGGCAGTTTTTGTGCAATAAAGTAGGTTACTTGTTGAGTTGCTTAGCAACCAAAATTACTATGACAAGCAATCTTCCCACTCCTCCTCCTATTAGGCCTTTCACATTTATTTGATTTTTACAAAAAACTACCCTCTCACTCCTCTTCTCATTGGTCCTTTCATATTTATTTGATCTTTATGAAAAAAAATATATATAAATATTGTCTTAAGATAATAAAATAAAATAGGTCCCACAAAAATTTAAAAAAAAAAAAAAGTTGATAAATAACTTTTTTAAAGTAATCGAGATAAAGTAGAGAGTTACTTAGCAAAAAGAGTTATTTCAGATGCTGACATGGCAATTTAAGCAACTCAAGAGTAAAGATGTTTTTAACAGTTCTCTTATGAATATTTGGATTAAATTATTCGTGCATAACAATTTGATTATCACAATACAACCTTATTCACTCATTTTTTGTGGAATCCCAATTCATACATCAATTGCATAAGCCAAATGAGTTCTAATTGCAAGTGTCAAAGTAATGTATTTTTCTTGCACACTAGATATAATGGTGGAATCCTAATTATTGAGGCACGCCTTTTAGTGTAATGGATTGAAGTTCATCAAAATTCTAAAGCTAAATACGTTCAATGATGAACACACTCAAGATGGATGACCTTCTAAGAAGAGTGACCTTCTAGGAAGTAGTTGGCACTAAAGATAAAACTATACAACATTTCATCAAAATGAACAATACCTCGATGGACAGAATTTTACATTGCCACAAATGATATCAAAGCGGTTCACTAGCCAAAAGTAGGAATCTAAGTGTTATACGACAAAGTGCTCAGTCATGAGCACTCTTAAGATAGGTGATCTTGTAGAAATCTAAGTACTCGGTGGTAAGCACTCTCAAGATAGATGACCTTTTAGAAAGCACTTAGCATTAAGGATAAAACTGTACAACATTTCACTAAAATGAATAATACCTCAGTAGGCAAAATTTCAAATCGTTACAAATAGCATCAAAGTAGTTTACTAGCCAAAAGTAAGAATCTGAATGTCATACAGGGCAAAGTGCATTAAAGTGGGGCACTTCCTAAGCCTGTATAAGAGTACCTCTTGAGCCCTCCAAGACTGATGTAATTCTAAACCTATGCAACGAAACTAACGAGAACATTAGTTTTGTAAGTGTAAAAATGTGATATCCCTCAAATATAAGGTAATAAAACTTTAATCATCAAAGCGCTTTTTAGCGTAGCACTAAAGACAACACCATGTGACATTTCTCCAAAGAGGACAATTTCCCGCTGAGCAAAGTTTTGGGTTATTACACTAGATCTAGCAGCCACATTTATGTCTTACTGCGACATACTCAAATGTTCTTTGGTAGTGAAAAAGTAGATGTTTCCTTTGATTTGAGCCATAACAAACTCAATCTTAAGCCACACGGCATGAACAAACATAATGGTCAGGAATTAGTCAATACGATCACGTATGACATGAATATTAAGAGTAACTTGTAAAGTTTCTGGAAATCTGTTGCGCACACTTCAAATAGACTGAAATATGTTATCATATCATTATCAGACTAACAGAGCTGGAAGTAACTCCCAATAATTTCATCAGCCAAGAGGCCTAAGCCAATATAAAGATTACGAGCTTATGTCCACATTTGTAGCAAGAGAAGAAACATGTTAAAAAGTTGTTTGGTGACTTGTTGACAATTCTAAATTTTTTATTGTAAAAAAATGTCAATAGTGATCATTTTGCAATAATAACGACAATTCATTGACACTATGATTATTAGTCGTCCATCATGATTTGCTAGCTTCTAGTAACACAGTTCTTAAGATTATGATAATAAAATGATTCGACTTTTTTTTTTTTCCCCATAAAAAAGGTCAACAAAACATAAGGAAGATACATGAAACATACAGACAAACAGACACACACTTGTTAAACCTTTACTAATTTTTTATTTAATTTTTATTAATATAAAATTTATTATAGAAATCATAAATTTTATATATTTGTTTGGTGTCACATGTGGCCACCAGTAATGCAAAGAATAGAAGACTTAATGTAACTTAAATTTAGAAGTGTAGCACATTCAAATAAGAGAATATTGCAATCCAGTCGTTACATACACTATTGTAGATTGCAACTTCAATTAGTTTTGAACAATTATCTCATTATCTTTCAAAACCGCCTTACCTGTATATCCATGTGTGAATATGCCTTTGTATACCAACACTTCACAAAACAGTCATTGAAATGAGTGGGTAATAAAACAAAGGAGTACCTTCAATTTGCTAAGTACGGATAATTGGAAACATTTATTATTGGAAAGTTTTCTTTACACCGAAGGTGACAATCCACGTAATCAATAATACCCTATTTATAACTTTATGATAAAGAAACCAAAGATCACGTTGTTTTGCATTTCAGGCTGAGACACCCTTCATCAAATTCAAATCCTTGAGCAGGAATAGTTTTTCAGATAGAAAACAACCTTAATACTAAAAAAATGTATATCATATGAGAATTCTGCATAAGAGTATGAGAAATACCTCCACATAGTAGCTGAATGCTAGTTTTGATGCTAACAAAAGAACCCAAAAGACTGCGTACCTGAAAATTTGTTAATTGAGAAAACAGTCTGTAACTCTTGACATTTATACCAATTTATAATTAAGCTCTGGACATGTTCTTACTTGAATAATGAAAATGAGCTCTCATGCATTCCTCTTCCAACATAAAGTCGAGGCTGAGACGTAAAAGCAACAGAAAAGATGACATCACGTCCATAGCAAAATAGAAAATAAGGTCCGTACTTGAGGTAGAGAAACTGAGTAAAGGATTTAAATCAATAATGACCTCAGGAGTTACATTTACAGGAAAGAAGGAACCTACCAAACAATTAATCACAAGTTAACAACAAATTAAGACATGCCACTACATACCTGAGACACACCACATCAAGAGCATCACAATCTTGAGGTTTGACCTTTCAAGAGCCCGCAGAATGAATGGAAACAGAAACAACAGCATGGATAGCACGTTTGGTGACAAGTAGATCAGAACAAAGAAGACGAACAGTGAAGGAGATCCAGAACCATTGCCAAACCAATTCTTGATTGTCTGTGCAAGCCCTGAAGAATTTTTCCAGCTGTACGCATAAGTAACTGGTAGAATTACCACCCAGGCTACTGCTGAAACAACCTTTAAAACGTATCTAAGTTTAACAAAGAATGGCATGCTCTTCCTTGCTTTCCAACTCATAATCACATCAAGAACAGCTGCACCAAAGGAAGTTATAAGTCATTAAGACATGTTCATATATTTCATTTGCAATAAAATTTATTATGAATCTTACTCTCTTTCAATCAAATTTGAGAAATATAATTACATTCAAGAGCAGTAATAGCCAAAGTATCATGCAAAATATATTATCTTAAGTTCCAAGCATCTTGGCTTTTACTTGAATTTCAGAACCAACATAGACAACCTCAGATCTTGTTACACGGTAACAGAAGAATAGACAGAATTGCTGAACATGAATGGGAATTGAGAAACGATTCTCTTAAGGCCACACTGGTTGAAGCTTAGGTTTTGTGATAATATGAACAAAATCATGGTCCACTTATGTTTTTTTTATATTCATATTCCAGAAGTAATCCTCATGTTTAGACTGAAAAGTCGATTGAGGCCTGCGACATGGAAAAGATTTAATTTTGTAGATCAAGGTATAGTGCTTTGTATTTATAATTCAAACAATTTCACAAAAAGAAAATCAAAACTTTTCATCATATTAGTGGTTATAGCTCTTGACTACCAGAGGATTGAGAGGAACAGGATGGAGAGGTCAACCATCTTGTATACCTTGTGCCAACTTCAATATTGCAGCAGTAATAAATATACTCAGCACTTTCTTGAACACATCAGCCTCAAATATGGAGCTCAAGGTGCCCGATCCGTTCCATGCAATAATAATCATCGCCTTCAGCATGCAAAAAAAAAAAAAAAATGACATATACAGTAAGGACTGATGACTGACTACCTAAGGAGTAGAGCATATCGAAAGAGAACTACCTGCAAGCATAGAATATAAAACTTCCACATCCTATCAAAACTTCGAAATGCATGCCAAAAGGAGCGTGTCTCAACAAAGTTCACCTTTCCCATCCAACGATCCCCAACAACTGGTTCCTTCACCTGAATCATGTTGTCAGTTATCAACAATTTAGCGCCTCGGCTTGCAGAACACCTTTATAACCCACATAGTATTTAAGAGAGAAAACATAAAATTTACATGGTCCAATGAAATATATCAAAATTTTGGGAAGGTTTTGGATAGCTACTCTAGACTTCGTATTCTGTGTTGGAATTACTAAGCACATGCATGCAACTATTTGCATCCTACCTTAGATAAAGGGGCAGGATGTAACAAGTTGATAGGAATAAATAAACTCAGATCCTGAGTTCAGTAACAGCACTACAGAACATATATATACGCATAACTTACAAAGAAAACATATGGCCTTAAAAAAGGCACTAGGATGCCAATGAGAAACAAATGAAAAGTAATGTCATCAGCAGCATGTATTAGTCTTAACTGATGAAAAAAGCATTTTACATCATACAGCAGTGTGTTGTCATAGTTCATATTAACTTCTTCAAGGACAATAAAATGTGGCAATTACAGGAGGGGGGAAATCGTTAATTGGCGATTATTTATATTTTCATAGGATAGCTGTATAAGACCAAAACGGAAGATTTCAACATACACCATCATATTTGTCTGCCTGAAGTTCTTCAGGAGGTAAACAAAAGAAATCAGCATCTGCACGCATGGGCCAACCTAATCGAAAGCATTCCACAGACCTAAAAGGGAAAAAGAAAAATCAAAATTTTAGAACCACGTTTTATCAAATAAAGGAGTGCTATAAAGAAAAGCATTACCAGAAGTATTCATTCAAATCATCATAGTTCCTCCATTGTGAATGCTTAGACTTCCCCTCTCTGCTTCTTTTTGCTTCCTGTAAAGCTAAATTTTGTTGGTCTAGCCCAAAAGAATAAGTATGCTTAAATTTTGAGCTGAGAAGAACATGAGAAAGGGATCCAAGAAATGTAGCAAATGACCTTTGCTATTGTGTTATATATGGGAGTCACTACTTTCTTCAGGAATGCCTCATCTTCACCACCATAGGCAGGCTTTACATGCTCTCCTGTCATTGGACTGACACTCCCAGCAAGCATTCCATACAATTCAAATGCCATCTATAATTTAACAGCATGATAAGACCAAGTTGAATGAGTCTCAAGTAGAGTACACATACAGAACTTTTCCTATCTGCTAAGTACACAGGATAGGGCATGTCTCTCACCAGAGTATCCTTCTGTCATCAATTATAAACTATTTTTCTTTGATTTTATTAATGTCGCGTAAGGAGTGTTTTCTCTAGATTTAGCTGATATATTCCTTCGCAAAACTCACTTGATTTTTAGGTGGAAAAAATTTGGCTTGTCTGCTAAAAGGCACAACTGTAGGGGCTGTGCATCTATCTTATTAGGCATCACAAGGAAAGTATTTAATGCTAGTTAATTTATAACAGTGAACTTCCTATTCAGTTTTACATTGTTTTCCTTACAAGGTGATATCTCCATAATCAAGCACAATTTAACTGTACCACACAAATATCAAGAACAACTACCAGTCCCAATGCCAAATCAATTAACTAATCATCAGTTTGTAATACATTCCCCATGGCTTCACTGCAGTCCAAATCTAACTGCTCCATTCCACTAGAAATTCAATCACTTCTCAAGAATATAATGACAAGAGAAGGAAGAACACTTATTTACCAGTCCCTAAAGGTGGTGCAGACCCATGTTTTGGTATATGTCGTTTAGTATGGTAGATTTGATACACAATTGACCAAAGATCTTCTCAATCTATGTGACTTCTATATTTCAACAAATAAGCCACAAATATACTTAGAAAATGACTGATGACACATCCTATTTAAGACTACCACTCCTACGTCATGTCCTCTAAAAAATCATTGAAAATTAGGAAGATGACAACTTCTAAGACTTGGAGGATAAGAAATATGAGGAGGTACCAGAGGACTGTACTAGATGAAAAATTACACACAAGACACATACATGGTGATAAATATAGCAAAGGCATTCTGGCATGAATCTCAAGTTTGCAGCTTCACCCCATATTAGAAGGTAGAGGCCCATATACAACAGCTTCCGCTGCTGCACTTCCTGCTGAATTGTTGGTAACCTTCCAGAAGGAGAATCCAAAACACTTAAGAGATGGTATAATGCTTGATAATGGAAGAGATAATGGAGCAAGTACAATACATGTAATTGATACAGCAGGAATTTCAAAGAGATGTATGGATAGCATATACCTAAAATTACCCAACAAGAAAAGAGACATACCAGAGACTACTTTTACGACCCAAATACTTGCACCACTTCTTATAATTTCTGAAGAGCTTCTTCATCACTTCAGTTATAGCACTGTCATCCAACTGATAAGGAATATAAAAGTGGGAAAATGATAAGGAATATATAAGTAGGAGAGAGTGGCCTATGAAAGAAGAGGAAACGTAAATTGTAAAGTTGGTCAGATGATAGGAAACACATAAACCTTTGGTTGCTGATCAAGCTTTGGAAATTGGCGTATATGCACATTTGCCAGCATCAGAATTAAGTGCTCTCTTTGATTTGCCACATTATCTTTCTGCATTGTATGTCAGAAATTTGAGATCAAGAGGGAAAAAAAAGCAAATATGGACTTTAAAATAATTATAAAATAACCTGGAAACCAAACATTGCTTGAAGCCAATCTAAGACGTCCTCATCCGTTTTCGTCACATGCCCCTTTGGCCAAGGTAGTCCTCTGATATTTCTAAGTGCTGCAACAGTAGCTTGAATCTGTACTTTGAAGATTATGTCGCTTCATCTTTGAATTAATAAGAAACAGAGTCAAATTAGCAAGTACTTGAAACTTGACAGGAATATTACCTCGGGATATCTCATTATGGCTTGATTTTGGCTATCAGGGTCAAGAGGGAGAATATTGTATGGTCTGTACATCTCCTTCTTTTCTGCAACCTTTGTGTGAACTTCTAATATCTGCAAGAGGGATAATGATGGTGAAATTTCTCTGTTTTGCTTTCTTATTTGTGGCCTCAAGAGGATAAACTCTACATCTTTTTCTAGGGCATACATATCAAATATAAGGAGGGAAAACACTCCAAATCAGAACTCAATGTCATTGCACTAACCTCATCAGCAACTTCAACAGACTCAGTCCGATTGACAGCTTTCAAAACGTCAAATAGGACAGATGCTGTTTGGTATGCTTTTGTAAGTTGCGCACTGAGTTGAGCGCAGTGTAACAGAAGAAGGTGTTAGAAAGAGAAAGAAAATAACAGAATGTTTCACATGTACAAACTATATATAGAGGCAACTAACCGGTCAGCTCTATCAGCAGCAGTATGTAAAGCTTCAATGTACTTTCTATAGTAATGCTGATAAAAATCCTGCATTTCACGAGCATCGCTTTTCGTCTTTCCTTCCAAAGTTACTTCATTTTCCTTTGACAATCAAATTAAAGAATAATTTTGACTGATTATCAGATGGAAGAAAGGTAGTAATTCACAAGTCATTCAATAGTAAAGCCTTAAATTCCTGTTAAATCTATAGCATGGCCACTAGTATGATTACACCATTATTCCCATTCACCGATCCTTCTCACAGTGAGTGCTTTCAAACATCTCTGTTTTAGTTCTATGCATCATATCAATCATCATCACTGTGAATCTTCTTTCAATTCTAAATACTAAGTGTCCAATCACTTTGCTATAATAGCATTTCTATTATAACCTTATTCCTGATGATGAAATATCACTACATTTAGATCGCTATAATAACAATTCAATCCTGTTATAAAAAACATTGATAGTCATCCAACAATTCAATATTAAAATAGATTATTTTTTTCCAAATACACTTATTTAAATAAAAAATTAACAAATAAAATTCCTATTATACCTTTATTCCATTCCCCCACCAATAAAAATTTTATTACAGGCTTATTTATTCATGAGATGAACAAGCCGTAAAAGACTTGCAAAAAGATCATTTGCCACTAGATGACTCTTTTGAGTTGGATTCTCCTCACGATAATGGAACTTACTCTCTCTAGACGTTGAAGAAGAGCTGTCTTGAACTGCCGGACTCCACGTCCGGTGGAAGTGTGATCTAGTCTGTGAGCTCTCTCGAACGCATAGAACCGACCTAAATCCCAGAATGATCAGGTGTTCAGAGTTGGGTGTTGTGTGTTCGAAGTAAGTAATATAGGATCACATAGTTATTACTTACAGAGGTAGGCAACTCTAGGATTGGCAGCCTCCACTTCGTTTGCAACCCGAAGAATAGGGGCAACCTCAACAAGCGAAGAAGGTACTACTTCACTGTCCAACATGGGTTCTCCCAAACTCCCAGCAGTTTGAGTCCGCATAATCCGCCTGTGCGGTTGCGGTGCCTGATCAGGGACAGTTGCCCTTCGTAGCGACATCTCTATCTCTTTCCTTTCTTTTTTTTCTTTCTCAACTTTCTACTACTGCTATTACTACCACTATTACTATGATATCCTGCCAAAACTAACTCTAACAACGTAATTAACCATCGTCTACACCATTATTATTTCTACTCCTCCCATATCACTTTCTGACGCAAGGAAAACATTTCCTGCAAAGGGGAAATCATAGAAAAACTTGTAAAGGGCAACCGCTTAGCATGCAAGAGGAAATATATATATATATATACACACACACAAACACATGCAAGAGGAGGACGAGAACCTAGACATAGAAATATATGATAACCTACCTCGTATGTATTATTTTTAATAAAAACAGTAAGGCAGGGCTTCAAAGACTTGAAAAATTAACAGACTAAGATGATGATGATGATGATGATGATGATGATGGTGATGGTGATGGTGATGGTGACGTGCTTGCGAATGGGATGGGCACGGCCAAGAAATAGTTAAAGTTACTCTTAGTTGAGAAGACTATCGGTTTGTTGTCGTCGTCGTCGTCGTCATCGCTGTCGCTACGGCCTAGGCTACTAGTGCCAGTTCCACACTGAGACTGCCTAAAATGAAATACTTACGACTCCCACTGCCCACGACTTACTCGACTGACTAAGGAAAGCAACGTCAACAACCGTAAGGGGGTGAATGTTTGTGCGTCTTTTTCTTTTATATGCAAGTGTAGATATATTAATGATTGAGGTAACCTGGTTTGGGCTTTTTTAAAAACAATAAGCCACGTAGCCAAATCTGTCTGGTTATTTCCAGGAATCTTTCCTTAACTTTTTTTCTAATTTGTCACTCCATTTCTCCGAAATTACGTCCTGCCTAATCCTAATCGCACACCCTCAACCTGGTCCTAATCCTAATGCCCACTCTCTTTTTCAATATTAATATGTGTCTTTATCTTTATGCTTGCTAGTGCTAGTCCTCGTCCCAGAATACCTTCCCCGTAAGTTAACCCAAATAATGCCATATCTTTTGCTTTTTGCTTTTTCTTTATATTTTTTACCGATAGTGTCATATTATCTTTTTTGAGTTTTTTTTTTTTTAATGACCAAGACCAAGGGTTATATCAAGTTATAAGTGTAATATCAAAATTAAAGTGTAAATGTAGGATTAACACTTCTGAAAAAGTAATTATTAAAATAGGATTAGGATCAAATTAATTGTCAAAAATGACTTTATAAAATGGAATCAAGCAATTTAAACTTAATACACGTTTGTTTATAAAGATTAAATGAAAATGGTTCTATTTATTATGTAAATTATTTATATTTATGAAAATCATGTCTACAACAATATGTGTCATTTTAGTAATTATTTTCATTCAAACCCTATTTTTTAATTATATTAAATCTAAGCCTTTTCACTTTAATGTGTAAAATTTTTGTAACACTCTAAAATAAGGATATTACAACATGTCACTTGTCCTTCTCTTTATAAGAACACGTCAAAGCTATCAATCTAATCTATAAGTATAAACAATTATAATGAACTCCAATCTTCATATAAAATATACATGTTTAAATTATCTCATAAAAACAAACTATTTTACGATAAACATCTTAATGGCATAAACCAAAACCATCATAACTAAAAGTCTCAAAAATATCAACAAAACTTATAATCTTATAGATATCATAACCTGACAGGTCAAACATCATTGGATCCTCACTTACTCCTGAAATTGATAAAAGAATAAGCGAAAGCGTCCAGTATGCCAAATCATATACTAAATGCATATACCACATAACATATATATTTTTTCATGCAACTAATCCTAATGCAATAAGGAAATTATTATCTTTTAAATTAGCCAGCAAATAGCATAGTTTTGAACCATCTATAGTCCAGTTCTTGAAAAACAAATAATATATAAAATAAGTAATATACATATATATAGTGATGAAATTCTCCAAGCACCCGCGGCCATACTGCCAATACCTAATCTACCGAAATCATTTCTATGCACGAGTCCACTCGAGACAACCTCACACATAGATCATCAGGTTACTGGCATTAGTAGCACACTCTACGTGGTCTTTACTAACCGTAGTAAATCACAAACAGCAAAACAATTTAATTTGTCATATAGAATTAGATTGATTTAATATTCTGACCCTGCACACATACAACAAACAGATCTAAACCTACAAGCACATACAACAAATAAAATAAGATCTTACCTATATCAAATTCTAGGAACAAATTCTAGGAACAGTACTCTAAATCACTCAAATCTGCTTTTATAACACAACTTCTAATTCAACAAAACCTGATAACATGAACAGATCAAATTTAAAAATACATCTCATCGAATAAACCTAATTCCATTTTCATCTAAAACCCAAATCTCAAAATAAATATAAATCGACACCTTTTTTCCTTGGTCGAAATACAAAAACCCTTCAATCAACTCAATCTCCTCAACAGATTCTTCAAATCCTAGAATTTCGTTCAACCATATATACCATAAATCAACAACTACCATTTTTTTAATGAAATCATAAAGATTAAAAACATTAAAATACTCACCTTGATTCGAATTTTAAATCATTTCTAACAACAAATCCAGATCTTCAAGATAATCAAGATTTTTTTAATCTCCCTTCAAAAATAATAGACAACTCTAAGGAAACTAAAGATTTGCATAACTTAAAGAAAATATGACTATACATTTACCTGGATCTGATCATCAATTCTCCTTAAACACTAAATGTTCAGATCTTCAAGCAAGCTAAAACGATTCTCCGATTCTCCAATTCTCCTTCAAAATAATATAACAACCCTAAAAACTTGATAGATCCATGAAACTTATAGCAAGAATTGATGATTTGATTACCTGGATTACTGAATCCTTTTGGCAGCTATGAAAGAGAATTTTTAAGTTAAGGTTATGTTTTGGAAAACAGGGAAATCTAGTTTATATAGAAGACAAGGAATAGCTGTTTATCTTTAATAACACTCTTCATATTTAATAACGCATCTTCCTTTTTAATAACGTCTCTTCATTTTTAATAAAGTATCTTCATCTTTAATGACGTCTCTTCATCTTTAATGACATCTCTTCATTTTTAATAACGTACATCTCTTCATTTATAATAACGTCTCTTGATCTCTAATAATGTCTCTTTATTTTTAATGGCGTCTCTTCATCTTCATTCACATAACCAATAAAACAAAACCAATAAAAATTAATTAAACTCTAGAGTTGACCATAAAACCCTCTTATTTTATATCAGATGACATATTTACCTTTCAATATAAAATATTTATTTGTATATTACAGTGTTGTTACTAAATTCTTCAACTTGTCCAATGAGATAAATTATCATCATTGTTATAATGCCCAATAAAATTATTGGATAACAATTATAAATAGCCACAATATATTTGGAAAAAGAAAAAAGAGTTAAATGACAAAAATATGATTTTAAAGAGGATATCCAACTTTTAATATTTAAAAAAAATTATGACATTTAGTATTATTATCATTACAATCATATAAAACAAAATAAAATTAGATTAGATTAAAATATAGATATAAACCTATGAAACCTATATTATGATTTTTTTTATTTCTTTTTGGGGTTTGAATCCGTGCTTGCATGTCTAACTTCCCAACACTTAATACAGCCAAACGTCAATTGAAATAATTTCGGAATGCTAACAAAACTATTGACATGACTCATGAGATTGACTTTTTTAACTTATGACTCCAGATCAGACTGCAGATTTGACACGGAAGTTATTTAAAAAAAAAAAAAAGAATTGTCGTGAGATAAGGACTTAGTAGGTTCAATTGATGTAAACCAAGTCAGGGTGCAGCTGACAAATCAACACGAAAGTTCAAGGAGAGAGCAACACGCGATTTGATTTTGTTGCTCCGAAGTTGATTATCATCATATCCAAAAATAAAAAATTTCAAGGCCTTGAACAATTTTTTGTTCTTTAAATTTTTTTATATATTATTGTTATTCATTATCATTTGTATGTACTTTTTCTAATATTTTTACAAAGGTTATTATAAAAGAAATTGTTTCTGTGTCTCGTGTTAACATGTTAAAGTACCAAAACAAAAAATAAATAAATAAATATATGAATTAATTCAATTTGAACATTGAAATAGAAAGATAATGGAAGTTGATACCCATACATTGATTCTATTGTCGTTTTATCTAGGACGATGGTCATCATAAAAGAAGCACTAATTTATCTTACTTTAAGAAGTTGAGGTGTTAAAATTAAAATTAAATAATAAAATGAATAAATTCAAGATTGGATGTTTTAACAGTTATAGAAATTGTAATATAAAGATAAATGGTTTATAGTGAAGGGTAAAATTATTATTTATTTAAAAATAAGAGGTTTTATGGTTCACTCTAATGTATAATTAAATATTTTATCATTTAACAAACACGTGATTAAAGATGAATAGACATCGTTAAAGATGAAAAAACAATATTAAAAATAAAGAGACGTTGTTAAAAATAAAAATATGTTATTAAAGATCAAGAGTTATTCTTTATCTCCTGTATAACCTAGGCTTCCTCCTATACTAAAACCATTCCCTAACATAGAACTCTTTCAAAATCCTCTTCTAATAGTGATCTTTGCATTAAGGAAGATCAAGAAGTAAGATAAATGTGAGTTAGTTCTCATCAAGTCTTTAACAATTTAATGAGTAATATATTCTTAATGTTCTCTTTTAATTTTAAAGGGAGTTTTAAAGAAAAATCTTAAATCCGTCGGAGACTAGTGTTTTGCAATCAAGGAATAACAAGAATCAAGAGATAGGTAAGTTGAATCTTTTCTTTTCCTTTAGTGATCTAAAAAGTGAGGTCTTTTCTAAGTTGCTTGATTTAGTGTTGAAGGAAGTCATAGTTTGGATGAGTTTTTTGAGAAATCCTGTTCTTTTAATGATTTTATGGCTTTATAAATCAAGAGAGAAAGGTATGTATGAATTTAGAGTTTGTAGTCTTTTTCCAGTTTAGGGTTTATATATGGTGGATTTATGATTATTATGCGAGAAAATGTTTTGATTGAATATTTGATGATTTAGGTATTGTTGGTGAAGTTAGGGTTCACACTCATAAAGTGATTTCAGGTACAACCTTACCTTGCTTGCTGCTTGTGTTTGTAGGATTAAAAATTATAAATTGATTAATGGTTATTCGTCCTTAAATTTGATTTGTTGCTTATCTATGGCTTAGATTGGGAGGACCATTACTACTAGGACAGCGCCGCTAATGATTTATGTGTGTCATTGTCCCAAATGGATTCGTGCACAAAGATGATTCTGATAGTCTATAAATGGTGCAAAAATAGTATCCAGGGTGTGTGGGAGTTCCTAACACCAATATATGTAAATATTACCTATGGTTGATTTTACAGAGTTATGAGTTACTCCGGATTTAGGACTAATGGCTAATAGTTCTAAACCGTATTGTCTGCTAACTAATCAAAGATAATAAGCTATTGATTGTTGCGTATAATATTAGATTGTTTGTGAAATCTGTATTATACCTATTCATGCGCATGTGTTTGTAGTATGGTGTACTGGACCTTTGTGCTCATTCATTTCTATTTTTCAAAAACAGATAATGATCAGTAGTGTTTGATATAGCTAGATATGGTGTCTACATGGATTGCGGAAAAGAAGATAGTAGACTTGACTTTCCTGCTGACATTTAGATATTCTAGTTTGGAGATATAAAACATTTAAAATCTTATAAAGTTTTATATGTTTTTATAAATTTAAAATTTTTTGACATTTTTCTTAAAATGTTTTAATTTAAATTGAGTTGGCCTTTGGTTTATACTAGCTAGGTTGTTATGAAGTTTTTTGGTTATTACATGATATTTAAAGTATCCTTATATGTGAGATGTTGATGATGTTATATCTAATTTGTGGATTAGTTGAATAATAGCCTTAGCGTATTCATATCAAGTGAGAATACATGGCAAGTTGTAATGCCTTCGAATTAAAGCATCACAAAAATAATTTGTTTTTTAAGCTAAATTTGGGGAGAAAATCAAAATTTAAAGATTTTGACGTCGGATAGCTGGAAGCAATAATTCAAATTGTTTTAGAGTGGGGTTAAGCAACTTCAAACAAATATATTTAAAAAAAAGAATATTATTAGATGCTTACGAGTGTTAAAAGCATAGATTTTCTTAAATATAAATATGCGACTTTTGTATTATATAAATTGTATAAAAAATATGACTATAATGCATAACATATTGTACATCAAGAATTTATTTAAAGTATGACTGTAATACATCAATAATTTATTTAAGGTATGATTATAATACATTAACATATTGTGTTTGGGTGACTGAAATGGAATTCATTAAAATAGTCATTTATTATCTATTCTTTTTATTTGTAAAAATTTATCCGATAAATAAAAATTACTTATTTCTTTCCTTCAATCAAATGAATCGTTATTTCTCGTAAAAATTACTTTTTTAATACCTCAATTATAAGAAAAAAAAAATTTTGCAAATCCTTTCCTGGCGTCAGTCAAATGTAAGCATCTCCCACCAACTCTAAGATGACCCTATTTTATATGATGACCCTACCCAGAATCATACGGCCCCGTTCCCACTCCCAGCCCATGAACGGATACGCCCAGCCTCTACATAATCTGATTCTAGGCTGGATCTGTCTTCCTTTATACAACCTGGTAAAGTTTACCTGCGGGGGTACCATATCCTATGTAATTATTATCGCTTATTTATTTATTTTTTTTTTAAATTCCCAGAGTTGAGTTGACACTTTGTATTATTAATTATTATAAGAGAAATTCATGTTTAAGTTTTTATTGGTCTAATAAGATTACTTTAATAAAAGATATTATAAAGTAAAATTAAATAATGGATAAATTATAAAAATATGACGTGTTTTGATCAATTTACAAACACATTATTACGTCTCAAGGGATGTCCTAAACATGATGGCCTGTCATACACAATATAGAAGCCTATAAATGACTACTTTAGTCACTCAAAGATTTTCATACTATACACAATGCGTACTTCACAATAAAAGGAACACAATAAAGTAGTACAATTTATAATTACAGCAATTAGATAGCAATGTAAGAGAACTATATAACATTAAACTTAAACAAAGTAGATTACATTTCTTAGGAATATACCCCGGCTAATGTCCTCAATTAGGTCAGAGTATTATAATCATCCATAACAGTCTCCAAAATAATAAAGTCCAGATAAAGAGATTAAAAAGGAATATACATCATATCCTCTCATAATTTCTTCTAGAGCTCCATAGGTTCATTGGTTAATACCTCATGCATGGTAGTCTATTGTTATAGCTATATGTATTCTTGTGATATCAAAAATCTATAGGGATATCAAGTTACAACATGCTTAGCAAGATGTTTCCTATCATTCACACCAACAGCTATAAACAAAAATGTTTGTTATATCAAGCCTATGTTAGCTAATGTAACAAATACATGAAACACATAAATATGTATAGTTGACCGGAAATCATACATAGAACGAATTTACGCTATTAGTGATAAGCGTTTGGGAATGCCTTGGTAGGTTTTCGTAAACTCTACTACTAGTCTCTGGGCCCCTTCCTGTAGCAATTGTTATGGTACGACTCCTCCATGAGATCGTATTCTCGAACGATTAGTTCCTCATGTTTGGAGCAAGATTACACTATAACTTGGCAATCCACCCGATCGCTCGCATAGAAGTAGTAATCTTCTGAATGTGACTCGACCATGCAATGCATGCTTATTTATTTCTTTTATACCAAACTATAATATGGTTCATTTAAATAAACGATCAAGCAACTTAAATCAGCACATAACAACCATACTTATAAATAAACAAATATATTTAAACAAACCTTTTGAGGTTGCAATATGCTTAGTATCCACTTCATCACATAATCAAATAAGCATGTACATAACCACTTTATAACCCTATACATATTCATTTTTATCATTTCTCATCATGTCAATGTAACCACTTCTATAAGCACAAACAAGATAACGAATCATAAGAAAAAACTCACTCAGTCATGCCAAAGATCCTTAGTTGAAATTAATTCGTGGGGTTTGTAACTTCGGAATCCTCGTTATATGAACAAGGAAATACCCGTAATGAGTATTTTATACTAGTTTTATTTAAATTTCTAACTTTATGAATTCTATCATTGGTAGAATTTTCGGTAGCCTAGTTTAAACTTTAAAATGGCTATAACTAACTCATTTTAACTATAATTTTTGTATATGAGTAGTCGATTTCTACCTACTTTGAAGGTTCTATCCGTTTCTAAGGTTATTTTGATCATTTAAGTTCATTCAGTTCTTGGAAAAGAATTGATCAGATTACGCCCAAATCTTGAAGAAAAGACACTTCCAGTATTGAATTGGTATTCATAGGTTTGAATAAAGAATGAGTATTAAATGTTTTGTGTAATAGGGATTCATTGTGGAATCTCTATTCAATGAACGAAACAACGTAATAGCTATTCATAAGGAATAAGACTGTAATGGAATTGGAATTACAATGAAGTGACGAGCAGTTAATATTTTCTAAGGATTTCACTCTATGTTAACTCTCTAGTGCATATACTTATGATTTCCTATATTCAAATATGATTAGAACAAGAATAATTCATTACGTATTTATGATTGTTTGCTCAAAATAATTTCTTTACAAATGACTTTTGTAATGTGGCTAAAACATTTTAATTATATGGGTAGGAAAATTGAAACCTTTGGAATGAAAAAGCATTTTCATGATTTTCAAAATGAGTAAGTTAAGATTGAAAATTAAGATTCTATACTCGATCCATACTCTCTAAAGTTTTTGGTATAAAAGGTGTTTCATGGGCAAATTTTAAATGATTATTCATTTTCAAAACATTGAATTTATGTATTCTCAAGAAAAGATTTCAAAGTTGTATATTTTTCTATATTTTCCTTTTGAGTTTCTGTATCTTAATTAAAATAGTGAATATGGGTTGTTATTTAGTTTAATTATTTTTAAAACACTAAAATCAAGTTAGTTTGAAAATAAATATTAAAGTTCCACACCCCATTGACCTCTTGCATGTCACAGCTTTTAGAGAAGTTTTTTTAGGAGTGGGTTTGTTTTTATATTCCTTTTGCTAAATGGTTTGCCTTGCATTTGAAAATAAGTTCATAAATCTCCCACTTTACGCTAGGCTTTCTAAATTAGTAAGTGAATATTATGATAATCCTAAGATCATCTTATTTGTACTTTTAGATTTAGAGACTTTTGGTCATCATAGCATTTTAAGTTCAAAATCATTTTGTCATTATCAGAACATCACTTCAAGTATTATATGTTTATGAACATAAAAATAATTTCTTTAAACGAAGTAGTACTAAAATAAACATAATCATAAATTCTTCACAAGAGATAATAAATAAGAACATAAAGGTAACATAAAGAAAAATGGGGGTTTTATTTTTACAATAAGATTTTTCGGGACTTGAAATGGATAAGTTACTAAGGTAACATAAAATTAAAATGGGAGTCTTAGAATTTAGACAAGGCTCCCCAGGACCTTAAAATGAACAGGCCCCCTTATGACTTCAATATGAACGAGGTTGACACTTTGATTTATTACAAGTCTCCATGAAAATAAATTATAGGAAATAAAATTACAAGAATGTAAAGAACATGAAAATATAAGTTAGGTTAATGAGTACTATGCTCTGAAAAGTGTATATATACATATAAATATACATATAATTACATGTATAAAAGTCAAATTAATATACATAAAAATAAAAACATGAGTGTGGACATATTGTAAACTTAAAATTAAGTAGGATGCCTTCTATTTTCCATCCCCAACATCATGCATCATGGGGAATTTTCTATGGAATATGCATAGAGACATACACACATGATATAACATGAGGATGATATTTAGTATGTTTACCTTAATGAAACACAAGGAAAATATGTGTGTGTGTGTGTGTTTAAGAGAGAGAACCAAAAGAGAAAAATGAGGAGAGAGGGTGGAGGTGATGAGAAGAGGTTTTGGATAGAATTTAAGAGGGTTTGAAGTATGAGAGAAGTATAGGATGTAAGGTGTTTGAAATGAGAAAGATATGGAGTATTTATAGAGTGAAAAAAAAGAAAGAAAAATTGAAGAAAATGGGAGAGGGAATGGAGGAAGCTAGCATCGGCCATCAAGAGGAAAGCGAGAGGGAGAGAGAAAAAGAAAAGTAAGAGAGAAGTTAAGTATGACATGTGTAAGAATAGTAAGGTGCGTATAATAATAGATATGGTTTTGTAAGGATAAGGTATGGTTATGAAAGAAATAAGTATGGTTGAATAGTAAAGAATAGTATTAAATAGTAAAATTGTTAATTGTAAAGAGTAAAGTATAGGGTAGAAATCAAAATAAAAGTATAATTTGGTTTAGCAACATTCTTATAAATCGGTAAATTAATAAATGATATTAGAAAAATAACTTAATACTATTTTATTATTAATTGTTATCCGGACTTCGCCTCAATTTATGTGTCGACGATTAGTACAGAAACTGGTTATTTTAACTAATGAAATTTAAACTTGATGATTCAACACCATATTATTAGAAAATATTTATATTATTTATATTATTAAATATTGTTTAAATATATTGTCTCAATTTTCGTGTTAGCACTCAGATAGATGAATCGTTTAGCATAAGGTTTCCAAGTCAAATAATTATCGAATTTTCATTCTATTTTTAAGGTACTCGTTTTCTTAAGGTTTGGGTATTTAAGGGTTTTCTATTCTCACCCTACTCATCAAACATCTAGGGTTATCCAACATATTTAACATTGTCTAGGTTTCCAGGGTTTATGATTGGTTCGAGTCGATTTTAGGATTTTAGTTCTATCATTAATTCTAGAATCCTCATCTAAGAGTATTGACTTGGTCATTCTGCCCTAAGATCATACTTAGAAGGTTAATTAAGTTTAAGGAAGAAATTAAATCAAGTTTCATTTGATTTAGACAAGATTGAGGAAAATAGGAGAAGCACGGGCAAAAAGGAAGCCGTGTTTCTCCTTTATTCAAGGTTTCGGAGGGAAGCATGATGAAAAACACAGCACAGTATTCTTCTCATGTTTCTTAGCGCTTCAACGCTCTCATGAGAACAAAGAGAAGAACGGTGGGAGACATAGCCTCGTGTATCCCCCGTGATCTTCAGTGCTTCAACGTGCTTTTAGGGATAGAGTAAAGCACAGTGGGAAACACACATCATGCTCTCGTTTTGCTTTTTTGGGTTTCATATTTTCTCCATGTTTTTATGATTAGAGAGAAGCACAAAACATACACGATCTCATGTACTAGTCATGCTTTTGTAAGTTTCAAGTATTTTGCGCTTAACTTTGATAATTTTTTCAAAAACACATTTTGGAACTAATTTTGGTGATCTTAAAGGTATTTAAAGGTCGTGTTTATATCTAGACTTGTCTATTTTCATCTTCCATTTATTAAAACATGATTAATCCAAGTTGAAGGCCTAAATCATCTAGTTTTGATAACAACATCCATTTTTACTATAATTCCTCTACAATTTTACAATATACTCATACAAGATTTCATCATTTTACCCTGCTAACATCAACTTACAACAAAACTCAACCCCAAAACACTATTTATTGCTACTATAGCATACCCAACTTCAAAACCACCATAATCTCATGAAAATAAGTTAGTTTTGATGTCTTACCTCATTTCAAATAATATTTTTCACTTGTATCAGCTAGGAAGAGGATTTAAGACTTCAAAATCACTCCAAAACTCGATTTATTGACACCTCAATCATGTATTAACTCACCCAAGTGAATTTTCATGCTTAAAATACCAAAGTACCAACACTATGATGTCTTCAAATCTCATGCTTACCTTGATACTAATTTTATTGTGCTGGTGGGTCTTCTTCTTCTTCTTCTAACACTACTTCATCCTCTCCATTTTCCTCATATAAAGAAACCATATTACTTAATTAGTGATGTACTTCTATTAATTTCATTCATTTAGCACTATCAAAAAGTTAAGATTTTAGAGAATTTACCTAAGCGTTTTTGGAAGCTCTCCTGATAGGGATAGTAGAAAAGAGAAGGAGAATATTTATATAGAAGAGGAAAAATGGTAGGATTAGGTTTTAGACTATACACTCTTAAATTTTGATTAATTTTAAGCTTGATCTTACAATTAAAAGTCAACCAAACCTAGAAGTCAACAAAATCTATAACATACTCTAAAGTTTAGATCTGACAATCATGTGTTCTTAAACCCTAAATAACGGAATTAAAATAATGATGGATAATAGTTCGTAATAATATAAGGAAGCGTAAAAATATCAGATTTGCTAATTTTTAGTGTCTTTTAGGTCCGAACAAGATCAGCTCTCGAAAAGCATGTCTCGGGGCTCAGAATAGTAAAAATATTTCCATGACACCGTTAGGTCCAAAATAATACAAGAATTCCAAAAATATCAGTTTGGTAATTTTTTGGTAGTTAAAAATAACATATATCGCATTTACATGCGAATTTTCTTTATTACTGGTATATTATTAGTCTTGTTTACTATTCATTATCCTATACTACTATTCATCTATCTCTACTTTACTTTGCAACCTATTCTTACTACATATATACCTATTTTTCTACTTTTTACATTTTCAATACACCTTCACATCGACCATACTTCACATCTTAATTACATTTTATTACAAAACAACAAAAATAAATCACTCCCTCTCTCTTCTCTTCAATGGCAAGCACATCCTCTTCTCTCCTCTATCTAATTTTTTTATTTTTCAATTTATTTTATTACATCTAAGTTCCCTCTATCTTCAACTATAAATACCTCATCTCCCTCCACTTCTTTCACACCTTCATTTCACATAACAAAACTCTCCCAAATTCACTTCACAAATTCTCTCTATAAGATTCTTCATTACCAAAACTCTCTTCCACTAATTCCACACCAAAAATCCTCCTCTACACATAAACCATCTACCATTTTTTACTAACCATATAATATCCATCCATCTACCATCTTCTTTCTACAAAAACACTTTAGGTAAACTTCTATCACCCATATCATGTAACTTAGTATGACCATTGTGTTGTTTCTTGAAACTCATATGAGTTGTAAAAGTAACAACATGTTCATTTTTGTTCTTGCACATGCTAAGAAATTCCAAATTTATTATTTTGTTATTATCATATGTGTTGTTATTATTGTTATTATTATTGTTAATATGCTTATAACCTAACTCTATATATATTATTAAGTATATGTATAACTATATATTTTTAGAGCCTAATGCTCACTAACATTATCTAACTTGCTATTATTATTGTTTGTTTTTTCTTTTCTTTCTTTTTCTTTTTGGAACAAGTCTATTTTTAGTCTCGGCTTGCTTTGATGAAGCTAAGGCTTTCAATACTTGAGGGGTTACCTTGTTGAAGCTAAGGTTCCCAATGCTTGATATTAATATTATGCTCTTACTATTTCTTATATATATCTTACTTATTATGATATATTGCTTTATTTCACATGACTACATATTCATGATTCATGCATGAGCATATTGATATTATCTCAACTAAAATAAAAAAGAGGATTTTCTTCAGTAAAGGATGATGAGGACTCCTTTGAAAAATAAACTTTTATCACTTTAGAAATGATTTTTCCATAAAACTTAGGGTTTTATATTAACAAATTTTTTTCAAAATGTTAGATAAGTTCATCACAAGTTTTTAGTAACAATAGAACATAAGAATTTCAACAAATGATATATAAAAGATATAATACTTATACTCTTTTCAAAGCAATAAAATGTAAAAGTTTTCTCTAATAACTTAAGATTTCAAATTCTTGATTAGCAAAGGTTTCATTAAACTTTATTGTGAATTCCACCAACATTCTAAAAATATGAGGACTAGCCAAATTTGAAAAAATTATCAAGAAAGTTCTTTTTCTTGAAATGAAATTTTCTTAGGAAAAAAAATTGTAAATAACTTAGGAGATCATTGCAATTTACTAAAATAAAATGAACTCCAGGAAAAGCTAAGAATATCAAAACTTTAATAAACCTTAACCCCTATCAAGTAGTCTTAGAAACTACATTTTTAACTTCTAAGGAATTAAGTTATAAAAATCTTAAAAAGACAAAAATTTATTTTTGGAGAAATTAAATTGTTTCCAAAGGAAAGAAATGGAATTTAAAGGAGGAGATACTCATTATAATGTTTTAAATAATTCTTCCATAAAGCTAAAGTAAAAACTTCAAAGTTTTGTTTTTCCAACTTCTAAAATGCATGGTTTTACCAGAATCATAGTTGAGACAACTTCACTAAATTTATGCATATAATATGAGTCAATATATATATTCAAATGATTTTTCCAACTATACAAATATTGACATTTTGATACAAGTATTTTTGGACAAAGGAAAGTTTGCGAATTTATGTTTTGAAAACTGGAATTTTGTGATTAATCTTTACCCTACACGGTTTCAAAACCCAAATGACTTTATATGACAAAAACAACCTTAGAAATGGATAGATATTTTCGAATAGATAAAAAACAATATATAATATACGAAATTCCGAGTTAAAATGAGTAAGTTATGGCTATTTTAAGTTGGAATTTTCATCTATACGAATTTTATCACAACTAGATAATAGACTTAGAAATTTTGACTAGAAGTTCCATGAAATACTCATTTGGTTATTTCCTTTGTTTAAGAAACGGGGAGAAAGACATGTACTACCTCGATGACTATTTTGATTGAGGGAGCATCGTCAAACCATGGAGTGAGTCTACTTCCCTTATTTTCATACTTATATTTGTGCTTGTAACATAGTTGCACTAGACTTAAGGAAATATAAAATTGGAGATGCATGTGCTTATTATTTAGATGAAAGAACTTTGAGTATATCGACCCATATATTGCTTATAACGTGTTGTATGATATATTCATTAGCATGTTAAAGTATTTGAAATTGGGTGATCACTTACAAGAAATTGTAATTCAAATGGCTAGACATTAAATAAAAATTTAGATGTACGCTTTATTCGTTGGGTCACATTACATTTACTATTATATAATTGGTGGGACAAGAGTATGATAGTAGTGGTTGACATAACCGATAGTATCTACGCGTGGCGAATAGGAGCCAATAAAGACTACATATTTTTTATGGTGAATAGTAGCCAGTAAGATCTATAAAAATGGTTTTTAAAGAAATGTTGGCTATAATTAGCCGGAATACCTAACTCCGAATGAAGGGTGTAAATTCATTCAACATATGATTCCCGAAAAATCATATGTCTTGTATGCTCACGTGCTTGTTGCATTCCATTTGCTTGTTTAATAAACTTGGTTGTTATTTTATCTTAAGTATGATTATCGAGTTTATTCTCACTAAGCTCGTAAGCTTACATCCCTATAGATATTTGTATTCATAGGAACACTTGTTCTTATACCCGAAGTCTCCTCATATCCGCGTAAGTCTTCTTTTGTGAGCTTTTGAAGGAAATCTACTTGAAGGATTAGATTAGAATTCTTTTAAAATCTTTTGTTAAAGTATTTAAGTTATATATAAAGACTAGTAATTTTTATGAGATCCTTGGAGATTTAGCGGAGGAATGCCCCTATGATTTATGTAATAGACTCTTAATTACTTTTATGGGATGACAAAATATCTAGATTCTTGCATGTTCAAATTTACTTTCTTAAACTACACTGCCCAAAAGTGTCTCCTATTACCGTGTTGTACGCCTTACATGTGATACCGAGACTTTCGCGTGGCTGAGGCAGTCATACCTAAGTTTGATATTATATGTGGCGGACTGCCACGTTTAGGGTACCCTTCAAGGCGTGACAATTTAAGTTGGTATTAGAGCAACAAGTTTAAAGGAATAAAGGTAATAGAAATGAACCTAGAAAACAAAAGGTAGATAAGTTAAAAATTAAGTAGACGAAAGGCCTATATCTAAATAAATTAGACCAGCTTAGAATTTTCTAAAAGAACTAATGACCTCCCTTGTCTTTTATTGCTTACTCTTGGTGAGGTTAGAGTTAAGGCCCAACGCCTAAACTTGAGGAGCGACGAGACCCTTGTAGATTATCGATTGAAAGTAAGAAGTTTATGTGATGAGTTTGCTCTCGTAGGATGACCTAGGTTTGCTCGCGAATTGTATAATATGTGGAAAAGAGGACTCGACGATACATATAGGATTGTGTGATTGATAGTTTAAGATACGATGCCATAAGATGCACCAACTTGACCAATATGGAGGTTGTATATGACATGGAGCGGCTTATGTGTTACTACAACAACACCTCCATGATCCAAGAAGCCATGTTCATTTTTTGAATTGACGAATATCCAAGTTTCCCCAACTTTCGAACTTGGAATTCCATAGGCCCGGTGTACATCTATGCCCATGACGAACTAGCTGACCATACCGATTGGCGCCGAGCAGATGAAGGATCTTACTTCTTTTAGTACAAAGTTTATCGAAATTTGCCGCTGCATCCCGATGACCCGCCTCCACCACCATCACTAGAAGAAGAAAGGGGTAAACAAGTCGGACTGGGAGAAGATATGGAAGGAGCATATGAGAAAATGGAAAGGGAAAAGGTGAACCAAGGAACGGAACCCATAGTGCCACAAGCAAATCACGGATGGGATGATGATGTTTCCAATCACCATGAAGTTAACCATGACTCTGGATGGCTTGTCAACCCAACTTCGGATACAAATGCACCAAATAGAAGCTTATCTCATACTCCCATCCCAAGAGATCAAACCCATGATGTAATGATGGAAGAATCTGATAGAAGGCATGCACCACCCATAACTCATGAACAAGGAAAACCTAGCACGTCAAGGGATCGACCCTCTAATAAAGGAAAAAGAATGACAGTTCAGAGCTACCTAAGGCAGTTCGTAGCTAAGAGGCCTAAAATGACTCCAAGCCTTGATCCCCATAGCATGACCCCCTCCCCATGAGTGATGACAGAAGAAGGAAAGATCCACCCAAGCAAATCCCATGTGTCCAAATTAAAATTTTGTAATCAAATCGACCTAGGGTTTAGGATCGATTAGAAGTTGTTTTATGTTTTCGGAAAGGTGTTTTAGTGATTGTTGTGTTTTGAATTATTGTCAGCTTTGATTTCCTCTATGTACGAGTTTCATACCCTTAATGCCTTTGATTTAATGAAGTATTTTGGTTTGAACAATTTCTATTTCTTGATTTAGTTACTTAAATTTCTTTTATATGATGTATTGCTTTATATGTTAGAATTATCGAAATTTCTGCAATTTACGTAACTCAACACATAAAAGACTCAATAATCGGAACTTATGCAACAAAAACTTTAAAACAACCGACCTAGAAGAGGACGGGCAAGAGAAAGACGTGCCTTGAATAATCCACCTGAGGAAGCAAACCAACAAGAAGTGCCTCTTGTAGCTGCGCCCCCGAACCTGCAAGGCAATCTACAAGCCACGCTCGGTCAATTAACACAGCTTCTAAATATGTTAGTTTAACAACAACAAATGACTATGCTGCCACCAGTACCGACTCAAGCACCACCTCAACAAGCACCCTAAGCATCTGTACACGGACCGACATCTCATGATGCTCAATCACATACCGCACCTTTGTCGCCTCCTCCACTACCCCAAGCTTATAGGATTTCACTTTCGAATTTCATCAAAAGCAACCGTTACTTTGATGGAGCCTTCGGAAAACTAGACGAAGCCGATGATTGGCTTGCACAGATAGAGCGATCTTTTGCTGCCTATGAAGTACCCTACCATCTTCGACTAAGCTATGGTACTTACATGTTTAAGTTAAATGCTCGAATCTGGTGGGAGTCAAAGAGTCAAGAGTTACCACTACCCATCACCTAGGATATGTTTCAAAATGAGTTTTTAGAGAACTATTTCCCAGGAAGCTTAAGAGTGAAGTATAGTGCGAACTTTTTGCACATATCTCAAAAAGGAAGAACTATAGAGCAATATGAGATGGAATTCAGTTGATTCCTACAGTATGTCCCCGATTCCTACAAATACAGTAAGGAATTGAAATGGCAAGTGTTCTTAAATGGGTTAGATGAAGATATGAGGATGAGGCTAGAAGAGTTTGACATCTACACCTTCAGGAAGTTGGTAGAACGAGCAAGGGTTGTTGAAGGGGCCAAGAAAAGAAAAGCTGGGACTTCTGAGAAGAAAGTATATGTGTTTGGCAAGAAATTCCAATGGGGGATAAGCTCCCATTTCCCTTTTAAGAGGTTTAAGCCTATTAGTCACTTTAAGGGAAATGTCAATGGACGGAAAGATGTTTCTAAGGCAACAATAACTTGTTGGAAGTGCAAAGAAGCACACTACCTGAAGAGATGCCCTACCTCCAAAACAAGTGCTATTTCTATGGTGACCCAAGCCATAAGATTCTAGGTTGCCTAAAGAAGGCTTCCACGACTTGCTTTGTATGCAAACAAACAGACATTTTGCTAATGAGTGTCCTCAAAGGAAATCCATAACGGTTCAACCTGTTGGATCCTCGAGAGGACCTACTCCGATAAGAAGTGGAAATCGTCCGACATCATCCATGCATGGGCTGAGAATTTACAACCTTGAAGGGCAATGGCTTTGCGAAGATGCCGAGGAGGAAGGAGTGGAGTTAGCTGCCATGGACAACGAAGAGGACTATGACTATGGCCTGGTTATAGGTTAGCCTTAATCCCTAGATATTTGTTTATATTGTATCTGTCAAGCATAAGATACAACTAGGAGACCAGACAGCCTATACCCTCTTTGACACCGACACAACGCATTCTTTTGTCACCATTAGTATAGCCGTGAAGACCAGACTACCCATAACTTCAACCACAACTAGTTTTCACATAAAGACTCCCACAGGTAGTGTGGTGACAACGAAAGAAGTATTAAAGAATTGTTATATGATGATACAAGGCCATAAAGCTATCATCGACCTTATAGTTATAGAAATCAGTAAGTACGAAGTAATCCTTGGAATGAGTTGGTTGTGTTTAGTAGAAGCCATAGTAGATTGTAGAAACAAGAAAGTGGAGTTCGTAGGATAAGATGTGAAGAAAGCTACGTTTCTGGTAGAATCAGCGACTTCCCAAAGATTGGAGTTAAGTTCGTTCGAGTTGATAGAGGAAGTTAAGGAAGGAGTTGAAAGCTATGTAGGAAATACGAAAGAGGAAAAAGAACAACCTAACATTGATGACATCCCCATTGTTAATGAGTTTTCTGATGTTTTTTCGAAGAATTGCTTGAGTTGCCTCCAAAATGAGAAATCGATTTCGTGATTGATCTAGTACCAAAGACAAAACCCATATCCAAGGTGTTGAACTTTATGTTCACGAATGATTTTGATGAGAATAATTATTACACAATTAATTATTTAAATATCATTAATTGTTCAAATACTTAAAATTTTATATATATATATGCTTTGTATTTGTTCTACTGTTATTTAAGTTTTAACAGAGAAAAAGTTGAAGAAAAATCAAGACAAAGCTATTGAGCCTAGTAGAAGAAAGGTGGAGGTACTATTCATCAGATAAAGACAAAAGATTGAGTTTTGGGCAAAATCATGAAGTCAAGGGCTAGAATTTTGGGCAAAATTTATAAAGTCAAAGGCTAAGGTTTTGGCCAAAACTATGAAGTCAAGAGCTGGAGTTTTGGGCAAAATTGTAAAGTCAAGTACTGGAGTTTTAGGCAAAATCGTGAAGTTAAGAGCTGAAGTTTTGGGCAAAATTTATAAAGTCAATGGCTGAAGTTTAAGCCTAGACCTCATAATTTTGCCCTTGACTTTAGAAAGTTCGCCCTTAGATAAAATTTATAAAGTCGAGAGCTAAAGTTTAGGCCTTGACCTTAGACCTCGACTTCATAAATTTTCCCTCGACTTCATAAATTTAGCCATCGACTTTAGAAAGAAAAAAGCTGTTGGAATGCATTTAATGCATGTGTCAGACACATTTATTGCTTTTTCTCTACTTTTAACTTTTACACTTTTTTTAAAACGTTAAGCTCATTAAACATAAGTATAGGATGTCAGAAACTTTTTGATAATGAACAAATTTTTATCAAGAGCTATAAATAGAATTTTCCTCCTCTCTTTGAAAAGAAGAAATTCTAGAATTTTTAAAACGCACAGTAAAAACAAAAATAACGCTCTGTAAAATTTTTTTTACTTGTGTTTTTGTTCTCGTTCTCGTTAATTTGAAATTTTTTTAAGAGAGCAATTAGTGCTCTGTTTTTAAATTTGCTGATACACTCTAAACGAGAGTTTTTTAGCACTGTTTAAGATTTACAAAAGTTGATTATCTACGTGTTTAAGGAGCTATGTTTGTAGAAGGAATTTGTAAAATTCCTAAAGTATTTTCTATTGTAAATCTACCAAAATAGGAGCATTTCTTTGTAAAGGAAATTTATATATTTCCTTAAGAGCCTTTAAATTTGTAAATATACTCATATAGGAGCTGTTTGTAAAAATTCCTCAAAGGAGGCATTTGTAAAAGAAGTCTTCGTATGAAGCATTGAGAAAAGTCCTCGTAGAGGTAAAGAGAAGTCTTTCGTTAAGGCAAAAAGAAGTCTTCAGTAGAGACATTTAAAGTCTTCTGGAGTTACCAACATCGTAATTGCGATTAGGCGGAAAGTCCTCAGTGGGAGGCATTTGAAGTTTGGTCGTGTGTTACTAGCACAACACTTGATTTATCAAGTGGAAGTTCTTTGTGAAAGGCAATTGTAAAAGTCCTATTGTGATAGGCATTGTTGTAATTCCTCGTCTAAGAGGTGTATTGATTTTGGAATAATCAATATAGTGGTAAAAGTCCTCTTTGAGGCATTTGCGGCGTGGAGAGTAGGCAGTGGGCCAAACTCCACATTAAATCCTTGCGTTGCTTCTCTCTCTCTTTGAGCTTCCTTATCTCTACTTATTTATTAAACAATTTTAATTAGTGTATTTCACTGCATCTATTTGTTTAAGTTTTCTCTTGTCTTATCTTAGTTAATTAATCTAGTTTGATAAAACAAAAAATTTGTAATACTTAATTCACCCACCTCACCCCCCAACCAACCCATTCCCCCCCAACCACCACCACCACCACCCCCTCTTAAGTATTCCTTTCTATATTATTTCTAATAATTGGTATCAGAGCCTGGTCTCTTGTGGTTGATTGCTTAAACGCAAAGAGAAAAGATCATGGCTTTAATACACTAGGATTCTTGGAGGGTCAGGCTATAAATAGGCCACCGCTTCTTAGTGGGGTAATTACCCTTATTGGAAGTGTAGAATGAATATATTTTTGAAAGCTCAACATAGATTAATATGGAGAGTAGTTGAAAAAGGACCTTTTACAATTGAAAATAAAAATGAAGATCAATATTCAGAAGATGATTGGAAAAAACTGGATTATAATGAAGCTGCCATGAATATTCTTCATTGTGGATTGAATGAAAGTGATTTCAATAGAGTTTGTACTTGTAAATCTGCTAAAGAAATCTGGGATGAACTTGAAGTAACTTATGAAGGAACTTCAAGGATCAAAGACACTAAAATAAGCTTGTTGGTTGGTCAATTTGAAAGTTTTAAGATGCTGCTGGTGAAACAATTGATCAAATGAATGATAGATTCATTAATATCATTAATCCTTTGAGTGTTTTGGCAAGAGCTTTACTAATGTTGAAATAAATTCAAAATTGCTCAGATCATTGCCAAGGAATGGGAAGCAAAACGACAGCAATAGAGGAAGCCAGGGATCTTAGCACACTGACAAAAGAAGAGCTTCTTGGTGCACTCAAGACTCATGAGCTCATCAAGAATCAAAGTGAAGAATCCCAAAAGAAGGCTATTGCTCTGAAGGCAACCAACAATGATTCTGATAAGGAGGAGATAAATGAGGATGTTGTGTTGTTTGTAAAGAATTTCAAAAATTTATGAAGGCTGGCAACTCCTCAAAGTTTAGAAGGGAAAGGAAGGATGTTGTGTGCTATAAGTGCCAGAAACTAGGACACATCCAACTAAACTGTCCTCTCCTCAAGAAAGCACAAAAAAGATCCAAGAGGGAAACACTTATTACTACTTGGAGTGATGGAGAGTCATCATATTCTGATGAAGAAGAGTTATGTTTCATGGCGATCCATGATGAGGTAAATAATCATTTATCTTCCTGCTCTAATGATGAATTGCTTACTTGTATAAAAAGGTTTGTAAAAAGCTTAAAAAATCTGAAAAAGAAAATAAACAACTTAAAAATCTGATGCAAAATGCTTTAGTTAGATTATAAGAGTTTCAAGATGAAATTAATGAGCTTAAAACTGAAAATAAAGAAAAAGATGAAATAATAACAGCTCTAGATTCTGAAAAACAATTTGCATGAAAATCTTAGTAGCATGAATCTGAAAATTAATGAAATTATAAATAAAAATAAGAAACTAAAAATAGAAAATAAATTTTGGTTTAACAGAATGATAAATTAAAATTGAAAATGATCTTTCATATTTAGAAATTAAAACTATAGAAGATGATAATAAACCTGCATCTACTAGTAACAACATCAATAACATGAACTTCTGAAAGAGCTAGATGAGCTAAGAACAAAAAATAAATATGAAATCTAGCTTAGATGATTCAAAGCTGTCATAGCTAAATTCACACAAGAGAGAAAAACTTAAATACTCTCCTTGGAGCAGAAATCTGATTATAACAAATATGGAATTGGCTATATAGGCACATGAATTATAAGTCTCATAAGACTGGTTTGTAAAAGCCGCTTATGGTACTTGTAATTATTGTGGCAAGTCTGGCCATATTGCACATGTGCAATAAGAAGGCTTTGCTCTCAGGTCATAAAAGCAAGTATGTTTGGGTGGCTAAGAAAGAAGTTTTATTGTTTCTAACCCAAGAGGACCCAAACAGAAATGGGTACCAAAAAATAATAACTTGCTTTGTAGGGATCCTCAAGTGGCAGCAACAAATGGTACTTTGGATAGTGGATGCTTAGGCACATGACCGGAGTTGCTTGCAAATTTTTAAAGCTGGACTTGATAGATCAAGGGAGTATTACCTTTGGTGATGATAGAAAATCAACTGTTTTGGGTAAAGGTAGCATTATTCTTAATAAAGATCTTGTTATTAATGATGTGTTGTTGGTAGATAATCTAAAACATAATCTTCTTATTATAAGTTAGCTTTGTGATAATGGTTTTAAAGTAACATTTATGCCAAAAGATGTACTATAGAAAGAATTGATAATAACAAAGTATTCTTTGAAGAATATAGATATAAAAATATTTACAAATTAATTTAGATGATTTTAAATCATCAAGTCAAACATGTCTATATTCTCAAAATGACAATAGTTGGTTATGACATAGAAAATTGGGACATGCTAATATGAAATTAATTTCAAAACTTGCGAAGAAAAATCTTGTCAAAGGTTTACTAAGTTTGAATTTTCAAAATGACAAGATTTGTCAAGCATATCAACAAGGAAAGCAAACTAAGTCTTTTTTTAAGGCTAAGGATACAGTTTTCACTTTTAGGCTATTGCAACTGTTACATATGGATCTTTTTGGTCCTACTCAAACTTTGAGTTTAGGAGAAAAAGATACACTTTGGTTATTGTTATGACTTCTCTGGATTTTTATGGACTTTCTTTCTTGCCTCTAAAGACTAAACCAATGATGTCTTTTTTAGATTTTGCAAGAAAGTTCAAAATGAAAAAGGTCTTAATATAGCTTCAATAAGAAGTGATCATGGGGAGAGTTTGAAAATCTTGAAATGAATAATTTTTGTGAAAAATATGATATTGAACACACTTTTTCAGCACCTAGAACCCCACAACAGAATGGTGTAGCCGAAAGAAAGAACAGAACTTTAATTGAAATGGCTAGAACCATGTTGTGTGAAAATAATTTACCAAAATATTTTTGGGCTGAAGCTGTCAATACCGCTTGCTATATTTCAAACAGAATTTTTATTATACCAATCATAAAGAAAACCCCTTATCAGATATGGAAAGGAAAAAGACCAAACATTTTTTATTTTCATCCCTTTGGCACAAGTGTTATATCTTAATAAATGGAAAGGAATTTCTAGGAAAATTTGATGCTAAATCTAATATGGAATCTTTTAGGATATTCTTCATCTAGTAAAGCATATAGGTATATAATAAAAAGAACTTCTATTATAGAAAATCTGTACATGTTATTTTTTATGATTGTTTGACTCCTATAAATGTTAATAATGATATTGATGATGTTTGTGATAGAATAAATGATCTTTCATGTTCTGATGTTGAAAATTTGGTATTGTTTCTGCTATTGAAAACTCTACTGTGTTGATGATGTGCAAGAGCAAGTTAGTAATCTACCTAGGGTATGGAAATATGCTAATTCACATCCAAAAGACTTAATAATAGGTGAAACTTCAAATAGAGTACAAACTAGATTATCTCTTAGAAACACAACCAATCTAGTTTTTTTATCAAAACATGAACCTAAAACCTTGGAAGAAGCTTTAGAAGATGAGTTTTGATTCAAGCCATGCAAGAAGAACTAAACCAGTTCACTAGACTGAGGTTTGAAATCTTGTTGCAAGCCTGAAAATAAAACTGTCATAGGAACAAAATGGGTTTTTAAAAATAAAATGGATGAATCTGGAATAGTAACTAGGAATAAAGCTAGGTTAGTTGCTAAAGGCTATACACAAGAAGAGGGGATAGATTTTGATGAGACTTTGCCCCGATTGCAAGACTAGAATCTATAAGAATGCTTTTGGCATATTCTGCTCACAAAGCTTTTATCCTTTATCAAATGGATGTCGAAAGTGCTTTTCTAAATGGTTTCATAGAAGAAGAGGTCTATGTCGAGCAACGACCGGGTTTTGAAAATAATGAATTTCCCAATCATGTTTTTAAATTGAATAAAGCTTTTTATTGTCTCAAGCAAGCTCCTAGAGCTTGGTATGAAAGACTTAGTAGCTTTTTGATAAATAATGGATTTTCAAGAGAAAAAATTGATACAACTCTTTTTATCAAAAATCACAATTTTGATACATTAATCATACAGATTTATGTAGATGACATTGTGTTTAGTGCTACTAATTCTTTACTTATAAAAGTTTTTATTGAGTCCATGTAAAAAGAATTTGAAATAAGTATGATAGGAGAACTTACTTATTTTCTTGGGCTTCAAATTAAGTAATCAAAATCTGGAACCTTTGTTAATCAATCTAAATACACTAAAGATTTGTTAAAAAGGTTTAAAATGGATAGTTGTAAGTCTAAACCTACACCTATGAGCACTAGTGTAAAACTAGACAAAAATGAAAAAGGTAAAAATGTTTGTGAAAAGATGTATAGATGCATGATAGATAGTTTGTTATATTTAACGGCTTCTAGACTTGATATCATGTTTTCTGTATGTGTATGTGTACGATTTGAATCTTACCCAAAAGAATCTCACTTGGGTGCGGTCAAACGCATATTCAAGTATCTTGTGAGTACTATTGAAATTGGCTTGTGGCATCCCAAACATACTTCTTTTGAATTTATTGGGTACTCTGATGTTGACTTTGCTGGTAGCAAAATAGATCGGAAAAGCACAAGTGGCACATGCCATTTTCTTGGTAATTCTTTAATATATTGGCACTCAAAGAAGCAAAATTCTATTGCATTATCAATTGCTGAAGTTGAATATATAGCTGCTGACAGTTGTTGTGCACAAATTTTATGGATGAAACAAACTTTATTAGACTTTGGTTTAAAATTTGAAAGTGTACCAATTCGGTATGATAATACAAGTACTATAAATTTGACTAAAAATCCCATTCAACACTCAAGAACGAAGCATATTAAGATTAGACATTATTTCATTCGATCATGTTCTAAACAAGGGCATTTGCTTCATATTTGTTGATACAAACCATCAGCTTACTGATATTTTTGCTAAACCCTTGAGTAAAGAATGATTTTGCACTTTAAGAGGAGAATTGGGCATGATAAAGATTGCTGAGTGCTAAAATATTTTTAAACCAAGAACTTCCTTGAAAATCCGATCTTAAGTCTCTTATATGATAAATATTGCAAACTTTAGACTAGAGTCTGCACTTGCGTGCATGTTTGTGTTTGTGCCTATATGCCAATCTTTGTTTTCTATAATTTTCTATTGTTATGAATTTGTTTATATTCTTCTATGCTTTATTTTAATTTTTCTCTAAAAAAATTAAATAAAACAAAGGTTATTTAGACCAGGGAGATTTTTTTTTTTAAGAACATTTCTTTTTCTCCGTCTTAGTTTTTCATAAGAAAAAAGAAGCAAAGTTTGTTTTAAAAAGGGGGAGAAATTTTTTTTGGAAAAGTGCTTTTGATAGTGGGAGAAAATTCATTTTGTTAATCTTTTTTTAACAAAGTATGTGTTCTTCTTTTCTTCATTTTTTTCTTTTTGATGAGAAAGGGGAGAAGTATTTGCACAATTAAGAATTATATTAGAATTGATTGTGCATATTTATTCTCATAAAAAAGGAGATTGTTAACTTTATGTTCACGAATGATTTTGATGAGAATAATTATTACACAATTAATTATTTAAATATCACCAATTGTTCAAATATTTAAAATATTTGTATATATATATATGCTTTGTATTTGTTCTGCTGTTGTTTAAGTTTTAAAGAGCAAAAAGTTGAAAAAAATCAAAACAAAGCTATCGAGCCCAATAGAAGAAATGTGGATGCATTATTCATCAAATAAAGATAAAAGACTGAGTTTTGGGAAAAATAATGAAGTAAAGGGCTGGAATTTTAGGCAAAATTTATAAAGTCAAAGGCTAAAGTTTTGGGCAAAACTATGAAGTCAAGAGCTAAAGTTTTGGGCAAAATTATGAAATCAAAAGCTGAAGTTTTGGACAAAATCGTGAAGTCAAGAGCTGGAGTTTTGGACAAAATTTATAAAGTCAAGAGATGAAGTTTATGCCTCGACTTCATAATTTTACCCTCGACTTTAGAAAGTTTGCCCTTGGGTAAAATTTATAAAGTCGAAGGCTGAAGTTTAGGCCTCGACTTCAGACCTTGAATTCTAAAATTTAGCCCTCTACTTTAGAAAGAAAAGAGCTGTTTGAATGCATTTAATGCATGTGTTAGACACATTTAATACTCTTTTTCTGCTTTTGATTTTTACACATTTTTTAAAACGTTAAGCTCATTAAATACAAGTATGGGCTATCAAAAACTTTTTGATAACGAGAAAATTTTTATCAAGAGCTACAAATAGAAATTTCCTCTTCTCTTTGAAAAAGAAGAAATTTTAGAATTTTTAAAACGCATAGTAAAAACAAAAATAACGTTCTGTAAAAATTTTTACTTGTGTTTTTGTTCTCGTTTTCGTTATTTTGAAATTTTTTTTAAGAGAACAATTAGTGGTCTGTTTTTAAATTTGCTGATACACTCTAAATGGGAGTTTTTGAGTACTGTTTTAAGATTTATAAAAGTTGATTATCTACTCGTTTAAGGAGCTTAGTTTGTAGAAGGAATTTGCAAAATTTCTAAAGTATTTTCTGTTGTAAATCTACTAAAATAGGAGCATTTCTTTGTAAAGGAAATTTTTATATTTCCTTAAGAGCCTTTCAAGTTGTAAATCTACTCATATAGGAGCTGTTTGTAAATAGTCCTCAAAGGAGGCATTTTGATAATCATATTATATAACTTGTTGATGTTCAAAATAGCTAGAATGGATACTTTGTTTTGGTTAAAATTCATGTTTCAGGTCTAATTTGGACAAAGAAATCAAAACAAGAAACTTTGGAATGAAAATGGGAAAAACTCAAAGGTACGTCGACTTTTCTGAAGTCAAAGTCACCGGTGTTGAGACGGCTTACAAGATGCACTCATTCAAAGCCGTTACCTACACTGCCAGCTTTACAAGCCTTGGCTCAACTAAATATACGCCGCCTGAAAGCCACCGGCGTAGAAGGTAAATAAGCCAGTGTAGAATGAAGGCTGGTAGCTCAGAATTCAAACATTGCCAGTGCAAAAAGAGTTACAACATATGTTGGATACTAAACAGTCGGCGTTGAGGCAGTATAGATCAAAGATCAGAAGGACAAGTGGATATCACATGATCGGTGACAAATGAAAAGACAAAATTTGATGGATTGTCAAAGCTGGAATCAAAGCCGCCGGTTTTTGGACGGCTTTCCTTATAAATAGGTTCAACCTTTCATCTTTCATTATATATACCGGCTAGATCTATATCTAAGCCGCCGGCGTAGAAGCGGCCTACACTAGTAACCGAAGATGAAAGCTGCCAGTGCACTGCCTGTGCAAAGAAGAAAAAGACTTTACGCCGCCTGTAAGCCGCCGGCGTAGGATCTATAACTGCTGGCGTACAAGTTGAAACTATAATTTTGCATTAATGCTTTTCACGAAATTTTTCCTATATAAAGGGGATTTCCTTCCTCTAATTGAACAAGCAGAAGCAAAATAGAAAACACTTTAGTACACAAATAGTTTTAACATTTCATAGAGATTTGTGAGAGAATTGAGCTTTCAAGAAGTTGTAATTGAAGATTGCGATATTTGAATTGGTGATATTTGATCTCTTTCTTATGCAATTCATTTATCTGAATTCTTTGTTCATAATGTTATCAATTACATATTCTTATTTGATTATTGAATCATCATTTATGAGTAGCTAAACTTTTCTTTGTGGGAAGTGATGAAATCCTAATTTTGCTAAAATGATTCTTGAACTTATATTATAGGATTGTTAGAATTATGGAATATTTGTATTAAATCCTAATTATCTATTTTATTTCTTATTGAAATTGAATTGATAAGAATTCTGATAATTTGGAAAAAGAATTAGGGTTCATAGGAATTCATAAATTGAGATTGAACAACAATTGTGAAAAGCAGTTAAGTTTAATATTAATTTAGAAATTGTTCCATGCAATTTATGCAATATTTTATTTTAATTTCTCACTAAGGAATTAGGAAAAGTTAATTTAGGATATTAGACAATTATAGAATTGAAAGATTTATGATTGTAAATTAAATTCCATTGATAATCTGTATAGCAGAATCTAATAGATTATTTTATGGTTTACTAAAACTTGATAGTTTTAGGTATTGACAATTTCTTACAAATATCCACAATCCTAGTTATTCATATAATATAACTTCAGCATGATTAGTAAAGATTAGGATGGATTCTATTTCTTCCCACATTTATCTTATATAACGTCTCACAATCTCTTTGCATTCATATTAGATATAATTAGTTAGTTAATTGATATATTTTGATTGCCTAAAATTAGTAAAGCTAATATCAATTAGTAATTAATTTAGTCCTTGTGGGAACGATACTCAACTCACTTTTATATTACTTGATCAAGACCCAGTACACTTGCTGGTAGTATCTGAAATTACATACACATTTTACTTAGATCACATTTGTAAAAGAAGTCATCGTGTGAGGCATTAATAAAAGCCCTCGTAGAGGCAAAGAGAAGTCCTTCGTTGAAGGCAAAGAGAAGTCCTCAGTAGGAGGCATTTAAAGTCTGTTTTGGAGTTACTAGCATCGTCCTAATTACGATTAGGTCGGAAGTCCTCAGTAGGAGGCATTTGAAGTCTGGTCGTGTGTTACCAGCACAACACTGGATTTATCAAGTGGAAGTCCTTTGTGAAAGGCAATTGTAAAAGTCCTATTGTGATAGGCATTGTTGTAATTCCTTGTCTAAGAGGTGTATTGATTTTGGAATAATCAATATAGTGGTAAAAGTCCTCTTTAGGACATTTGCACTGTAGAGAGTAGGCAATGGGCCGAACTTCACGTTAAATCCTTGTATTGCTTCTCTTTCTCTCTCTCTGAGCTTCCTTATCTCTGCTTATTTATTAAGCAATTTAATTAGTTTATTCCGCTGCATCTGTTTGTTTAAGTTTTCTTCGTCTTATCTTAGTTAATTAATCTAGTTTGATAAAACAGAAAAATTTACAATTCTTAATTCACCACCTCCACAACCCCCCTCTCCCCCTCTGAAGTATTCCTTTGTGTATTTTTCTAACACAAGGCACCATACCGAATGGGATCCTTTGAGGTCAAAGAACTTAAAAAGCAATTACAAGAGTTTTGGTGTTGTTTGTAAAGAAAAAAAATGGATTTATGAGATTATGCATTGACTACCGAGAACTCAACAAGGCTACCATAAAGAATTAGTATCCATTACCAATGATTGACAATCTCTTTGACCAACTGCAAGGAGCAAGTGTGTTCTCATGCATTGATTTGTGATCAGGATATCATCAACTACGGATTAAACCCAAGGATGTGTCAAAGACATCTTTCAGAACCCTACACGGACGTTATGAGTTCATAGTTATGCCATTTGGATTGACTAACGCTCCAGTAGCCTTCGTGGAGTTGATGAATCGTGTCTATAGGCCGCTTTTGGATAAGTACGTAATTATCTTCATTGACAATATTTTGGTCTATTCCAAAACACGGAAGCAACATGAAGAACATCTAAGGATGGCATTATAAACATTAAGGGAACACAAGTTATATGGCATATTGTCTAAGTGTGACTTTTGGTTAGACCAAATATCCTTCTTAGGACATGTCGTCTCGGGGAATGCAATATCCATGGATCCTGAGAAGATTAAGGCCGTAATGGAATGGAAGCAACCAAAGACGGTAACTGAGATTAGAAGCTTCGTTGGATTAGCTGGCCATTATAGAAAGTTTGTACAAGATTTCTCGAAAATAGCCAAGCTACTAATTCAGCTGACCTAGAAGAATGAGAAGTTTGTTTAGAATGAAAAGTGGGAACAAAGTTTTTAGGAGTTGAAGCGACGTTTGTGTCAGCCCTAATTTTGACTCCGAATCCCGAGAAGCCATATACAATCCATAGTAATGCATTAAGAAATGGGTTAGGATGTGTCCTTATGCAAGAAGGAAGGTAATCGCATATGCTTCACGACAGTTGAGGCCGCATAAGCAGAATTATCCGACGCATGACCTAGAGTTAACCGCTGTTGTATTTGCCCTCAAGCTTGGAGGCATTACCTTTATGGTCAAAGATGTGAGATATATACGGATCATAAGAGCCTCAAGTATTTGTTTACACAAAGGAGCCGAATATGTGGTAAAGAAGATGGTTGGAGTTAATCAAGGATTATGATCTCGAAATAAATTATTGCCCTGGGAGTATGAATACTGTAGCAGATGCCTTAAGTCGGAAAAACCACAGAGAAGTCGTTGCCATGCTCATGACACAAAAGGAGTTAGTGAGGGAGTTCGAAAGGTTGGACATTTAATTTGTAGAGCAAAGTGTAGAAGCAAAAATTTCTAACTTGGTAATGGAGCCAACTCTAATAGATAGGATCAAGGAGGCTCAGCGATATGATGAAGCAATGCAAAAGGTGAGGCATGAAGTGCAAGAAGGAAAATATGTTGATTTTGAGATAGATGAAGAAGATGTAGTGAGAATGCAAGGAAGGTTATATGTGCCAAATGACGAGGAGATGAAAAAGGAGATTATGAGTGAGGCACATAACTTGGGATATACAATGCTTCATAGTAGATCTAAGATGTATCAAGATCTCAAGAGCCATGATAAGATCATATTTTATACAACTTTAACAAGCAATTAGTGATTAATTTGAGTTGAAATTTATATAAATTTTCACAATTGGTACTTGGATTGTTTAGGTTTATGTTTTAGGTCTAAATTTATCAAAGGAAAGCATTTCAAGTCCAAAGTTATCAAAGGAAAGCATTACAAGGCAAATTGATTTGAAATTGAAGAATCTCAGGAGATACGTCGGCTTTTCTGGATTATACGCCGTCGGCGTATATCCGGCCTAGAGGATGATCAACATATTAAAGCTTCAACACTGCCTCTACACTGTCGGCATTCGACCAGTCTTGACATGGAATAAAATTAAGAAATCAAAGGCTGGCAAATCTGATCTTATACACCGCCGGCCTTGAGGCGGTGTATGCCAAAGATCAAAAGACAAGAATCTAGAACTAGCTCAACGCTGCCAGTGTAGAAGGATTCTAAGCCAGCTTCTGCAATTTGATTCAATCCCGACTTTCTAGGAATCAAAGCCGTCGGCATCGAGATAGCTTAGAACGTCCACAGAATTGAAATTTTGAAGGCTGTCACTTGCGCAGCCAGCCTTTGATTAAATCTGGCCAGCTTTTGAAGTTTCATTTGTACGCCGGCATTTCAAACCCTATGCTGCTGTCGTTGAAGCAGCGTGGGTCATCCACAGATTGCAAATCGTTAATGTCAAAGCCAAAGCTGCCAGCGTACAAATGTTTTAGCTATGTATACCGCCTGTAAGTCGTCAGTGTAGAAATTATAACTGTCGACGTACGTTTTGTAACTGCAAAAATTAGATGAAACGCTTGAATGTTTTGCTTATATAATCTAAGGCTTCCTTGTTAGAGAAAAATTTGAAAAATCATTAGGAAAGTAAGAAAAAGAGAGTTTCAGAAATGTTTGAGTTTGTTTCTCCCATAGGGCACTAAAACCCTAATGTTCTAGCAACTTAGAGGCGATTAAGGTTTAGCTACATTCAAGTAATGCCCATATTTATGGGATTATGGATTTGAAGACTTCAGTTTATGGAATAAAACCATTGTTAAGGTGTTTTCAATCTCTGTTTTATCATTTTTGTTGCTTGATTATATATTAAGATGCTGTTCTTCATTGATTATTATGATTATCTATGAATGGATTTGATGAAATGATATATGAATCATATTGATATTGAAATTGATTAATTGGGAATTTAGTTATTTGTACTTGTAATCTATTTGATTTATGCCTAATCAACATAGGTTTTTGAATAAGATTTGTCATAGGGGTATACAAGCCTATGATGAAACTTAAGATTTCACTGATCTTTATGTGGTTATGATTGCCAATTTAGGTCACTTGGCGATGTTATTTTGTAGTTTTAACTAGAATAGTAATTTTGGTGAGAGCAAATCGCTATTAAACTGTTAACATAGATAAATTATCTTGGTATGATAGTTTATGCTATGAAAGATTTTGCTACTCTAAGAGGTGAGCAATTCTTAGTGAATTTGATTAAATTCCAAGTAATCAATTTTATTTATCAATTTGAAGCATGAATCAATTCAAATGAGAATATAAATGCATTATTCATATATTATCTGCATCTCATAAACCCATATCTCTCGTTGTTGTTGCTAGAACATACGGTTTTAGTTCGTTACAATCATTTGTAGTCAATTTTAGTTAAATTATCATAGATTAATCAAAAAGCTGAATTTTCAATTGCTTAGATCAAGGTAAAATTCAGTTTCTAGTAATTAGCCATTAGCTCTCTGTGGACACGACCTAGTCTTTCTAGAAAATACTGTATTGCATTCGGTGATTTTGCTAACCTGTTAAGTATTACACCGTTGTTTGAAATTAAAAATTATTAGTGTGTAAATACTGCTAGTTTCAAATTAGCGCGTTGCCAAGGAGCTACCTTTACTGATATTAGAATAGTAATTAAGCCCTTAGACTAAGCATATAAATTTAGATAAGACCATAAAAAATAGTTTACCGTGATCCGTTTGTTCTTGTATGTCAGGTGAACAGGACCAAGCTTGCAATTCGATCCTGAGATTGATTGGACTTACCACCGTCAATTGAGAGAAAGACAAGCACAAAATACAAGAGCAATGGAAAGGAACCCATAAGAAAATCCTCCCTCTATTGAAGAGAGACATAATGAAGATCCTGGAAATGCACGTAATAGAAAGCCAGCTAATGAGCAACCAAATTTGCCTGTTCCTATTGTGGCCAATAATAATCTTCCTCATCCGATAGTAGGAAATGAGATCCATAGACCAATGTAGGAGTACTTTATGCCCACAGTTGATGGAGTTGCACCATCCATTGATTGGCCCGTTATTCAAGCAAACAAATTTGAATTAAAGTCAGCTCTGATACAAATGGTGCAAGGAGATCAATTTGGTAGAGGTAATTTTGACAAATCACATGACCATCTAAAAAATTTCCTGCATATTTGTTCTAGAGTAATGGGGTTTCCAATGATGCAATTCACCTTAGATTGTTCCCTTTTTCACTAAGGGACAAGGCGAGAAGTTGGCTCAATTCTCTACCCCCAGATTCTCTCATAAATTGGGATCAGTTGGCACAGTAGTTTCTAGAACAATTCTTTCCTCCCAACAAGACGATCTAACTGAGGAACGAAATCTTTTCCTTTCGGCGGTATGAAGACAAAGCCCTATATGAAGTGTAGGACAGATTTAAAGAGCTCATCAGACATTTCCTACACCACGGAATCTCCTCCATGATCAGATGAGAATCTTCTACACAGCTCTTGGAGATCAATTGAAGATAATGATTGATGTAATAGCAGGTAGGAGCTTGATGTACAAAAGTGCTCCAAAGGCTTACAATTTAATCAATGGGTTAGCCAAAACAACTTTTCACTGGCACAGTGAGCGGAATAAGCCGAACTCAGTGGGTGCCATTTATGAATCAGAAACAGTTTATAAACTTCGCCAATCACTTTTTCCTTTACCTCTTTATGTCTTTGGCTACTTATGTTTTGTCCACTAGTTTTCTCCAGGGAATGACAAACTCGATCCTTGATCGATTCTTTGCATTTTCCTCGATTACTCTCATTGTCAAGAAGGATATCAATATTATTCTCGGGAGCATCATAAGTTTTATGTCTGTCCAGATGTGTATTTCTTTGAATCTACTTCATATTTTGCTATTCCTTCTGTGTTTGCTAGAGAATAGTCTCCTATGAATTGTATTCCTCATATGTTGCCTTTTTCATCTTCACATGATTCATTTTCTACTGATCAATGTGCTTCTACTACTATACCACCCTCACAGGATAATTCTATCACTCTACCACCATCTCAAGGATTTGCTCATCTTAATCGACCAGAGATGTAAGTTCATGTTCGCCGACTGCATACTACCGTATAAGACTCTTTGCATCCATCAAATCCTCTTCCGAACTCAAGTCCTTCATCGGATAATCCTAACCTTCCAATTGCTTTTAGAAAGGGTAAGCGCTCCATTTGTCCTCCTATCATTTTCTTTCAAATGTTCTTACAAACTCTTTTCTCTCACCATATTATGCCTCTTTTGTTACATCATTATCTATTATTTCTATTCTAAAGACTATTTTTGAAACATTATCTCATCCTGACTGGCTAGCTGCAATGTGACAAGAAATGTCTGCCTTATATCATTTTGATAAGTGGGATCTTATATCTCTTCATGTTGGTAAATCTACAGTTGGATGTTGATAGTTATTCTCTATGAAAGTCTTACCTAATGGCATTATTGATCGATTGAAGACAAGCTTAGTTTATAAAGGCTATACTAAGATATAAGGTGTTGATTATTGGGATACCTTTTCATCGATAGCTAAGATAACTTTGGTGCACATTTTAATTTCACTTGCTACTACTCATAATTGTCCCCTACATCCACTAAACATGAAAAATGCCTTTCTCCATAGTGATCTTGAGGAAGAGGTATACATGGAACAACCACCAGGATTTGTTGTTTAGGGGGAGATAAGTTTAGTTTGCTGCTTGAAGAAATCTTTATATGGGCTAAAACAATCTTCACATGCTTGGTTTAGTAGATTTGGTTCAATTGTGATTGAATTTAGCCTTCGTAGGTGTGGTTCAAATCATTTTGTATTTTATTGACAATATAATGGTAAGAAAATTATATTGATTGTATATGTCGATGATATTGTGATTTCAGGAGATGATCATGTAGGCATTGAGAAATAAGGGTCTCTTACAACGAAAATCCCAAACAAAAGACATGGGTAGCTTGAAATATTTCCTTAGAATTGAAGCTGCTCGATCAAAGAAGGGTATATATCTCTCTCCCAATGAAAGTATGTGCTTGACTTATTATCTAAAACTAGTTTAATTGAAGGAAAACCACTTGATTCACCTATGTATCCTAATTTTAAGCTCTCAATTGATGAAAGAGATGTTTTAAGTGATTTAAAGAGATATAGAAGGTTAATTAGTAAACTCAATTATTTAACAGTGACATGTTCTGATATTTCATTTGCAGTTAGTGTAGTGAGCTAGTTCATAGGTTCACCCTATACTAATCATTGGAAGGCTGTGATTCGTGTTTTTTGTTATTTAAAAGGATCTCCAAGGCGAGGTATTTTATATAAGCATCATGGGAACATGCATGTTGTTGGATACACAATTGCTGATTTGGTAGAATCACCATTAGTAAGATCAACCATTGGATATTGTGTGTTTGTTAGTGGTAATCTTATCTCATGGAAGAGAATGAAGCAAACTATGGTGGCAAAATCAAGTGCAGAATCAGAGTATATGGAAATGACATCCATGTCATGTGAATTGCCTTGGTTTAAGCATCTTCTAGAGGAACTTGGGTTTCCTTAATTACAACCAATGCAATTGATACGTGATGATTAGGCTTCTTTGCATATTACATCAAATCCAGTTTTTCATGAACGCACAAAGTACATTGAGATTGACTATCACTTTGCTCATGATAAATTATTGAAAAAGGAAATCAATACTTCTTATGTTAAATCAGAAGACTAACTTACCGATATTTTCACCAAGGCACTTCCAGGAGTTCGAGTGAAATATATATGTAACAAGCTAGGAGCACATAATATGTACACTTCAACTTGAAAGGAGTATTGGGATGATTTAGTTTTATTACTTATAGGTATTTTTGTAATTTTAGACATATATTATGTAATGTGCTATCGTGTTAGGATTGATTGAAACAAAAAAATTTTAGATCTTATCAACCACCATTAAGACTTGAGACAATTCAACACAACGAGTTTTGCCACAAAATTCACTAATATTGAAGTATCCAATTTAGCATAACAGTCTAGTAAGATAGAGAAAAAGACAAAACCGTGATTTAGCTCTATTTAGATTATCATTTAGGTATCATTTTTAAACCGATGAAAAATTGATAGTTTTACTCATAGACCAACCAAGCTGAATTGATATCGATACCGAATTAATACTAATCCAGTACAGATAAAAATCCGACAATCCAAACAGATACAACTATATCGGCCTAAGACATTGTAAATATCAGGCTGCCACCAAATGTTCAGGCAATCCACACATCCCCTACTAAAATAACTATATTATTGTGTTGTTTAAGCTATAATTGACTTCAAATGTCATTTGAACTTTCATCATTTGCAAAAATTACATAAATTCAGGTAATGTGTGTCGACTTGGGCTCAACTCATTTAAACATTATCAAGCATAAGCCTAAGCAAAGCTTTTTATCAAGCTCAAAATCTAGGCTCATACTAGACTCATTTAGCTAAACGAGTTTTATTTTAATCTTAAGATCGGCTTGTTTACAAATCAAGCTTGAGTAGAACCAAGTTTTTTAGCATGCTTAATGAGATGTTATTAAGCCTAAAATTAAAGCCTAAATTCAACCTTTTACATAGATTGTTTTCCATACTTTTCGAATATAAAAATAACATATAAGAGTTGTTGAATATATATTTATATATATATTGAATAGAAACTAGTTTTATTATACATATTAATGTATATCGTAAATATAAAGTTTATAAATTTGCTAACAAGCTTATTCATAAGCCTACTAACGAGTTTACTCACAAGACTATCCACGAGATTGAAGGAGCATATTCATGAGCTAGCTTATTCATGAGCCAACTCGCGAGCCTAAATTGAAGCTCAAGCTCAGCTTATTTAATAATTGAGCTTAAGCCAAGCTTGAAGTAAGTTAAGCTCGAGTTAGCTTGTGTGGATCTTGACTCATTATAGCGCTGCCCCTCAAGAAATATAAGCTTGAAAATAAAAACAATAAATTTCATTAAGCTAGTGGCTTCAATCATTGATCAGATGAGACGAATGCAACCTGTGTCAGGAGTGGGACCAAGTTATAAGCTGAGCATGAATATGATTTCTCATGATGATACTTACATAAGTTACTTGAATTATCCTATGGAAGATTCCTATGCTTCACATTCAAGTAATGAGCAAGTAAATTATGTGGATCAATATGAGAGAAAAGCTGGGAATTACAATCCATACTCCAATACTTATAATCCTGGATTGAGGGATCATCCAAATTTTCGATGGAGCAATCAAAATGCACCTCGAGCATTGCTGCCACCACCACCTGTGCATCAACAACAGACAAATCCACAAAAAGAAAAGGATAAAATAGTTGAGCTTTTGCAGGAGATATTAAAAAAGCAAACAAATCAAGATTCAATTATTCAAGATTTGAAAACTCAAATAGCTCAATTGTCTAAAACATCAAGACACTATCCTCAAGGCACTCTTCCAAGTACTACTGAAAAGAATCCTAAAGAGGAGGTGAAAGTAATCACCCTTAGAAGTGGAAAAGAAGTCACCAAGAGTGTTGTAGGAAGTAGTTTAGAAATGCAAGAAAAAGCGAAAGAAAAGAGCAAAATAATTGATGACCAAGGTAATAGAAGGCATGAGGATAAGGCTGAAAATTCACCTGAAATCAAGTTAGATGTACCATCATTAAGCCATGATAAATGGAAAAGAGAGGTGGAAGAAGATGAGATACGGGAGCCAGAAGTGAAGCATTACGTTCTACCTATTCCTTTTCTTGGAAGGTTGAAGCAGCAGCAATTGGATCATCAGTTTGAGAAGTTTTGGAAGTTTTTAAGAAATTACATATCAACATTCCATTCATGGATGCGCTTGAATCAATGCCATCCCATGCGAAGTTTATGAAAGATATCTTCACAAAGAAAAGACGCCTAGCTGAACATGAGACAGTCATGCTAACCCATGGGTATACAGTTATTCTTTAGAACAAGTTGCCACCAAAATTGAAAGATCCGGGCAGCTTCACTATTCCTTGCATCATTGGCGAATCATATTTCGATAAGGCACTTTGTGATCTTGGTGCAAGTATAAATCTCATGCCTTTGTCAATTTTTAAGAAGTTGGGGCTAGGAGATTGTAAACCGACCACGGTTTCTTTACAACTAGCCGATAGAAGCATTAAACATCCAAGAGGGATAGTGGAGGATGTGTTAATCAAGGTGGACAAGTTTCTTTTTCTAGCCGATTTTATCGATCTTGATATGGCTGAAGACCGGAAGATTTCACTGATCTTGGGAAGACCTTTCTTGGCTACTGGACAAGCATTGATTGATGTGGTACAAGGAAAATTGACACTTCGGGCTATGGACGAGCAATTTACTTTTGATGTGTTTCGATTTCACAGACACTTAGCCGGTAATGATACTTGCTTCCATATTGATACTATTGATCAATTGGTTCAAGAATATAGTATGGATACTCCTAAGATGAGTAGGTATTCAGAGCATGTGCTTTCACATGATTGGAGTGATGATGAGCTTGATATCGCTTCTGAAAGCGGAGAAGATAAATTGTTGATGAATCTTAATGATCGGGATAGCACTGATGAAGATGTGCACAACAATCACTTGGTGGATATAGTCACTGGAGCTTGGACGAGACCACCTCAGTTTGAGCCTTTAGAGGCCAGTTCAAAGAAATTGATTCCATTCATTCAAGAGCCGCCTCAACTTGAGTTGAAATAGCTTCCTAATCACTTTAAGTATGTGTTTTTAGGTGATAATGCGACACTCTTGGTTATCATTTCCGTGGAGTTATCATCTAAGCAAGAAAGTAAGTTGATTGAGGTGCTCAGAAGACATAAGGAGGCTATTGGGTGGACAATTGCAAATATTCACGGAATCCATCCATCTGTATGCACTTTTCGGATTCTTATGGAAGCTGAATGCAAGCCTACAGTTCAACCACAGGAGAAGACTTAATCCTACTTTAAAAGAAGTAGTAAAGAAGGAGATACTAAAGCTACTTGATGCTGGAATTATTTATCCTATCTCCGACAATAAGTGAGTGAGTCCTACTCAAGTGGTACCTAAGAAGGGAGGTATGACAATTGTGCATAATGACAAGAATGATTTGATACCAACTCAGACTTTGACTGGATGGAGGGTGTGCATCGATTATCGAAAGTTGAATAACGCCACCTGCAAGGATCATTTTCCTCTACCTTTCATAGACCAAATGCTAGAAAGGCTAGCTCGGTATGATTATTACTGTTTCTTAGATGGGTATTCAGGCTATAATCAAATTCCAATAGCTCCAGAAGACTAGGAGAAGACTACATTTACCTGTCCATATGGTACGTTTGCATTTAAACGCATGCCTTTTGGTTTATGTAATGCACCGACAACTTTACAAAGATGTATGATGGCATTATTCTCTTATATGATTGAGAAATTCATTAAAGTTTTCATGGATGATTTTTCTGTATATGGAGCTTCATTTGAAAGCTGTTTGGAGAATTTGTCATCCTTGCTCAAGAGATGTTAGGATACTCACTTGGTTTTGAATTAGGAGAAGTGTCACTTTTGGTAAAAGAAGGAATTGTGTTGGGCCATAAGATCTCAACAAAGGGAATAGAAGTGGATAAAGCTAAAGTTGAGGTGATTTCCAAGTTGCCACCACCAGTGACTGTGAAAGGAATACGAAGTTTTCTTGGACATACAGGATTCTACAAAAGATTTATCAAGGATTTTTCCAAGATTTCACGACCTCTTTGTGCTCTACTAGAGAAGGATACTCCTTTTTCCTTTGATGATGATTGTTTTCAAGCTTTTGAGCTTCTGAAGGAAAAATTAACCACTACACCAATTATTATAGCTCCGGATTGGGAGCTACCCTTTGAGTTTATGTGTGATGCAAGTGATATGGCAGTTGGAGTAGTACTTGGTTAAAAAAGGAACCGAGTTTTTCAGGTAATTTACTATGCTAGTAAGATAATGAATGAAGCACAAAGAAATTATGCTACTACAGAAAAAAAAATACTATTTGTTGTATTTGCTTGTGACAAATTCAGATCATACCTCATTGGTTCTAAGGTAATTGTCTATACTGACCATTCTACACTTAAGTATTTATTAGCAAAATCATATGCAAAGTCTAGGCTTATAAGGTGGATATTGCTTTTACAAGAATTTGATATTGAAATTAGAGATAAGAAGGGAGTGGAAAATGTTGTTGCTGACCATCTTTCGAGGATTGCAAATGAGAAAGATGAGTTGCCTATTAATGAATCGTGATGAATATCTCTATGAAGTTTTAATTACAGATCTACCTTGGTATGCAGATATAGTAAATTACTTGGTTGTTGGAATTTTGCCTTATAATATTTCTCATCACCATAAAAGAAAATTTTTATCAAATGTGAAACAATATTTCTGGGATGACCATTTCTTTTTAAAAGTTGTGTAGACCAAGTAATTAGGAGATGTGTACCTGCATATGAAATTGCTGATATACTTTATCACTGCCATAAGAAGAAGCGGTGGTCATTTTGGCACTGAACGAATTGTTGTTAAAGTACTTCAATGTGGATTTTACTGGCCCACTCTATTCAAAGATTGTAGAGCATATGTGCAAAGTTATGATCAATGCCAAAGAATAGAATATTTCCAAGCGCATGAGATGCCACAGCATAGGATCCTGGTGATAGAAATTTTTTATGTTTGGGGGATAGACTTTATGTGACCATTCCCATCATCCTTCAATAATAAGTATATCTTGTTGCGGTTGATTATGTATCCAAGTGGGTTGAAGCTGTTGCTTTACTACTAATGATGCAAGGAGTACTTAAGTTCTTAAAAGAAATATTTTCACTAGGTTTGGGACACCACGTGCAATTATTAGTGATGGAGAAACTCACTTTTGTAATAAACAATTCGATAGTTTACTTGCAAAGTATTGAGTGAGACATAAGGTGGCCACACCTTATCATCCTCAAACAAGTGGTCAGGTGGAGTTATCTGATAGAGAGCTTAAGCGAATCCTTAAGAAAATAGTCAATTCATCAAGAAAGGATTGGTCACTAAAGCTTGATGATGCACGTTGGGCTTACCAAACTACTTACAAGAATCCTATTGGAATGTCCCCATATCGCATGTTGTATGGAAAAGCTTGTCATCTCCTTGTGGAATTAGAACACAAAGCTTATTAGGCTGTAAAGTTTTTGAATTTTGATAGGCAAGCTGCTGGGGACTACAAGTTACTCCAATTGAATGAATTGGATGAGTTTTATAATGATGCTTTTGAGAATGCTCATATCTACAAGGAGAAAACCAAGAAGTGGCAAGATAGACAAATCTTATATCGAGAATTCAAGGAAGGACAAAAAGTTTTACTCTATAATTCTTAATTAAGGCTTTTCCTTGGTAAGCTAAGATCTAGGTGGTCGGGCTCATTTGAGATCACAAAAGTTTTTCCTTATGGGGTGATTGAGATCAAGAAAGATGGAGAGGAGCTGTTCCAAGTCAATGGTCATCAACTGAAACACTTTTGGGAGAGGAAATTTGTGAAGGCAAGTAAGAAGAACTTGGATCTTCAAGATCCAAGCTGAGTTTAAACAAGAAAAGTCGGCTAAGGACTTTAAACTAAGCGCTTCTTGGGAGACAACCCATGTTTAACTTAATAGTAGTTTTTTTTTTTTTTTTTTACTAACTTAGCGTTCAGTGTGTACAGATCATGCAATTGAGCTTTAAATGGGGAGATTCAATTTAAAAGAGAATGAGCAACGATTTAGTCAAATTGCAAAGCTCTAAGGAATTGCAAGGTAAGTATTCTAACTTTTTGAGTACTAAAAATAATTTTTAGGACCATATATATATATATATATATAAAGAGAAAAAAATGTTGAACGCCGACAAGAGAATATTTAAAGCTGCCTGCTTATAGCTAGCGTATGCAATAGAGGCCAAATTCAAGAGAACACTGGCTTGATGTTATTTACGCCACCAGTGTTTTGGGGTGGCATAATTATCATTTTTAAAGGCTTTTCATCCCGATGAACGCCTGCATCTGGGTTTAAAACGCCGCCAGCATTCAATCAGGCATAGACTTATACGTCGATAGTGTATAATGCAAAGCCGCTAACCATTTGCTCTCGGCAAGAATTAAAATTTAATACACCGGCATGTAAGTCGCCTGCGTACTCGACAGATTTACCAGCGCATGTTTTGCAATTTCAATTTTTAGCAATTTTCATGCTTAAGGGGAGGAATCGAATTATGAGACTTCTTCAAAGTCTAATCTCAGCTTAGAGCATACTCCCACTGCTAGCTTAGAGGACACCACCAGAGCTAGCCTAGAGCAGAACAACAGATCTAGTCCAGGCCCAGAGAGCTAGAGACCCTGCTAGCTCTCCTTTGCTTTTATTTATTTCTTATTTTTCTTATTGGCCTGTACTTATTTTGAGCACCCAAGTCCCTGTGGGTAGACTCTTTATGATCTATACTTATCTTAGTTGATAGCTTTTTGTTTTTGCTTTTATTTTTTTGCTTTTGTTTTTCGTTTGTAGTGACTACAGACAACAAACAAAGCAAAACTCTCTCTTGCAATCAAATTTTGATGACTTTGAAACAAATGAAGTCAGAAAGTACCAATTTATTTTTCTTGCACTTTTTATTCCTTTCCTATAATTGAATTTGCTGAGAAAGAGTGTGGACACTGTTTGATTGAAGTGTGGAGGAAGGGATTAATTGCTGAAGAATGAATGAAGCTGTGAATTGATCTGGATGTCTGAACTGTTGTGTCTGAATTGCTGCTATCTATATATATATATATATATATATATGACATTTGCACGATTGATCTGAGTAACCACCTTAAATTTTTGGTTTTAAAGCAATTTATGGTGAAATTCTGCTAAAATTTTTTCAAAAATTTGGAGATAGTCTAAAATATTAATTGATAGCATCGAAAAAACAAAGAAACAATGAAAATAACTTGCTAAAGTACTTTACTCACCTACTATTGTAATTGGTTTACTTAGTTAAAATTAAGTTGTGAAATCCTTAAGGAACAAGTTTACTTTATTTTTAACTTTAGAATTGGAAATTTGAGAGTCGGTCGAGTCTTTTTGTGAAAAATAAACAGGTTTACTTTTTGGAAATTTTAATTTGTATATATTCTTTGAGTTGTGTTTACAACTTTATAACACTGACTGAAAAAGGTAAATGAAACTAATAACTTAGTGATCCTTTATAAAAAATAAGTCTTAAATTTGTTATTGCATTCAAAAAGAAAGAAATAAGCATAGCTCTACTCCTCTGACTTAAAAAATGAAGTCATGAGTATCCGAACTTGAATGTGAAAGTGAGGAAGAGTTCTTGTAAGCCTCTAGATTTTTCGATAATATAAGCAAACCATAAGAACTGGAAGTCGAACCGGAACCCTAAAGTTGACCTAGTTTTATGTTTAGTCTAGTGAATCTAGATCTGGCAATCCCTTGTTCTTAAACCCTAGATAACAAAATTAAGATAATTGTGGAATATGGTTCGTAATAACATAGGAAAACTTAAAAATATTAGATTCATAATTTTCTAGTATCTTTTGGATCCGAACGGGATTAGTTTTCAAAAACCGCGCCCTAGTACACCGGATAGTGAAAATATTCCAACAATACCAGTAGACTCATAAAAATATAAGGATTTAAAAAATATCAGTTTTAGAATTTTTTAATAACTAAAAATATCAGATATAGCTTATTTACGTTATTTTCTTTACTACGGTATTTTAATTGTCTAGTCTACTATTTATAGTACTTTTCTACTATTTATTACTATTCATCTATCTCTACTTTTTTTTATACTCTATTCTTACACTCTACCATATCTATACCTTACAAATTTATCTTCCTCATACAACTTTAATCGTATCACACTTTACATATTACTTTTTTTTATTACAAAACAACAAATTTAATCAATTTCTCTCCCCTGTTCCCCATGTTGCCGTCCATCCACACTCTCTCATCACTCTCAATTTGTTTTCTTTTTCAATTTGTTTAATTACATATAATTTCCATTCAAAAACTCTATAAATACCCCCTTCCTTCTTTATTCTTTCACACAACTCATTTTCTACTAAAACTCTACCAAAATCACTCCATAAAATCCCTCTCTCAAAATCTCTCTCAAGTTTTCTCTTCCCTCGATAAAGCCAATTCCTACATAATACTACAATCCATTCTTTTTCTCTTTAACAAACACATAAACCTTAGGTAAAAATTTATCTTATTCACTCATCATGTTCATTTAACTTAACATGAGCTTAGTGTATGTTTCTTAAAGAAACAACAATATATTCATTTTTATTTTTGTTCATGTCTTCTATTATGTTGTTATTATTGTTATTATTATTTGTTCTAATCTAACTTCTATATAGTATTATGTATATTATGTATATATATTTCGTTAGAGCATATAAGCTCACTTGTTATTTATTTATTTCTATGCTTTGCAATTTATTTATTTACTTGTTTTATGCAAATTATTAAGACTAGTCTTTCTAGTCTTAGACTTGTCCATATCAAGTCAAAACAATTTTTTTCTTTTCTTTTCTTTTCTTTTCTTTTCCTTTCTTTTTAGGACTATCTATTCTTAGTCCCGAGATACCTTGATGAAACTAAGGTTCCTAATATTTGACTTTACTTTTACGCTCTTATTAAATTTATCTTATTATGTTGTTTCTATTATATTTCTCATAGTTACATATTCTCATTCATGCATGAACATGTTAATATTGTCTCAACCATAATGAAAATGAGTTTAATAAGAACTCTCTTTAAAAATAAATTATGTCACATAAGAAATGATTCTTCCATAAAAACTTAAAGTTTTATCTTAACAAATATTTTCTAAAGTTAGATAAATTTAGCTCAAGTTTTAGTAATAATACTATATGGGATTTATCAATGAATACATAAAATAAAGTTATCACAAACTCTCTTTTCAAACCAATGAAATAAGAAAGATTCTTAAACTTAATTCTTTGTTTAACTAAAAGTTTTCTTAAACTCATATGTAAAGTTTTCATCAACATACTAAGTTTTAGATAAGTTTTACAAAATTATAAAAAAATAACCTTTCTAAGGATAAGCTTTACTTAGGAAATAAAAATAATAAATAACTTATAAGATCATTGATATTATTCTTGGGATCAAACTTTAGAAAAAATTTAGGACACATAACCAAGAAATATTTAGAAAAACTACATTTTTCAGCCACTAGAAATAAAATTGTAGGAATCATAAAAGACTAAAATTACTTTTTGAAAATTTAATTATTCTTAACATTAAGAAATGGAGTTAAAAGAAGAAAATACTCACTTATAAAATTTTCCTAGCAAAACTAAAAAGGAGATTTTCAAGTCTTAGCTTTTCTCACTTTTAAGACACATTTTTGCAAATCATTTTAAGACACATTGTTTTGCAAAATCATTATTGAGACAACACCACCAAATTCATGCATATAGCTTGAGTCTATATATATATTCAAAGGATTTTTCAACCATACAAAATATCTCTATTTTTGTATAAGAGCCCTTGAATAAAGAAAAGTTTGAAAACTCTAGTTTTGAAATCTTGAATTTTCATAACAAATCTGTATGACACTATTCTGAGGCCCAAATGACTTCTTTTGATAAAAATAATCTTAGAAATGGCTAGATCTTTTTGAGTAGGTAGAAATCGATATATAATATACGAAATTCCGAGTCAAAATAAGCAAGTTATAGCCATTTTAATTTGGAATTTCCATTCATGCGAATTTTGACGAATCCAATAAGATAGAATAAGAGATTTTGAATAGATCTTAGATGAGATACTCACTTTAGGTATTTCTTTTGTTTAGGTATCGAGGACCAAGATCTTCTCTTCCCCAAAGATTACTTCGACTCATAGAAGATCGCTATGGACGAGTGAGTTTCCTTTACGTTTATGTATTTGCGTATGTGCTTGTAGAATAGAGCATTAGATGTTAGGAAAAGATAAAACTGATATGCATATGGGATATCATGGGAATTATGTATGTGAATTGTTATGTTCGATCAATGAACGATAAGTATATCGGAACCTGATCTGTGATTGATATAATTGTTTCTATGTATGTATTGCTATGTGTGCATTTATTTCTTGATCGCTTTAAATGATTTAATGTCATATTGGAATACCCATATAATAAATTACTCATGCATATCACTTAGAATTTCATTTCAAAATTTTGCTACTACTCCTCAACGTGAGACTGGAAAGGTAAGCTGCCTAGCTACATCTTGAGGGTTTAGGACGTTCGGGGAATACGGCCTCAAGTTGTAGCCGAGCCGGATCTATCGCTTTGGGTAAGAAAAGCCCAGGGACTAATAGTACGTTTCGTTGGAACCCCAAGACACATGCAAACTTTTAAGGAGGTCGTTTGAGGCCTAGTTCAAATCATTCCCTAACCACCGATGGAGGGGTAAATCCATCACACATATGAAACCGGATAATCGTATGTACTGTTTGATCATATGGTTGTTACATTTCATATGCTTGTTTAATGAACTTGGTTGAATACTTGTTATGAGTACTTTTGCGTAAGGATTATCTCACTAAGCTAGTTATGCTTATACCTCTATAGACTTTTGATGTTGCAGGATCGTTATCTTGCACCCGAGACCATCTTGATTATCCGAGTAAAATCTTTATTTTGGGAAGTTTTTGGAGGAACTCTATTTTGAAGTCTTAGAGTGGATTTCTTCTAAAATCTTCTAGCTTTAATTATTTATCTTAATAAGACATGTTGTTATGAAAATTATCAGGAGAATGCCCCTTAGAAGTTGTAATACTTTATATTTCAGTGAAATATATGAAGTGTTGTTTTATATGTATCGCTACCAATATCTTAAAATGCATTACTCCATCGGCCTTCCTTTGATATAAATGTACGCCTTGTACTGATAAGCTTTCAAGTGACTAAGTAGTCATTCTTAAGTTTTAATATTGTGTACAACGAGCTGTCACATTTAGGGTACCCATTGGGGTGTGACAGTTCTTAGGGGTATTTTGAAACCTGGTAACTTGAGTGATGAATCCGGGATGTACCGACTCAATGAACTCACTATAACAAGAAGGGAGGAAAGGCAAAAGTTCAACTTTTGAACTTTGAGAAAAAAAAGAAAAGAAAAGATGGAGGATTAAAACCTCCCAAAAAGAATATAAATGCTTGTATGGTAAAAAAAAAAAAAAATGAATGCAAAGATTCAAATGAAAGGAGGCTTATGATAACGAAGGAGAAAATCTAACGAAAAAGTGAATACCATATGCTTTCATTTTGTGTTACTAAGAGTATATATAAGCTAAAAGTCTAGTGAAGTCTAAATGAGTATTTTTCATTAGTGGATTGTGTATCCACTTTGAATTGAATCTTCTTTTGTTAAAGACTAATATTAAAACTTGTTTTATTTGGATTAGCCTCAAAATTTTAATTAAAGTACTCTAATTACAAGAAACTAATGTGATTAGAGCAGTAGGTACAAGAAAAGCAAGTTAAAAGAAAAGAATTGATGGTTGAATTAGAAGAATTGTACTATCTATGACAAATTTAAAAAATTTTGTTCTTAATTGTTTTGCTTGAGGACAAGCAAAAGTTCAAGTGTAGGGGAGTTGATAAGATCATATTTTACACAACTTTAACAAGCGATTAGTGATTAATTTGAGTTGAAATTCATACAATTTTCCACAATTGGTACTCGAATTGTTTAGGTTTATGTTTCAGGTCCAAATTTATCAAAGGTAAGCATTTCAAGTCCAAAGTTATTAAAGGAAAGCATTACAATGCAAATTGATTTGAAATTGAAGAATCTCAAGGGGTACACCAGCTTTTCTAGATTATACGCCGTCGGCGTATATCCGGCTTAGAGGATGATTAGTATATTAAAGCTTTAACACTGCCTCTACACTACCGGCGTTCAACCAGCCTTGACATGGAACAGAATTAAGAAATCAAAGGCCGAAAAATCTAATTTTATACACCGCCGGCCTTGGGGCGGTATATGCTGAAGATCAGAAGCTAAGAATCTAGCACTGGCTGAACACTGCCAGTATGGAGGGATTCTAAGCCAGCTTCTGCAATTTGATTCAACACCAGCTTTTTGGGAATCAAAGCTGTAGGCGTTGAGACGGATTAGAGCGTCCACAGAATTGAAATTTTGAAGGTTGTCACTTGCATAGCTAGCCTTTGATTAAATCTAGCCAGCTTTTGAAGTTTCATTTGTATGCTAGCATTTCAAACCTTACGCCGCCGGCATTGAAGCAGCGTAAGTCATCCACATAATGCAAACCGTTAACGCCGAAGCCAAAGCTGCGAATGTACATGCGTTTTACATACACCGCTTGTAAGCCACCAGCGTAGAAATTGTAACTACTGGCTTACTTTTTGTAACTGCAAAAATTAGATAAAAAGACTGAATGTTTTGATTATACAATCTAAGGCTTCTTTGTTAGAGAGAAATTCGAAAAATCATTGGAAAAGTAAGAAAAAGAGAGTTTCACAAATGTTTGAGTTTGTTTTTCCCTTAGGGCACTAAAACCCTAATGTTCTAGCAACTTAGAGGCGATTAGGGTTTAGCTACAGTCAAACAATGCCCATATTTGTGGGATTATGGATTTGAAGACTCCAGTTTATGGAATAAAACTATTGTTAAGGTGTTTTCAATCTCTGTTTTATCATTTTTGTTGCTTGATTGTGTATTGAGATATTGTTCTTCATTGATTATTATGATTATGTATAAATGGATTTGATGAATTGATATATGAATCATATTGATATTGAAATTGATTAATTGGGAATTTAGTTATCTGTACTTATAATCTATTTGATTTATGCCTGATCAACATAGGTTAGATGGATAGGGTTAGAGATACCTGGAGGGATTCAATGATCTATACAAGTAAAACTTAGGTTTTTGAATAAGATTTATCATAGGGATATGCAAGCCTGTGATGAAACTTAAGATTTCACTGATCTTTATGCGATTACGATTGCAAATTTAGGTCACTTGGCGGTGCTTATTTTGTAGCTTAACTAGAATAGTAATTTTGGTGAGAGCAAATTGCTATTAAACTATTAATCATAGATAAATTACCTTAGTAGGATAGTTTATGCTATGAAAGATTTTGTTACTCTGAGAGGTGAGCAATTCTAAGTGAATTTGATTAAATCCCAAGTAATCAATTTTATTTATCAATTTGAAGCATGAATCATTTCAAATGAGAATATAAATGCATTATTCATATATTTTCTACATCTCTTAAACCCATATCTCTCATTGTTGTTGCTATAACATACGGTTTTAGTTCGCTACAATCATTTGTAGTCAATTTTAGTTAAATTATCATAGATTAATAAAAAATCTAAACTTTCAATTGCTTAGATTAGGGTAAAATTTAGTTTCTAATAATTAACCATTAGCTCCCTATGGACACGACTTGGACTTTCAAGAAAATACTGCATTGCACCTAGTGATTTTGTTAACCGGTTAAGTATTACACCGTTGTTTAAAATTGAAAATTATTAGCGTGTAAATACTACTAGTTTCAATCCACTTTTGGTGGAATGGCATGAAAAGAGATGTAGCTGAATTTGTGATGCAGTGGCCTACATGCTAGCAATTGAAGATTGAACACCAAAGACTGGGAGGACTCTCGAAGCCGTTAACCATATCGGAATGGAAGTGGGATCAAGTTACGATGGACTTCGTATGTGGTTTACCTCGAACATTAGCTGGATGTGACTCCATATGGGTTATAGTGGATCGACTTACTAAGTCAGCGCACTTTATTTCTATCAACATGATCGATCCAATGGAGAAGTTGGCCTGGTTATATGTGAAGGAGATTATAAGGCTACATGGAGTTCTAACGGAAATTGTATCGGATCGAGACCCTTGATTTGTATCAAAGTTCTGGACAAGTCTTCAGAGATGTATGTGAACTAAATTACAGTTCAGTACAACCTATCATCCACAAACCGATGGGCAATCAGAGCGCATTATTTAGACCTTAGAAGATATGTTGCGAGTATGTGTCATGGAGTTTAAAGGAAGTTGGGAAGCACATTGACCTTTGGTAGAATTTGCTTACAAAACAGCTACCACTCAACAATCAATGTCGCCATCTGAAGCCTTTTATGGACGAAGGTGCCGATCACCTTTATTTTAGGATGATGTGGAGAAGTTGGCTATCGGACCGGATCTTATCCAAGATGCTGCAAGCAAAGTTAGGTTCATTCAACTAAGAATGAGAGAGGCTTAGAACAGACAAAAGAGTTGGGCGGATAAAAAACGTCAGGTTCTTGAGTTTAACGTCAGTGACCATGTGTACTTGAAAGTAAATCCTATAAAAAGTATTTATCGTGTACAAGCTTAAGGAAAATTAAGCCTAAGATATATTGGACCATTTAAGATTCTTGAATGAGTAGGAGATATGGCCTATCGCTTGGCACTATTGCCAAATTTGTGAGGAATACATAATGTCTTTCATGTTTCAGTATTAAGAAAGCATGTAGCTAACCCCAATCGGATCGTCGAGCTCGAACCTGTGATTAAAGGAGAACTTGACTTACGAGGAACACCCAGTTCAGATCTTGGATCGAAAGGTTCAAAAACTAAGAAACAAGGAGATTCGATATGTCAAAGTCTTATGGAGAAATTATTCATGCAAGGAAGCTACTTGGGAAGCTAAGGAAGAAATCCAAAAGAAATACCCAAACCTTTTCGAAGCATCAGGTATGAATCTCAAGTTTTTAGGACAAAAATTTCCTTAAGGGGGGTAGGTTGTAAACCCTTGAAACATTTATTAATTTTAAGCTTAATCTTACAATTAAAAGTCAACCAGAAACCTTAAAAGTTAACAAAAGTCTAGAACAAACCCTAGAGTTTAGTTCCGGCAATCCCGTATTCTTAAACCTTAAATAATGAAATTGAAATAATGATGGATAATGGCTTGTAATAATATAAGGAAGCGTAAATATATCAAATTTGCTAGTTTTTAATGTCTTTCGGACGCGAATGAGATCAGCTCTCGAAAAGCATGTCGTGGGGCTCATAATAGTAAAAATATTTCGATGAAACCATTAGGTACGAAATAATACAAGGATTCAAAAAATATCATCTTCGTAATTTTTCACTAGTTAAAAATAACACATATCGTATTTATACACGTATTTTCTTTACTACCAATAAATTATTAGTCTTGTTTACTATCCATTATCCTATACTACTATTCATTACTATTCATATATCTCTACTTTACCTTACAACCTATTCTTACTACATATATAACTATTTTTCTATTTTTACATTTTTAATACACATTCACATCAACCATACTTCACATCTTAATTACATTTTATTACAAAACAACAAAAATAAATCAGTCCCTCTCTCCTCTCTTCAATTCATGGTGCATCCTCTGCTCTCCTCTATCTAATTTTTTTCTTTTTTAATTTATTTTATTACATCTAATTTCCCTCCATCTTCAACTATAAATACCCATTCTCCCTCTACTTCTTTCACATCTTCATTTCACATAACGAAACTCTTCTAAATTCACTCCACAATTTCTCTCTACAAAACTCTTCACTACAAAAACTCTTTTTCACCAATTCCACACCAAAAATCCTCATCTACACACAAACCATCTACTATTTCTTACTAATCACATAATACCCCATTTATCTACCATCTTCATTCTACAAAAACACTTTAGGTAAACTTCGATCACTACGTATTTACCCATGTCATGAAACTTAGCATGACTATAGTGTTGTTTCTTGAAACTCATATGAGTTGTAGAAGTAACAACATATTTATATTTTGTTCTTGTACATACCAAAAAATTCCGAATTCATTATTTTGTTATTATCATATATGCTGTTCTTATTGTTATTATTATTTTTAATATGCTTCTAAGTTAACCCTATATATATTATTAAATATATGTATAATTGTCACGCCCCAAGGGGTATCATAAACGTAACAGTTCGCCACACTCAATATTAAAGTTTAAGTATGATAACCTTAGTCATTCCCAGAAGCTTCGATATTAAGTGTAAGGCGTGCTCTCACAAATTTAGAAGACCATACATGGAATTATGAAGCTTAAGAAGATATAATAATAAATTAAGAAAAGAGGATTCATAATATTCATTTGTTCATAACAATAGCCTTACAAATCTTAGGGACATTCCCAGCCACAAATAACTATAATCTATTACAAGAATATTTCTATGAAGTTTATATCTTATCTAACATTAAACTTTATCTAGAAATTTCTTAGCCAAAAAGAAAAATACCTAGCTGCAGAGTCCACGTGGCCTCAACCACAAATAGGTAAACTGCAAAAGATATCTATAAGGTTATAAGCTAATAGGCTTAGTGAGAACTCTTTCCATAAATAACTTCTTGCGTAATAAAATTCAATCAAGTTATTTAAGCAGACAAATGAAATGCAACATATATACGTGGGCAAACAAGGTATATAGTTTTTCGGGAACTATATGTTGAATGGATTTACGCCCTCCATTCGGGGTTTGGTGATACGTAACCTTAAAACAAGTAGTTTTAGTAAAAAGTTATGCTTTTAATCAATACCGCCGAGCATGTTAAGTCTACTTGAATTGAGCCATGCTTCTAGACTTTTGCCAAGCATTTAATTCCATGTTACCAAGCAATCGCTTTCGATTATAACCGCCAAGTGTTGCTTTCGACCTGAGCTACGATCCTTCTCACCCAAGGATAATAACCCAATGCAATGTGACTCACTTCATGGTATGCATGAATCAATTTATTTATGGTATTATATCATCATTATTATCAAATTTAAGGTGATAAAAGAATTTCATACAAATCAAGTGCTATACTAAAATAAACATTTAAGCAATTCTAGCCTCAATATTCTTAGGATCCTTTCAACAAATTTTTTGCATACGTATCAATTTGTATTTTCTTAATTCTAATGTGACTAAACTACAAGAACAATCATATAAAGCACTTTAAGGAAATAAACTTACGATGCCATGTCGACACGTCTCTAAATAGATGAATCGTTCACACACTCCACTTAGTCGAAATAATCTTCAGGGTATAGTATCTTTCCTCGAAACCACCTAGTCAAGGAAAATACCCAAAATGAGTAATTCTTGATGAATTTCTTGAATTTTGACAAAACAATGTCATAAGAACATCAAAGTTCGTATAAGAGAGAATTCCAATTTAAAATGGCCATAACTTGGTCATTTTAACTTGGAATTACGCATATAATATACCGATTTTTACTTACTTGAAAAGATCTATCCATTTTTAAAACTATTTTTATCAAATTAAATCATTTATGTGTAAGCCCTGAAAAATTTTAGTAAATAATTCGAAGATGAACTTCGAAAATAAACCCCAAAAATCACTCTAAATTAAAATCGAACTTTAACTAGTCCAAAAACACGAGCAAATCCAAAAATTTCCAAATCTTGAGAAAAATAAGAATTCTTAAAAACAAAGTAAGAACTCAACATGCTTTAATTCCAAAACCACTATGTACGACAAATTCCATATGTAACTCCGACTTATAAAATTAGGTAGTTTAAAGCCCAAAAACAAATTATAAAAAAAAAAGTAAATAATAAAACTTTCGAAAATATAACTCAATTCAAGAATTTCAAAAACATTAAGAGATATTAAATACTTACAAAAATAAAATTTAAAATAAATTTCTCAAATTAAATATGTCGTATAAACATAAAAAATCAGTTTCCAAGTTAGCAAAGATCTAAACCGGAAAATCTCCCGAAAACTCTAAGTGGAATACAATAGTTTAAGTCCGACAATCTAGCGCCCCTAACCCTAGAGGCCAAGATGTAGTTTAAATATGTAGAATAGCTCGTAGTAATATAAGTTTGTTTAAAAATATCAGATTGGTAAATTTTTGACCTATTTCGAATCAGTTCGGATACAGACTTCGAAAAGCGTGTCCCGGGACTCAAGATATCAAAAATACACCATTAGTACCGTTAGACTCGTAATTTCATAAGATTTCTAAATATATCAGTTATGTAATTTTTCGGATTATAAAAGTTACAGTTATAACCTTTTTATCTTATTTTCATTACTACCGGTAATTAATTAGTCTTTTGCACTATTCACTTTTATTTCATTACACAATTTTATTATTCTTATAAAGCCTTATTTTTAGATAAATATTTTATATATTATAAAAAATTTTGTTTTTCTAAAATTTAGTTCGTTTCAGGCTTATACAGGATCAGATTCTGTTTAAGACCCGATACTAAAAATAAAATAAATTAATTTAATAATTATAAAATATTTTAAAAATATTTTATTTTCATAAAATAATTTCTTAGAATTTTTCTGGTTATAAAAATATCATTTATAGCCCATATTCACGTATTTTGATCATACTAGTAACATATTTGTTAAATACTAAAATAATTCAAATAATTATTTAATTTTAATTATGAGAAATCTGCTACAATTATTTGGAATAAATTTTCTAATTTTATTTTATTTTATTAATAAAGTACTCTTACAACCCATACTTTCAAGTACACTTTTCACATATCACTTCTTTTTTACTTTAATCTTTTTACACTTTATTATATCACTTCATGGCAGATTTTTCTTTTTTTATGGCTGCCATTGTCCTTTAATTACTCCTATTTTGACTAAAATAAATATATTCTACTCCTTAAAGAAGCTACATTATACATTTATTACACAATTCATTTTCAAGTCAAATTCAAACAAATTCACTCTCTCTCTCTCTCTCTAATTCACGCCAGCCCCAACCCCAAAATTCTGCCTTGTTTTATTTTTTTCTTCTTTCATTCATTAATACACTCATTTTCTCTCTCTCTTTCATTTACTCCATTTATCCACTTTCATTCCTTAGCTTTTTCTCTCTCTTTTTCCTCTCTTTTCTTCTTCATTTTGTTCTTGTTTCTTCAAGAACACAAGTTGTCCCCTTCTTCTTCTTCTATAAGCTCCCACACATATTTCTTCAAGATTTTTGAATAAAACTCTTGTCCAAAGCTTCCATAAGTGATCTAGGTAAAGTATAATGAGAGTTTCATGCATCAAATGACATTCCATTAGCTTAAAAGCTAAGGATGATGATGTCAAAATCAAACACTCCACTTCTCTATGATTATTCTCTTGTATCATTCTTATTTTCTTGTTTAAAGTAGTTATATTTTGTAGATCTAACTTTTTGTAGCTTTGATTTTTATTTATGCCTTAGATCTTGTTATTTGAAGTTACTATTTTTGTTATTGTCTGGCCCCGAAGGGTATCCTAAACGTGGCAGTCCGTCGTACACAATATTAAAGCCTAGAAATGACCGCCTCAGTCATGCAAAGGCTTCCATACTATGTACAAGGCGTCTAACACATAGAGGAGACACATTGGAGAGATACATTTTATATTGATACACTTAAGTAACAATGTAAAGAAAATACAATTTACTATACTTTAGATACAAATCACTATACTTCAAAATACAAATCATTAAACCTCAATTACATTCATCCACAGACTTCCCTATATAAACTATTACAAGGTAATCATAAAATCTAGCCAATAACTTCAAGCATTCCTATTCTTTGCCGAAACCCCGAAGTCATTCTCGACTTTAACCATCCCGGTCCCACTCAGCATTCTTGAAATAACCTGTTCATTCAAACATCTATTGGGGTATAAGCTACACCAGCTTAGTGAGAATTCCCTTAATTTCATACCATAACAAGCAAGTTATAATCAACCATATGCTATGCATGAATAAACACATGAGCAAATAATTATGTATGGGTATCCGGAACCCACACACAGAACGGATTTACGCCCTCCGTATCTTGGGTTAGGAATGGTATTGAAGTCTACCCGACCGCTGCTAGTCCCCAAGCCCTCGGCTCATAGCACTCGACTTGGCTAGGCTCACCCATGGAATGCATCCCCATGCGCTTTAGTTCCTATGAATGAGCTTTGGCACCGGTCTCGTTATCCAAACGAGTCATCAACGGACCATACCGATCGACCTGCGTAGGAATAGTAAGCTACCAAATGCAATATGTCCGATGCGATGCATGACCAACTTAATTTTTGCTTAGGTCAAAATATTCATACATTTTTTAGATTGACCAACCAATATCATACACATAACAGAAATTATATGAACAGTGCAGTTATCCAATCGAATCATGGTTTCGATATGTTTTAGTATTCTTTGGCATACATTCACAATCTCATCGTATACCCCATTCCTATTCATATCGATTTTTATCTTGTTCCTATAATTCAAATGCAACTAGCTACAAGTGTCACGCCCCAAAGGGTACCCTAAACGTGACAGTCTGCCACACTCAATATTAAAGCTTAAGTAAGACAACCTTAGTCATTCCCAAAAGCTTTTATATTAAGTGTAAGGCGTGCTTTCACAACTTTAGAGAACCATACATGGAATTATGAAGCTTAAGAAGGTACAATAACAAATTAAGAAAAGAGGATTCATAATATTCAATTACTTATAACAACAATATTTACAACTTAGGGTCATTTCCCTTTGATTACTAATCTATTACAAGGATATTTGTACATCAATACTAATACTACACTTCATCTAAAATTTCCTTTATCCAAAAGAAATTACCTGGTCGCAGGGTCCTCGTAGCCTTAACCATAAATAGGGAAATTGTAAAAGATATCTATGGGGGTATAAGCTAACAGGCTTAGTGAGAATTATTTCCATAAATAACTTTTTGTAACAAAGTTTCAAACAAGTTAACTAAACAAACAAATGGGATGCAACATACACGTGGGCAAACAAGGCATATAGTTTTCCGGGAACTATATGTTGAATGGATTTGCGCCCTCCATTAAGGTTTGGTGATACATAACCTCAAAACAAGTAGTTTTAATAAAAAGTTTTATGCTTTCGATCAATATTGCTAAGCACATGAAGTCTACTTGAATTAAGCCCTGCTTTCGGATCTACCGTCAAGCATTTCCTTTTTCCATAATGCCGCCAAGCAATCGCTTTCGAATCCTCTATCAAGTGTTGCTTTCGACATGAGCTTACTATCCTTCTCACCCAAGGATAATAACCCAAAATACAATGTGACTCACTTTGTGCTATGCATGAATCCATTTATTTATGATATCATAACATTATTATTATCAAGTTTAAGGTGACCAAAACATTTCATACAAAGCAAGTGTTATACTAAACAAACATTTTAAATCAATTCCGGCCTCGATATTCTTAGGATTCTTTCAAAGAATTAATTAACATACATATCCATTTTCCTTTTCCTAACTCTAATGCAACTAAATTACAAGCACAACAAGTATAACATTTAAAGGAAATAAACTCACGATGCTATGTCAACTATTCCTCTACACGGATGAGTTGTTCACACACTCTACTCAATCGAAATAATATTCGAGATATAGGTATCCTTCCTCGGAGTCACCTAGTCAAAGAGAATACCCACAATGAGTATTTCTTGATGATTTTCTTGAATTTTGAAAAAAAAAATGTCAAAAGAACGTTAAAGTTCGTATAAAAGAATGTTCCAACTTAAAATGGCCATAACTTGGAATCGCGCATATAATATACCGATTTCTACCTACTCAAAAAGATCTACCCATTTAAAAAATTATTTTTAACAAATAAGGTCATAGAGACTCCGAAACAGTGGCGAAAAAATTCACCACGGATTTTCCAATGCAAAAACAATTTTGGTTTAATCAATCAAAATTTGTTTGATAAATGCTTAGTTATCTATATAGTTAAAAAATTCTCTTTTTATGGTTACTTAGCTCATATTTATTTATGCTCAAGTGTTTGTTGTCCATTCATTTTGCTCAAGTAAAATTATGTTAGTTTTGGAGTTTTTAGAAAAATATAGTTTACAAGAATTCATGTTTGTAAACCCCTTGAAATGAATATTTTGTTTCTTTTATTTTTCAAAAATGTTTTAAGTTGGCTTATATATATATATTTCCAAGTAACTTTTTGAAAATAATTTTTCTTCTTTCTAAGTTTTATATTAATACTATTTTTCCTATTTATTTTTCCTATTCAAATTTCTTTATCTATTTGTTTGCAAAGATCTTTGTCTTGTTTATTTGTAAAGGCCTTTACTTTGAGAATTCCTCCTTCTTTCATTATGTTATCTTTTTCATAAAAATTATTTTTGTACGAACAATTATTTTCTTTTCAAAAAACAAAGTGGAATATTAAAGGTTTTAAGAAGCTTTTCATGACAAAAGAAGTTTCAAAAATTTTAGTGAGTTCTTTTTGTAATTTGAAAAGAGTTAACTTTATTTTTGTTTAAACCATAGATCTTATACTTTACATAAACTTATTTTTAAAGCATCAAAATCTCCTTTGTGACAATTATTTTTAGAACTTGAAACTTTGGACAACAATTTAAATGAACATGAATTATGAGAAAACAGCAGCAAGCAAAATAACATAACATAAATAATAGAGTCAAGTATTGGGAGTCTTAGCTTTATCAAGGCTCCCGGGACTAAGAAGTATACTAGTCCCAAAATAAAATAAAATGAAAGAAAGAAAAATTTGTTTTGACTTGATGAGGACAAGTCTAAGACTAGAGACTAGTCTTAAAATAACAATGAATAAATAAATAAATAAATTGGAATAAATAAATAAATAAATTGCAAGTGAGCTTATATGGTCTAAAGAATATGTATATATATAGATAATAATACTTAGATATAGTAATAATAATATGAACAAAGTAATAACATAAACATAAATAGATTTTCATGAACAAGAACAACACATGAACATAATGTAGCTTTCATAACATTTAGTCTTTGGAAACTCATACTATGGTCATGTAAAGTTACATGACATGAGAAAAGAAAATAATAGGAGATGGTTACCTAAAGAAGACTTTGGTAGTTGTTATGTGGTTATGGGTTTTTGTTGTAGGTAGAAGTGGATTTTGGAATAAATTGGAGAGAGTTTTGGGAGGATAGCTGGAGAGAGTTTTTGAGGAGAGATTTTGGGAGAGTTTTTGTAAGAATTTATGGTAGTAATGTGTGAAAGAAGTGAAAGAGGAGGGGGTATTTATAGGAAAAAGTGGAGTGATTTTTGTATGATTAAAATAAATAAAAATTGAAACAAATTTGAGGAAGAGGGGGGGATAGGGGCGCCGGCCACATGCATTAGAGAGAGGAGTGATTTTATTTTTTTTATTTTTGATAAATAAAAGTAGTAATATATAAGGTAGATGTGAAATAAAGTTATGGGAAAAGTAAAAAGTAATGGTTATAGGTTATGGAGTGTGTAAGAGTAGGTGTAAGAAAAAAAAATAAAAGAATAGTGTAGAATAGTAATGAATAGTGTAATGTAAAGCAAATATGACTAATAAAGTACTGATAGTAAGAAAATACGCGTATAAATGCGATATCTGTTATTTTTACTTACGAAAAATTACAAAATTTATATTTTTAAAAACCTTATATTTTTATGAGTGTAAAGTTGTATTCGGAATATTTTTACTATTCTAGGGTCCCGGACATGTTTTTCAAGAATCATGTCAGATCGGGTTCGAGACGAGTTGCGGTTTTACTAATCTGATCTTTTTATGTTATCTTAGATAATTTTGCACTATTCTTCATTCTAAACTTCTACTTATCTTCACCGAGTTTGTTTTTCGGGAGTGCCGGACTTAAGCTATTTCGTCTAGCGAGGGTTTTGTTGACCATCAGGGCTCCGGTTGACTTTGGTTTAGAGTTTTAGGCAAATCGATTCCGAAAATTTAGGGTTTACAACAACAGCACAAACAAGGTAACAAAATAAGAAGAAGACTCACTCGGCCATTGGATCACTGGTCTCTTAGTAAAAGTAATCCTTTAGTAAGGAATCGTCGATTTCAGGATTATCTAAAGGAAGAAATACTCTAATAAGTATTTCAACTCAAACTAATCCAAACGATCTTATACAAACTATCAAATGCAATTTTCGTCCTAAGCGGGAATTCAACTTAAAATGGTCATCACTTGGTCATTTTAACTCTGAATTTCAAAATTATATATCATTTCTATCTACTTCGAAAGATCTATCTAATTCTAATATTATTTTCAAGTTTTGAAAATATTTAGGTCATGAAACAGAGGGGTCAGATTGATTGGTGACGATCTCCATCTCCGAAAAATTTGTTTTGTAAATGTTTGAAATGTTTCCACTATATAGATTAGCTATACATGCAATATGAATGATTTCCTAACATGAATGACGTGAGATGAGCTTAATGCATGCATGATCTTAATGATTTTTGCTAAAAGAAAGTTTTATAACTATTTATTTTGCAAGACCATAATAACAACTATTTGAAAAATCTAGTTTTCTAACTTTGATCATTTCCATTTGTTTTGGATTTATTACTTAGAAAATATAATTATTTTTGTTAAAATTGAGTCTTCATTATATCTATTACTTATGACTTTCATTTCCATATAAAAATTTCATTTTGCACTTTGTAAACATATTTTCAAGTGGGTTGATTCCAAAATCCGAATTTTGTAAAAATTAGTTTTGAGTGATTTCTTTAAGTAAAAATCATTTGATATTTAGGAAATTAAGGCTCAACCATACACACCACTAAGGACTTCATTTTTACATAAAAATTTGCATTTTATACTTTATAAATATGTTTTCAAATAGGATTTACTTAAAAATTCGAATTTTAAAATCCACTTTTTGAATGATTCATTTGAGAAAACTTGTATAATGTATCAAAATTTAAGGCTTTACTATATTATTTACCTAAGGACTTCATTTAACACATAAAACATTCATTTTGAGCTTGAATACTAGGTGTTTACATAGGCATCATCCAAAGTTACGAATTTTACAATTTGAACACTAACTTAAAATTTGCCATTTTGATTCCACTTCTTGTTTTACACATTACTCTCATTCAAACTCATTTCAACTTACAAAAATTACTACTTAAGGATACCTATTGCCTATACCATTCATTCTTCACATAAAACATGAGTTTTGGATTTGACAAGTGGGTTTTAAAAATTGGCCTTGGTTGAGATCCGAATTTTCATTTTCGGACATATCTTTTGATAAAATCTATCTAAACTTATGAAAATCCATTCCTTACATATCCTATCTTAAGAGCCTTCTATATCTTGAATAAAAACTTCATTTTCGAAGTTGGAAAACGTGTTTTTAAAATATGCCTTGGCCAAAATCCGAAAATGAGATTTTTATTTTGAAAATTACCTTTGATTCTTGTAAAAAGAAGTCTTAATGATATACATATATTAAGCCTTCATTATCTCAAGTAAAAACTTCATTTTGACATTTGGAAAGTGGTTTTTAAATAGGTCTTGCCAAAATACGAATTTCACAATTTGTTGTTTGAGCTCAAAACCAAGATCTACACTAATATGAGCATACATCTAAATGAAACCCATGGTAGTGCACTATAAACTCATAGATCTAAACCTTACTCATCAAAATTTTCATTTATGTTATCCATACTCTAAGCCCTTCATTTTAAATGAAAAATACACATTTTGAAGTTGAAAAATAACTTTTCTAAATATGGTTCATTTTTTATCCAAATTTAAAAGTTATTTTTGTTGAAACTAAAATAGATCTTGGGTTTCCTAAAGCTTTCCTACTATCATCATGCTATTGCAAGTTATCTTAGAGCATAAAACAAAAGTCTAATGCATGTATGAACTTAAAACAACTAGATCTAGTTTACTAAACTGGTTATAAGTGCATAAACACTATGATGGCCATGTGAATCATGAATAGATGATGAATATATGCACAAATCACTAATAATAACAACATACCTTAACAATAAAACTAGATAATAGCATAATAACTCAAATAACAAGATCTAAAATATTGTGATGGTAAGGATCTCATGTTCAAGTGTTTCCACTTCCCTAGCTTGAAGCTCATGGGGATTTTGTGTGGAATCACACATGAATGAACTTGCCATTACATGTTTCAAGATCCTAAAGTATAGATCTCTTCCTATTTGTTGTGTGGAGTAATAAATTTGAAGGAAAAACAAAGTGTGGGTGTGAGAAATGGGAGGGGGGTTTCACGGTTGGGAGGAGGAGAGGAAGACAAAGTTTTTGAGTTCTTTTTAAACAAAAGAAGTAAATGAAGGAGAGAGAAAAGAAAGAGATTATTTATATTAAGTGGAATTAGGGTTTGTGTTGTATTGTAAAGGAATAAAAATAAAATGAATAGAGGGCAAATGGGGAGGGTTTGCGCCGGCCATGTGAGGAGGAGAGAGAGGGAGAGTTGAAATTGTTTTCAAAATTGGAATTTGTGTAATAAAAGTGTTAAATGTAATAATTTTGTAAGAAACAAAAATTTCTTGGAAAAGAAATATAATGAGTGTTTGTAAGGATGTAAGACTAGGGTATGGGTGTGTGTGTAGTAGGTTGTACTTGTGAATAGTAATAAATAGTAGACAAGACATCTACTTTACCGGTAGTAAAGAAAATACGAGAAAAATGTTATAACTATAATTTTTATAATCCGAAAAATTATAAACTTATATTTTTAAATCCTTATAAAATTTTGGTTCTAAAGAGTGTTTCAGAATATTTTTTTTAGTTTCTAGTTCCAGGGCTCGCTTTTTCGTAATGGAGCTCGGGAAAGCCCGGAATAGAAAATTTTTCAAATCAAAACTTTCTATGTCTAAAACATACTTTAAAACAATATTCCACATTAAATTATTTTATAAAAGTTCTTTTGATATGAATTCGAAAGAAAGCAGGATCTAGGGCTTCTAAGTTTTTCTCATAAAATTTGGACTGAACCGGTCTAGGGTTTCGTTTTCAGGTTTTCGAAGTTTACTTATTACTAAGAAAATCGAGGTTTATATTATAAGAATAATGACATTGTGAGATGAATAGTAGTGAATAATACCAAAAGACCAGTTAAATACCGATAGTAATAAAATACGAAATAAATCGCAAAATCAATTTATTCTAGTTATCTAAAAATTATAAAACTGATATTTGGAAATCTTATGAAATTATGAGTCTAACGGTACTAATATCGTATATTTAACATTTCGAGCCCCGGGCACGCTTTTCAAAGTCCGTACCTGATAGGGTTCGAAATAAATCGAAAATTCATTAATCTCATCTTTTAAAGCATCCTAGAATTAATACGAACTAACTACACCTTGGTTTAAGAATACGAAATTGCCGAATCTAGGCTACTAGGGCTTCTCGGGAGTTTTGTAGACTTAGGTTTTCCGGTTGACTTTCCGGTTTATACCTTTGCCAACTTGGAAAGCGATGTTTTATGTTTATACAACATATTTGATTTGAGATATTTATTTTAAATTTGATTTTTGTAAGTATTTAATATCTCTCGACGTTTTCAAAATTCTTTGAATTGAGTTTTATTTCTGAAGGTTAATCATTATTTACTTTTTAATAATTTGTTTTTGGGCTTTATATTACCTGATTCTATAAGTCGGAGTTACGTATGGAATTTGTCGTGCGTAGTGGTTTTGGAATTGAAGTATGTTAAGTTCTTATTTTGTTTTTAAGGATTCTTATTTTTCTTAAGATTCAGAATTTCTAGATTCGCTCGTGTTTTAGGACTAGTTGAAGTTCGGTTTTAATTTGGAGTGATTTTAGGGTTTATTTTCGAATTTAATCTTGAATTATTTACTGATTTTTTTCAGGGCTTACAGTTATTGCTTATGATTTATGCATATATTCCTCATTCACATGTATTCATGCATTTAAAAGTAGTGTAGTAAACTAGATCTAGTGTTTTGAGTTCATAAAATGCATTAGACTTTGTTTTATGTTCATAAACAACTTGTAGTAGCATGATGATGGTAGGAATGTTTTAGAAAGCTCAAGATCTATTTTATTTTCAACAAAAATCATTTTTGAAAATTCGGATGAAAAATGAACCATATTTAGAAAAGTTATTTTCAACTTCAAAATGTGTATTTTTCATTCAAAATAAGGGCTTAGGGAATAGATAACATAAATGAGTGATTTTGATAAGTAACGTTTAGATCTATGAGTTTATAGTTTACTACCATGCATTTGTTTTATATTTATGTTCATATTAAGTGTAGATCTTGGTTTTGAACTCAAACAAAAATTGTGAAATTCGTATTTTGGTAAGAACCCTATTTAAAAACCACTTTCCAAGTGTCAAAATGTAATTTTTACTTAAGAAAATGAAGGCTTAATGTATGTATATTAACAAGACTTCTTTTTACAAGAATCAAATGTGATTTTCAAAGATTAATTTTCAAAACAAAGTTCTATTTTCGGATTTTGGCTAAGCCTAGTTTAAAAACATGTTTTCCACTCAAAAATGAAGTTTTTATTCAAGATATGAAAGGCTCTTAAGATATGATATGTAAGAATGGATTTTCATAAGTTTAGATAGATTTTATCAAAAGATATGTCCAAAAATAAATTTGGTAAATTCGGATCTCAACCAAGACCAATTTTGAAAACCCATTTATCAACTTCAAAACTTGTTTTATATGAAAAATGAAGAGTTTAGGTCATAGATAACATTAAGTAGTGATTTTTACAAGTTGAAATGAGTTTTGATGAGATTAATGTATAAAACAAGAAATAGAATCAAGATGGGAAATTTTGAGTTAGTAGTCAATTTGTGAAATTCGTAATTTTGAATGAAGGCCATAAGAACACCTATTATCCAAGCTCAAAATGAAAGTTTTATGTAATGAATGAAGTCCTTAAGTAATAGGTACCATAATGCATTAAACAAGTTTTTCCCAAAGGAATCATTCAAAAAGTGAATTTTCTAAAATTCGGGTTTTTGTGTAAATCCTATTTGAAAACATATTTGCAAAGTGTAAAATACGAATTTTTATGAAAAAGTGAAGTCCTTAGTGGTTATGTATATTGAGCCCTAATTTTCTATATATCAAATGATTTTTACTTGAAGGAATCACTCAAAAACTAATTTTTACAAAATTTGGATTTTGGAATCAATCCTTTTTAAAAACATGTTTACAAAGTGTATAATGGAAATTTTTATGTAGAAATGAAGGTCATAAGTAATAAATATAATGAAGACTCAATTTTAACAAAAATAATTATATTTTCTTAAGTAATAAATCCAAAACAAATGGAAACGATCAAAGTTAGAAAACTAGATTTTTCATAAGTAGTTGTTATTATGGTCTTGCAAAATAAAAAGTTATAAAATTTTCTTTTAGCAAAAATCATCAAGATCATACATACATTAAACTCATCTCATGTCATTCATGTTAGGAAATCATCAATATTGCATGTATAGGAAATCTATATAGTAGGAACATTACAAACATTTACAAAACCATTTTTCGGAATTGAAATTTGCTACTGTCCTAATCTGATCCGACCTTTTCGAAGCTTCAAAGTTTTCAAAACTTTAATATAATATTAGAAATAGATAGATCTTTCGAAGTACATAGAAATCGATATATAATTTGCGAAATTTCGAGTTAAAATGACCAAGTTATGCCCGTTTTAAGTTGGGATTTCCGCTTAAGACTAGAATTACGAATTTGATAGTTTGTATAAGATCGTTTGGATTAGTTTGAGATGAAATACTTATTAGTGTATTTTTTTCCTTTTTAGGTGATCCCGAAATCAACAATTCCCTACCACCGAATTACTTTTACTAAAAGACAGGTGATCCAATGGCCGAGTGAGTCTTCTTCTTATTTTGTTACCTTGTTTGTGCTTGTAGCTAGTCGCATTAGAAGTATAGGAACAAGATAAAAATCGATATGAATGGGGATGAGATATATGATGAGACTGTGATGAATGTATGCCAAAGAATACTAAAGTATATCGAAACCATGATTCGATTGGATAACTGCACTGTTCATATTATTTCTGTTATGTGTACGATATTGGTTGGTCACTCTAAAGAATGTATGAATATTTTGACCTAAGCAAAAATTAAGTTGGTTATGCATCGCATCGGACATATTGCATTTGGTAGCTTACTACCCCTACGCAGGTCGATCGGTATGGTCCGTTGATGACTCGTTTGGATAACGAGACCGGTGCCAGAGCTCATTCATAGGAACTAAAGCGCATGGGGATGCATTCCATGGGTGAGCCTAGCCGAGTCGAGTGCTATGAGCCAAGAGCTTGGGGACTAGCAGCGGTCGTGTAGACTTCAATACCATTCCTAACCCAAGATACGGAGGGCGTAAATGCGTTCTGTGTGCGGGTTCTGGATACCCATACATAATTATTTGCTCATGTGTTTATTCATGCATAGCATATGGTTGATTATAACTTGCTTGTTATGGTACGAAATTAAGGGAATTCTCACTAAGCTGGTGTAGCTTATACCCCAATAGATGTTTGAATGAACAGGTTATTTCAAGAATGCTGAGTGGGGACCGAGATGGTTGAAGCCGAGAATGACTTCGGGGTTTCGACAAAGAATAGGAATGCTTGAAGTTATTGGCTAGATTTTATGATTGCCTTATAATAGTTTATATAGGGAAGTCTGTGGATGAATGTAATTGAGTTTTAATGATTTGTATTTTGAAGTATAGTGATTCATATATGAAGTATAGTGATTTCTATCTGAAGTATGGTAAATTGTATTTCCTTTACATTGTTACTCAAGTGTATCAATATAAAATGTATCGCTCCAATGTGTCTCCTCTATGTGTTAGACGCCTTGTACATAGTATGGAAGCCTTCGTATACCTGAGGCGGTCATTCCTAGGCTTTAATATTGTGTACGGCGAACTGCCACATTTAGGATACCCTTCGTGTCGTGACATTATGTTCCGAAATAGTGGTGATCAGATTCACGATGAATTTTCCTTAACCCAAAAGCAATTTGTTTCGAATATTAAATCATTAAAAAATTATTTGATAAATACTTAGTTATCTATATAGTTGAAAAGTTCCATTTTCATAGTTACTTAGCTCATATTTTATCCATGCTTAAGTGTTTGTTGTCCAACCATATTTCTTGGTAAAACAATGTTAATTAAAAGTTTAGAAAACTATAGTTTATAACAAATTCATTTTGTAAATCCTTTTAAAATGAATATTTTAATTTCCTTTGTTTTCAAAGAATTTATGTTTGTCTTATTATTTTTCTAAATGAATTTTTGGATAAAAATGAATTTCTTCTTTTCTAATTTCTCAACATTAGTGCTACTTTTCCTATTTGTTTTATTTGACTATTTATTTGAAAAATCTTGGTTTTGGAAACTCTTATTTTCTTTTTAAGGGATCTCCTTATATTATGAAAATTATTATAGTATCAAAGTCATCTTCTTTTTACGAAACAAGAAATATAAAAAGGATTTAAAAAGCTTTTTCAAAACAAAAGTAGCTTTTAAAATTGTAGTGAGTTCTTTCTAAAGCTTGGAAAAGAATTTTACTTTGGTTTAACCATAGATTTTATATTTCATGTAAAACTATCCTTTAGGTAATAAAATCTCATTTTTATCAACTATAATTGGAGCTTTGAAAATTTGGACGACAATCTTAATGGGCATGATTTATGAGAAATAATAACAAGCAAAAATAACATAAACAATAAATAAAGTCAAGTATTGGGAGTCTTAGCTTCTTCAAGGCTACCAGGACTAAGAAGTTTACTAGTCCCAAAAGAAAAATAAAATAAAAGAAAGAAAAATTGTTTTGACTTGATGTGAACAAGTCTAAGACTAGAGACTAGTCTTAAAACAACAAGAAATAAATAAATTGCAATAAAAGAAATAAATTAAATACTTTGCATGGAAATAAATAAACTGCAAGTGAGCTTATATGCTCTAAAGAAATATATATATATAAGTAGATATATAATAATACTTAGTTAGATATAATAACAATAATATGAACAATGTAAAATAACAACATAAACATAAATAGATATTCATGAATAAGAACAACACATGAATGTAGTGTAGCTTCCATAACATTTAGTTTTTGGAAACTCACACCATGGTCATGTAAAGTTACATGACGTGAGAAAAAGAATATGTAAAGAAAAAAATTTACCTAATAAGGTTTTTGAAGTATTATGTGGTTTTGGGTTTTGTGTATGTAGAAGGTGGTTTGAGAAAATATTGAGAGGATTTTTGAGACAGTTTTCAGAGAGTATTTGGAGAGAGTGTTGAGAGGAAATTTTTGGAGTGTTTTGGTAGTAAATTTGTGAGTAGTAATTGTGTGAAAGAAGTGAAAGAGGAGGGGGGTATTTATAGGAAATGAGGAGTGAATTTTTGTGTGATTAAAATAAAAGAAAAATTAAACAAAATGAGGGAGAGAGGGGGACAAGGGGCACCAGCAATTTAAGAGAGAGGGAGAGATGAGTTTTATTTTTTGTATTTTTGTTGATTAAAAGAAGTAATAAGTGAGGTAAATGTTAAATAAAGTTATGAGAAGAGTAAAAAGTAAAGGTAATAGGTTATGGTATTATAAGAGTAGGTGTTAGAAAAAGTAGATATAAAAAAATAGTGTAGAATAGTAATGAATAGTGTAATGTAAAGTAGATATAACTAATAAAGTACCGGTAGTAAGAAAATACACATATAATTGCGATATCTGCTATTTTTACTTACCGAAAAATTATAAAACTGATATTTTTGAAAATCTCGCATTTTTACGAGTCTAATGGTATATCCATAATATTTTTACTATTTTAAGCCCTGTGACACGTTTTTCAAGAACTGTGTTCGTTCGGGTTTAAAACGATTTGCGGTGTTACTAATCTGATCTTTTTAAGCTTCCTTATGTAATTACGAACTATTCTACATGCTAAACTTTTACTTACTTTCTCAAGGTTGCTTATACGGGATTGTCGGACTTAAATCATTTCGTCTAACTAGGGTTTTGTTGACTTTGGGGTTTCCGATTGACTTTCCAATTAGAGTTTAAGTTAAACCGGTCACAAAATTTTGGGGGTTTATAATAACTATATATTTTTAGAGCCTAATACTCACTAACATTCTCTAACTTGCTCTTATTATTGCATTTCTTTTCTTTCTTTTTCTTTTTCTTTTTCTTTTTTGGATTAATCTATTCTTAGTCCCGGGTTACCTTGATGAAGCTAGGACTCCCAATACTTGGCCAAGTTATCTTGATGAAGTTATGGTTCTCAATGCTTGATATTAATATTATGCTCTTACTATTTCTTATATATATCTTATCTTATTATGATATATTGTTTTATTTCTCATGACTACATATTCATGGTTCATGTATGAGCATATTGATATTGTCTCAACTAAAATGAAAAGAGGATTTTCTTGAATAAAGGATGATGGGTATTCCTTTCAAAAATAAAATTTTGTCACTTTAGAAATGATTTTTCCATAAAACTTAGGGTTCTATCTTAACAAATCTTTTTTAAAATGTTAGATAAGCTCATCACAAGTTTTTAGTAACAATAGAACATAAGAATTTCAACAAATCATATATAAAGTAGATGTAATACTTGTACTCTTTTCGAAGTAATAAAATGAAAAAGTTTTCTCTAAGAACTTAAGATTTCAAATTCTTGATTAGCAAATGTTTCATTAAACTTCATTATGAATTCTACCAACATTCTAAAAATATGAGGACAAGACAAATTTTGAAAAAATTATCAAGAAAGTTCTTTTCTTGAAATGAAATTTTCTTAGGAATAAAAATTGTAAACAACTTAGGAGATCATTGTAATTTACTAAAGTAAAATGAGCTCTAGGAAAAGCTAAGAATAAAAAAACTTTAATAAACCTTAACCTCTATCAAGTAGTACTTAGAAACTACATTTTTAACCTCTAAGAAATTAAGTTATAAAAATCTTAAAAAGACAAAAATTTATTTTTAGAGAAATTAAATTGTTTCCGAAGGAAAGAAATGGAATTTAAAGGAGGCACTACAAGAATTTTGAGCTTTAGCCACGTCAAATTACCGTTGCAAATTGAGTAAAAAACGTGGCAAAATCAATTTTGCAACGTTTAATAAATGTGGCTAATAAACGTAGCCCAATCTGTGTTGCCGATTGATTTGGCCACGTTTAAAAATTAAACATGGCGAAGATAATTCAGCGCCAAAATTGCATAATGAAAGGCAACATAAAAACGTGGCCATAAGTTATATGATTGGCGACTTTTGTTGTGTGGCCAATATGCAAATTTTGTTCCCGCCTTTTATAGTTGGGATTGTTATGAAATGGATTTGGTGACATAAAGTAAGAAAACGTCGCCAAGGTAATTTTCGCGCTAAATTATCTTCGCCATGTTTAATTTTTAAACGTGGCCATAAGTTATATGATAGGCGACTTTTGCTGTGTGGCCAATATGCAAAATTTGTTCCCGCGTTTTTTATTTTGGGATTGTTTTGAAATGGATTTGGTGACATTAAGTAAGAAAACGTCGCCAAGGTAATTTAACATATAAATTGTACTCTAAAACGTGGCATTGAAACGTGGCCATATGTGACATGATAGGCCACATTTTCGTGTGGCTAATATACAAACTTTTCATGCATGGAATTGTTTGTTATGTTGATTTTGCGACGTTAAATAAGAAAACGTGGCCAATGTAATTTAGCGCAAGAATTACATTATGAAACGTGGCATTGAAACATAGGCATATGTTATACGATAAGCCATATTATTTGTGTGGCTAATATACAAATGAACATTATATATACCTAGCTCATTGCACCTGTTTAGCAAAATACATAAGTGGTGTTTAAAGACAGTTTTTCCTGTAAATATACGGCGGCTCGAATTGGTTGGGGTAACCTAAGATTTATGTAGAAGCTCATTGCACCTGTGTAATGTGTATAACCCATAACCCTATTACGATAAACAAACATAAACTTTTCCAACATACATCAATCACTTTGCACACTTGTGCAAAGTGAAACCAAAATACTCATATAATAAGTTCAAACATCAAGCAAGACAAAAGATTCTTGAGAGTTAGTTTAGACATGTACAAAAACATAATCCTATTCAATTGGAGGTATATTTAAAAAAAAAAGGGTTAGAAAACCCCTACCCACCTCCTCAAAACAAACCTACACATAAGTTGTTAAAAGCATCAATTCAAACATGCTAAAAGAGATGATCATATTCCATCATAGGAATTTCCAAAAAATTCTTATCTATCTCAATTATCATCCTCACTTTCTCCACTTTCATCCTCACTTCCACCACTATCTTCATTATCAGATGGCCTCAGAGATCGATCCCGTCCACTTGGATTTTCTGTAAAACAAAATGTTAAGTAATAAAGCACACATAAATATACTTACTGTTGAACTATTAATGAAAGAAAGAGAGTGAATGTCAAAGCTTAATGAAATAACTTACTTGAAGTACTAGGATAGCTGGAGCAAAGTTGTTGTACCAGTTCAGTAATTTTGGCTAGCTGCAAAACATACATACCAATATGCAAAGGACAATTAAACTTATATTTAGTTTTGAATAAGAACATCTATCAAATTTATCATTTAAGAACTTTACATAGATATGAAAGTTACATTCAGCTTTAAATGCAATTCATAACATTTTTTTTGTACAAATATCATGATATAATCTTCTGAAGAAATTCTTTTGCAAGATCTTGTAAGGTATCCCAAATATTAAAAGCCAACATTTTCCCAATCCCGTAAAAGAGACTAAACAAAGTGAAATAAGGAAGATTTCTATACTTTATTCATGTAGGAAAAGAGAGCAAAGGTAAAAATGCTGAGAATATATGCAATGCCTCCATGATGCATCCGTTGTTTCTTAAAATTTACTAGCTCGAACAGATTGAATATCACTTAGAATTTAGATAGACATAAACCAAAGAGAACAAAACTGAGACATTTAGCATAATATCTTCCAATTGAATAAGCTCAAATTGCAAATCCAATATATCTTCCAAAGTAAATACTCATTTTAGATTTTTATGAAAAACTAAAAAATGCAAAACGAAGCTTGTCACATGGAAAGGAAGAATGAACTTTTCAATATTGCGTGACAAAGTGAGTTTTTCTTTGCAAAAAATCTTAAATAATTGCTGTTGAAACCTTATGAAACCAATTCCTTAATGTTATTTGAATATGTTAGTGACCATATTTTCAAATCCAACAACTAGAACACATAGACACATCTTGTAAGAACATTGAGAAATTTTTTAAGCAGCTTTTACATAATTTTTTTTTCACTTAAGTGAAAACACTATTATTTCTTTTTCTACCTTACTACATGCATGCTATCCACATACCACACTATCAACCTATAAATGATCCCATCCTTAAATTATTTATGCATTTGAAAGAGTACAACTAGATGAAGTTAAGGAACAACCAACAATTTCCAAAAACACAGCTAACCAAATCATAGTTAAAAAACAGCCAACAAGAATAATATCCTCAACAACCAGATCAATAACAACAATCAACACTCCAACCAGTTATAGCAGGTGTATATTTTATCTAATATCTAGTGAACCATCAATAACATAGAAGTGACAATAATTACCTGTTCAGATTGTTCCTCGCGTAGGGTTCTTTCCTCCTGAAGCTTTGCTTTTGTTTCTTCTAAGCAGCTCTCAACTCTTCCATAGAAGTTCGTCGTCGTGCTGATTTCCCAATTGGTGGTGGTCCATACCCTCGTCCAGGATGATAGTCTGACCTTGAAACCGTTTTAATAAACCTATCAACAACATCCTGCGAAGTCAATGGACTATCTGAAGATTGAGATTCTTCATTAGAGGTCACCAAGGGGCGGTTCCGAACCCGAACCACCCCGAACCGTCACCGGCGGTTCCTGACCCGGGAACCGCCCCGTGGGTGACGGTTCCGAACCGTTCAAAGACCCGCCGGAACCGGCGGGTCTAAACGGTTCGGCGTGGTGGAACCGCGGTTCAACCGGGTCTGGAACTGGCGGTTCCAACCCGCTAGAAAAAAAAAAAAAAAAAAAAGCCTGTTAACGAAACAGGAAAAGGAAAAGTAAAAATGGGAGCATGCGGGGCTGAATTTGGGATGTAGGGGGAGATGCAGTGCAGGGGCGTAAGGGGGATGCAGGGCCCCTGCAGCAGGGGCGTAAGGGAGGGGGGGGGGGGGGGGGGGGGGTGGGGTGGTGGTGGTAGGTTGGTAGGGCCGAGCAAAAAAAACAAAACGTAAGTTAAAAAAACAACAAAGAAAGGAAAAAAAAAAACAAAACATCACGAAATGAAAAAAAAAACGTTCGTAGAACCGGAACCGAACCGCCAGAACCGGCGGTTCCTTGGAACCGTGAACCGCCCCGGCTCTGGCAGTTCCGGTTCCGTTCCACGAAATGTGGAACCGTGAACCGGCGGTTCCGGTTCGGGTCCGGAACCGACCCGAACCGTGCCGATGTCTATTCTTCATACATCTTCACCATGTTATCCTGAATTACAAACAATAAAGACATACATTATGTATAACACATTACTTTAAAATAAGTCTAAAATTTTACACATCCAATAAACTTACATAATCCTCTGCAGCTTGTTGAGATACCCAACCTCCTGTGCCATCAGGCCTTGGAACACTATATCGAGTTTGCTTAAAGAACTCAATGGCATTAAATGGTTGGTTATTTTGATTAATCTACACATTTAGATATGTATGGAAAATGTTAAAGCATTAATCAATAATATAAGCATAGAAAAAACATTAATAAATACCCACTTGCTCATTTCTCCTACTCTCAAATGATCTAGAGCCAGCCCTATGTAGATATTTGACATTGTTGCGTGCATTTCTCCCAATCATTGACCTTGTCTTCTATAAATGAAAAAATCAGCAAACATATGATAGTATAAACAATTTATAAGTGCATAAATGATTTATAATTCACCTTTGCAGACGGTTCATTCGATTGTGATATTGATCGCTCTTGTTCAATCTCCCTAGTCCATCTTTCAGTAACCTTTTTCCAATCATCATCACTTGAACCTTTGGGTCTAGCAACATCACCAACCTTGTTCCACTTATTTTTAGTTTTACATCGATGGTTTCTATGGAGATTGCCCATCCATTTATCAGCAGCTCGGAACTTTTCAGGATCTTTTGATGTCATCAATATTCAACCGATTCTACATCAAACATATCACTATAGATGAAGAGAATGTTTTTTTTTTCACATAAAAAGGATCAAATCCATCAATTAAAAAAGTAGCAACAATAGCAACAGGTATAGAATAGCTCTAGAAATTTAAGAAAACAAGTATAGAAGTCTCTTGTAGTAGCTTTTACAAAGGAACAATGTCAGAAATTAAAGAGATCAACTACTCGAATTATAACTTCAACATGTGGGAAGAAAGAAACTCACACTTCTCTCCTTAGCTTTTCCATTTCTTACCTTCCAAGGATAAGCAATACATTCTCCTAATGTGATAGTTAATTGCAACAATTTTTTTCTCCCCTAAATGTTTTGCTGGACAGTTATACATCTTGCTGGACCTTCTAAACATGAATCAAGATGGGTTATCACACTACGTGGATGGGAAACAACTAATCATACAGTAATTCCAAAGTGTGTTAGATATCAACATATCCAAGGCCATAAACTTAGCAACTTCCTCACTTTATTTGCTGAAGGAAAACAGGATAGACATGCTGAAGTAGAAGTCAAACATTCCATTTTTTACCCCTAAGGATGTAATCCAGCTTTTATTAAAAATAATTTAACCATATTAGAAAAGAGCATGTGAAAAAATTGACACAATGGATTTAAATTAGAATCTGTTTGTCACAAAGGCAAATCAGTTATGGAAAAACATTAAGAACCATAAATTCTAATACAGTATCTCAATTTATTTAATATCATGTTCTTGAAACACAATACCACCACAGATAGTGCCATATGAGAAATAATTGGATCAAAATGGGAATTAGGGAAAATCTAGAACCTTAAGATGAATGTGTGCACTTTAATTATATCATCTTAAAACATATGATGGTTGTTGTTAAGGTGTACATACAAATTAAAACGAATAGTGCACACTTTGTTGCAAACAAAGAGGAATAGTATAGACTAGAGTACAAGCAGCAATTACGAGAGGTCATTAGTGATGAATCAAGTTGAGACCACACTTATTAGAGTTAAGTCATGATTTTATAATGTGCATTCAATCAACTATAAGCCCTCCTGCATTGTGTCTTGAATATTTGCTTTACTTTCATAGTGCTAATGTCCTCAATAGAGTTATCACATGCAAACTATGTTACATGCTATTTTATTGTGTCTAAATTCTAATGCTCCTAAGATCATATAGCTTTCATTTTATGGACTTGAACACTAGCAGCAAATAAATTATAAAGAGAGGAATAAGGATTTGTAATTTTTTTTTTTAGAGATCTCTATCATTTTGGGGAGAGATTAAAAAACCTACTTCAAAGTGTTATGTGGAGTGAGAATAGAGTGGCTTTTGTTGTTTTTGGAGTAAAAAAGTGGCACTAGCACTATAATTATCAATTTCCTTTATTATGGAATTGATCTTTTCAATTTATCATCTATATATTGACTGAAGCTTATTTGGCTATAAAAAAACAAAAACAGAAACCAGCTTGAATAATTTGAAACAAAACAAGAAAAAAAATTGCAAATTCACTTCAAATATACCTTTACTCTCTCCCAAGCCCGTTGTTTTTCTGCATGAGGGAATTTTCTCCAGTCATCGATACAAAGAGGAAGTAAGTCCCTACAAGCCTTCCCCATTTCAGAGGCTAACTTTGATGATTGGTCTGCTGTTAGTGGACGTCCACCAGAATAGGTAAACTCAATAACCATCTTGCCCTTTCTTCTATTGTTTTCCTTTTCAAGTGCTTTTCCTCGGTATACACTTCTCTTACGTGTTGTGAGGATCGGGCTGTCAGTTCCTACATATATATGAGACTCTCATGAAGCTAGCAGGTCATGAAACTTAAACCATAGACCTAACTATTACACCTTCAAATTAACTAGAAGTTAAAACTCACATAAAAATTACCTGAGGTAGGTGAAGGATTACATGAAGGGTTTCCATTCAAGGATGCATCTACTTGGTTATTGATGACATGATTCTGTCCTTCTCCATTTCCTGTAGTACCAACCAAAAACATGTTTCACCAGAGCACTTACAACTTCACAATGACAGTTAATTTTACTAGTTTCATGCAAGGCATATAATGATAAAATTACAAAATTAAAATAGCACAATCACTTTAATTGATAAAGAATAAGCTAATGTGATAGAACAACGAAAACAGAAATATCAAAGAGTAAGCAAAGGAGAATATAAACCCACCTACTATACTAATAAATTAACCGGAAAGTAATATTTTACATTAAAGTTACCTAAGCGAGAGGGAGGACTAGATGAATGGCTGCCTTGTAAGGATGCATCTACTAGGAGTTGTTGATGATAGGATTTTGTCCTTGTTCATTTGCTAGAAGATGAACCAGAAAAATGTGATTTCATTAGTTGCACAACAACTATATATATTTACAAAGCTTCTATGAAAAAAAAAATGATGGAAACTTAACTTGTTCGATGAGAAGGATTAGGTGAATTGTTGCCTTGCGGTGATTGTTGTTCCTCCTCCAAATTCTGAGAATCCGATTCATCATTAATTGGTAATCGGGTGTCTCGTTTAGCCCTTCCTCCCCGCCTTTGTAGACTCCTTCGTCCCCTAGCCATTATTGTAAACCCCTAAAATTTTCGAATCAGTTTAGCATAAAACCCTAACCGGAAGTCAAACGAAACCCTAAGGTCAACAAAACCCTAGCTTACCGTATCCATCTAAATCCGGCATTGCCGTTTTCTTTGGCCCGGAAAAACAAAGTTGGGATAATTAGCTCAAATAGTTTGTAATAACCATAGGTTTTATAAAAGTTTCAGTTTCGTGAAATTCGGGTGTCCTTCGAACCCGATCGGACACAGTTCTCGAAAAACGTGTTCGGAAGCCCGGACTAGTAAAAATATTCCGAATATACCGTTAGACTTGTAAAAATATAAGTTTTCTAAAAATATCAGTTTCATAATTTTTCGGTAAGTAAAAATAACAGATATAGCTATTATACGCGTATTTTCTTACTACCGGTACTTTAATTGTCATATCTACTTTACATTACACTATTCATTACTATTCTACACTATTCTTTTATCTCTACTTTTTCTTACACCTACTCTTACACACTACATAACCTATAATCTTTACTTTTTATCTTTCCCATAACTTTATATCACACCTACCTTACAAATTACATCTTTTAATTTCCAAAAAGTCATAAAATAAATCAATTCCCACCCCCCCCCCCCCCCCCCCCCCCCCCCTCCCTATGCAATGGCCGGCGCCCCATCTCTCTCCTCCCACTCAATTTGTTTTAATTTTGTATTTATTTTAATCACACAAAAATCACTCCCATTTTCCTATAAATACCCCCCTCCTCTTTCACTTCTTTCACACCACTTCCACACTAAAATTTCTCTCTCAAAATCTCTCTAGAATTTCTCTCAAAGAAGTTCTTCAAGAAGTTCTCTTTAAGCTCATCTTCTTTAGGTAAAAATTCTTCAAGAAGTCTCCATGTTCATCTACTTAGTATGAGCTTAGTGTATGTTTTCTAAAACCATGAAGGTTAAGAAAGCAACAATAGGTTCATACTTTGTTTTTGTTCATAACCACAATTCCTTTATGTTCATGTTTCCTTTATATATTCATTATGTTTTTCTTATGTTCATTATGTCTCTTTTATGTCCATAACTATCTACTATATCTAGATAACTATATACATATTCTTTAGAGCATATAAGCTCACTTGCAATTTATTTAGTTCATGCAAAGCAATTTATTTACTTTTCCATTGCAGTTTATTTATTCATTCCTTGTTGAAATTAAGACTAGTCTCTAGTCTTAGACTTGTCCCCATCAAGTCAAAACAAGCTTTTCTTCTTTCATTTTATTTCGTTATGGGACTAGTTTATATCTTAGTCCCGGAAGCCTTGAAAAAGCTAAGACTCCAATACTTGATTTTATTATTTATGCTTTATGTTATTTTGTTTATTATTATTCTCATAATCATGTTCATTTAGATTGTTGTCCAAAAGTTTTATTTTCTAAAGATAATGAAATAAAAGAAGACTTTTTGTCACTTAGGAATAGGTTTATGTGAAACATAAAAATATAAGATAACAACAATAAACTCCTTCATTTTCAAGTTACAAAAAGAATTCACTATGAATTTAGAAACTATTTTTACTTAAAAGCTAGTTAAATCTTTGTTACTCTACCTTGCTTTTCAAAAGAAAATATTTTGTTGACAAAAATGGTTCTTTTCATAAAGAAAGAAAAGAAGAAGGATGACTAAGGAAATTTTTAAGTAAAGACCTTGCAAATAGGCAAAGAAAATTTATGGTTTGAAGAGAATAAAATTTTCACTTTTCAAATTACAAGAAAAAGTTAATAAGATTATAGAAATTAGTTTTTCTACAAAAAGTCCTTAATTGTTCCACTTTGTTTTTATAAGGAAACCAAATTTTCATGCATGGGTAATTGTTTTTGGAAATGGGAGACATGAGAAAAAGAATGAGAAATATCAAGTAAAGATTTTTGCCAAAACAAGTAAACAAAGGAATTTACACAAGAAAATGAAGAAAAGAATATTTTCTAGAAAACTTCAAAAATATTATTAGTGTAACTTAGAAAGTAGAAAATTTTATTTTCAAAAGTCACTTAGAAAAAGATAAATGAAACCAACATAAAACGTTTTTAGAAAATAAAGAAAACAAGGTATTCATTTCAAAAGAAATTTACAAAAACAAATTCCGAAAAGCTTCAATCCGACATTGTTTTACCGAAGAAAAATAATTGGACAACAAGACACTTGAACATGCTTAAATATGAGTTATATAGTTATAAAAAGAGAATTTTTCAACTATATAGATAACTAAGTATTTATCAAAAGAATTTTGATTTCTTGAACCAAAGTTGTTTTTACTTGGAAATCCGTGGTGAATTTTGTCGCCACTTTTTCGAAGCCTATATGGCTTTTTTTGTGGGAAATAATTTTAGAAATGGGTAGATCTTTTCGAGTAGATAGAAATCGGTATATTATATGCGCAATTCCGAGTTAAAATGACCAAGTTATGGCCGTTTTAAGTTGGAACATTCTTTTATACGAACTTTGACGTTCTTTGACATTGTTTTGTCAAAAATTCAAGAAAATCTTCAAGAAAAACTCATTATGGGTATTTCTTTGATTAGGTGATCCCGAGGAAGGATTTCTTCACCCGAGAACTATTACGATTAAGTGGAGTGTGTGAACGACCCATCCGCTTAGAGGAATAGACGTCAATGGCATCGTGAGTTTATTTCCGTTAAATGCTACACTTGTTGTGCTTGTAAATTAGTTGCACTAGAGTTAGGAAAAGATAAACCGATATGCATGTAAAATAATTCCTGAAAGAATTCTAAGAATATCGAAGCCCGAATTGTTCTAAGTGATTGTTTTAGTATAATATTGATTTGTGTGAAATTCCTTGATCACCATAAAGTTGAAAATAATTATGTTATGACTTTATAAATTAATAAACTCATGCATACCACGAAGTGAGTCACATTACATGGTTGGGTTATTATCCTTGGGTGAGAAGGATAGTAGGTTCATGTCGAAAGCAACACTTGGCGGAAGATCCGAAAGCGATTGCTTGGCGGCTTAATGGAATATGTTTGGCGGTTGATCCGAAAGCAAGGTCAAATCAAGTAGGTTCGGAATACTTAGCGATGAGTGCTCGCAAGTATAAAAGTTTTTATTGAATGCTTGGCGATGTATGCTCGCAAGCTTAAATTTTCTATTATTAAAACTACTTGTTTTGAGTATTACCAAACCCCGAATGGAGGGCGTAAATCCATTCAACATATAGTTCCCGAAAAGCTATATGATTGCTTGCCCACGTGTTTGATGCATTACATATGAATGATTAACCAACTTGTTTGAATCTTGTTACAAGAAGTTATTTATGGAAATAGTTCTCACTAAGCCTATTAGCTTATACCCCGATAGCTACCTTTTGCAGTTTTTGTATTTATGGTTAAGGCCACGTGGACCATGCGGGCAGGTAATCCCTCTTATATATTAGAAATCTGAATAAAGTATAGTTTAGTATTATCATGTTAATAGATTTGTAATTTAGGGAGTTGTCCCTAAGTTTGTAAAGATTATGCCATGGACAAATATCATTGTGATTCTTCTTTTCTTAATATGTTTTTATATCTCCTTAAACTTCATTATTCTACATATGGTCCTCTAAAATTGTGAAAGTAAGCCTTACACTTAATATAAAAGCTTTTGGAAATGACTAAGGTTGTCAAACTTAAGCTTTAATATTGAGTGTGGCGGACTGTCACGTTTAGGGTACCCATTGGGGCGTGACAATTATAATCCTACAATTGGATAGGACAAAGATTCAATAAATAGATGTCAACATGCATAAATAGATTGAAATTAAGTGCATATAAATAGAAAGAATGAAAAAGATTCTACCTTTCAATCATCATGCATGGACAATAAACAAAAATATCATAGACATTATAGTTAAATTAAAAAAGGATAAAATGAATAAAAATTGGACAATCATACTATTGTCACCACTAATATCATAGTCCATGAGTGCATCATCCAACCCATCCTCTTCATCCTCATATGTATCCTCATCTTCATTACATTCAATACTACCATCATGCTCTTCACATGGAGATGCTTCAATCATTGTTTCTACAGCCTCTCCATCAATTAATTTAGTTAAATCTTCTTTTCCAAACTCGTGTTCTAATTATCAGTATTTCAGTTTGATAAATTCTAGCGCTTGCCATGGTTATCGAACTCATGTAAAATCACGGCAACAATAAAATCAAAATAAAAAACCGAACAACCCCCATTGCAACATATCATAGAACAGATAAAACATTAAAACCTGTGGAGTGAGTGGAGTTTTAAAAAAAAATTATTAAACCTATGGTATAAATAATGGAGTCAAATACAAAGATTCTGTTTAATAATAATAGGTAAATATTCATTAATTTAGAGGAGGGTAAACCAAAACTTTAACTTGTCCAAGACAATTATGAGAAAAATCTTCTATGTGGAACAAAAATTTGCCCTACGTATATCTTCTATTGAAAATTTATCCCATTAAAGTGGGACATCATATGCATCCAAGTTAAAAATATTCCTCACACATCTTAGAAAGATAACAAACAGAACTTTTGATCCTTTTTTTTCCTCTTAATTCTCCCTCATGAAAATTGGTAGTAATAGGAAACGTTATTATTATTTTTTTTGCCATGATAGGAAACCTTAATTGTTAAGAAAAAACAGCCCATTTGTTTATTTTACGAAAGGCAAAAGCTTTCTTCTCATAGTACACACTTCAATGATATTGTAAGGTAAAAATATCCCATCAGCACAGAGAGTTCAACGACAATGTATCGCCAGACTATATATAGTAGTGAACAAAGTTTACCTTAAGTACAACACTTAGCCAACCTTTTTCTTGTTATGGAGCATAATTATAAGAACATAAGTCACTTGCTCCATTGAGAATCCATTATTCCAAACATTCTAGAAAAATGGGGAAACAGATCAGGGCACATACTACACCCCACTTTGAGGTTAAGTTTAGTATTTGTTACATACTTGATAACAAAATTCAGCACCAGAGAGTGATAACCATATAAGTGCAACAGGATTTGACCTCTTAAACCTCAGTAAAAGCATAATAGTGCTTCTTCAAGAACAGTCAAAATTTGATATAATATTCAAAAAAACATTTACTTTATGAGTCCTGAATAAATAGATTACTTACCTCATAGTAACAAATCATCCTATTCTCTTTCTAACGGTCTTTTTTATCATTTACCATATTATCTTCTTCTTACCCTCAATTTTTATACAAAAAAGTATGGTCATAAAAAGCAATAGGACACACTGACAGCCTAATATTACAAAGACTCTGAGAATTTAATCAAGGATAAACCCATAATTTCTTCATTCTAATTAATCACTTAGACCTATCCATTATACTAGTCAATCAAAGAGGTAGAATTTCTAAATCTTTTAACGATCAAAGTTCATTAGCCAATAACACACCATTCACTTCTAAATCATGCCTGCATTAACCACATTGATCAGACATCAGATTGCTGACAAGTTAGATTATAAAAAATAAACAAATAGGACAAAGTTTGCAATAATGGAAGTGAGACTGATATTTAATATTAGCCCCTACAGATTGGTACAGAGCTATTAAGCATAATTGTTGCCAACTTGCCACTTACAAGCAACATAATTGGTAAAGATAGAAGTAGAGAGTTATTGTAACAAGCATCAAGATAAATGCAAACTCATTGGAACACAAAGTCAGGAATACACTAAACCATTGTTTTCATTCTACAAACAAGATTATGCTACACACAAACATAGTGAATGAGTGAGACAGAACAACTCATTACCCAATAACATTGCATCATTGTTTTCATCCTAGAAAGAAGATTATGCCACAAGAGCGAGAGACAACGAGCTTACGCCACACACAAACACAGTAAAAGAGTGAGAGACAGAGAGACAACGAGTAAGAGCGAGCAACAGAGAGAAAGACAGAAACATACCAGAATAGTTACCTGACAGGGAAAGAATGTTGTGAGAACGTTATTGCTTGGAGAAGGTCATGACCATGTGTTGCATGCACGATAATGCTAGAACGGAGCGTCTTTCTTGGACAGAAGGAAACGTACAACCATTGTGTTAGTGAAAAAGCCAAAGACAAAGAGACAATAACAGAGAGAGAGAGAGAGAGAGAGAGAGATAAACGTACCAGAACAGCCAAGACAAACACGGTTGGGATTGCGAGCCTTTCGCTTGAGAGAAGGAAATGTACACAATGTGTTAGTGAAAAAGTAAAAGAAACAAACAGGGAAAAGGAGTGAGGACGAGGGAAGGAGGAAGAGAGAGAGAGAGAGAGACTGAGGTACCTGGATATTCACAAAGAAGCAATGTCCTGACCGTGAGACTTGAGAGGGTTTTGGTTTTGCTTAGTGAGAAGAAAATGAATAGTCCTTCTATTTGATGTTGATTTGATATGCTTGCAGGTGACTAAAAATTGTGGCGGGATTCAAGTATTATATTTCTTAGTTTTTTAAACAGTGAAAATAGAACGTTAAAAAAAAAAAAAGGAAGGCTAGTAAGACAATTTTATTTGATCTATATTTTTTACAAATATGATTGACTGTTTCAAGAACACGTAGGAAAATAATGATCCATTTCTAAAAGTCACGACCGTACAATGCCCATTTTCTTTGCAAATTTGCATCTTGTACGGGCGTACTAAAGGGAGTGCTAAATACTGGAATCATTCTTCAAGCGTGTACGGGCGTGCAATCATAAATCTCCTTCATTTCCCTTCTTCATCACTTCATGTACGGGCGTACTAAAGGGAGTGCTAAATACTGGAATCATTCTCCAAACGTGTACGGGCGTGCAATCATAAATCTCCTTCATTTCCCTTCTTCATCACTTCATGTACGGGCGTACTAAAGGGAGTGCTAAATACTGGAATCATTCTCCAAACGTGTACGGGCGTGCAATCATAAATCTCCTTCATTTCCCTTCTTCATCACTTCATGTACGGGCGTACTAAAGGGAGTGCTAAATACTGGAATCATTCTCCAAACGTGTACGGGCGTGCAATCATAAATCTCCTTCATTTCCCTTCTTCATCACTTCATGTACGGGCGTACTAAAGGGAGTGCTAGATACTGGAATCATTCTCCAAACGTGTACGGGTGTGCAATCATAAATCTCCTTCATTTCCCTTCTTCATCACTTCATGTACGGGCGTACAAGTTGAATCCCCTTCATTTTGCTTCAAAATCACTTATTGCACGGGCGTACAAGACCCCGTACCAGACACTGCCATGTATTTTCCTCATTTTGATAGTTGCACGGCCGTACATCTAGACTCCTTTTGTGCTCCTTGCTGCTTTGCTTGAATTTTGATTGGATTCTCCACATATTCCTTCCTTATATTACAATTGTGTTCAAAATTGACCTGAAATATATATATATACCAATTAATTACCTTACTATTAAGAATCCCATCACATATTATAAAATAGACCCAATTTGTCAAAAAAATAAATTGTGCCTATCAATTAGCCACGTCTACAAATAAAAAAAAAGTTACAAATCAATTAATAAGATCATAAAATCTAAATTTTTTATAAACGTCACCAATTTCATATTTAAGTTAACGTTTAATAAACATGACTAAATGATAATAAAAGGGCAACGTTTGCAAAATATGCAAACATGGCCATACATAAAAATTCTTGTAGTGAGGAGATACTCATTATAATGATTTAAAGAATTCTTCCATACAGCTAAAGTAGAAACTTCAAAGTTTTGTTTTTCCAACTTCTAAAATGCATTATTTTAGAAGAATTATAGTTGAGACAACTTCAATAAATTCATGCATATGATATGAGTCAATTTATATATTCAAAGGATTTTTCCAACTATACAAATATCTACATTTTGATACAAGTATTTTTGGACAAAGGAAAGTTTGCAAATTTATGTTTTGAAAACTAAAATTTTCATGATTAATTATTACCCTATGGTTTCAAAACCCAAATGACTTTATATGACAAAAATAACTTTAGAAATTATTAGATCTCTTCGAATAGGTGGAAAACGGTATATAATATGCGAAATTTCGAGTTAAAATGAGCAAGTTATGGCCATTTTATGTTGGAATTTTCACTTGTACGAATTTTACCACAACTAGAGAATAGACTTAGAAATTTTGACTAGAAATTCCTTGAAATACTCATTTTAGGTATTTTCTTCGTTTAGAAAACGAGGAGGAAGATGTGTACTACCCTGAGGACTATTTTGATTAAGGGAGTATCGTCGAACCATGGAGTGAGTCTACTTCCCTTATTTTCATACTTATGTTTGTGCTTGTAGCATTATTGCACTAAACTTAAGAAAAGATAAGATTGGAGATGCATGTGCTTATAATTTTGAGGAAAGAACTTTAAGTATATCGAGCCATGAATTGCTTATAACGAGTTGTATGATATATACATTAGCATGTTGAAGTGTTTGAAATTGAGTAATCACTTGCAAGAAATTATAATTCAAATGGCTAGACCTTGAATAAAAATTGAGACATGCACTTCATTCATTGAGTCATATTACATTTACTATTATACAAGTGGTGAGACAAGAGTATGATAGTAGTGGTTGATGTAACCAATAGTATCTGTGTATGGCGAGTAGGAGCCAGTAAAATCTACAATTTGATGACTAGTAGGAGCTGGTAAAAGCTACATATTCTTTATTGCGAATAGTCGTCAGTAAGATCTATAAAAATGGTTTTTAAAGAAATGTTAGCTGTAATTGGCCGGAATACCTAACCCCAAATGAAGGGCGTAAATTCATTCAACATATAATTATCGGAAAATCATATATCTTGTATGCTCACGTGCTTGTTGCATTCCATTTGCTTGTTTAATAAACTTGGTTGTTATTTTGTTCTAAGTATGATTATCGGGTTTATTCTCACTAAGCTTGTAAACTTACATCCCTATAGATATTTGTATTCATTGGAACACCTGTTATTATACCCAAGGTCTCCTCATATCCGCGTAAGTCTTCTTTTGGGAGCTTTTGAAGGAAATCTACTTGAAGGATTATATTAGAATTCTCTAAAATCTTTTGTTAAAGTATTTAAGTTATATGTAAAGATTAGTAACTTTTATGAGATCCTTAGAGATTTAGTGGTGGAATGCCCCTATGATTTATGTAATAGACTCTTAATTACTTTTATAAGATGACTTTATTTCTAGACTATTGCATGTTCAAACTTACTTACTTAAATCACTCTTCCCAAAAGCGTCTCCTATTGCCATGTTGTACGCCTTACATATGATACCGAGATTTTCACGTGACTAAAGAAGTCATTCCTAAGTCTTAATATTATATGTAGCGGACTACCATATTTAGAGTATCTTTCGGAACGTGACATAGACAAGGATAAAGGGTCTCACTTTAGGGTTTTTGCCACATGGCACAATCTGGTGCATTTAAATCCTACATATGCAAGATCCTCAGTTTGTTTTAATCTGTTTAGGGTTTTTAAACAACCACTTAGGCTAATAAGAATTTAAATACATCAACTAAGTCTAATTTGGTTATAATTTTGAATTTTTAATACATGTAGATTTCCGATTAAGGGTAAAATTGTAATTTTCTAAAATCAAAACTTCTAACAATATTATTTTGATTTATTACAAACTTTTCATCTAAATGAATGTTATGAAATTATAATCTAATTTTTGATTTTTCAAAATTTAGTTTTTCGATTTATGATTAATTTCGGAATTTGAAAAAAAAAATTGTTTTAACCTATGAGAGACTTCAATTAGATTTTATTGACTTTATTAGATTTTGATTTCTTATAGTTAGTTTCTCAATCATTTCAAAAATAATATTAACAATTTGAAATAAAAGCTTAAACCATTTAATTGTCAAAACAATTAATACCATATATTTGTAAATACATAAAACAAAGATAAAAATTTTATAATTAGCACTATTAACAATTACTTTTTGTCTTATAATTTATGTCAATCTTGATCAATAGGTGAATACCCTCCCCAAGATATGAAATAATATCACGAATGACACATAAATTTTAATAAAATATACAATCATAAACATAAATTTTAAAATCAATCAATTTAGTAGTTAAACTTTAAAATAAATTAATTTTATATTTAAAAAATTGAAAATGATCAATTTTATACCTCAAAAAACTTAATAAATTACTATTAATCTTTCAATTACAAAATACATCAATTTCAAAATTCAAACAACCAATTTCACAAAATTGAACATCCAATTACATTCCTTTCCCCCCCGGCCAAAGTTCAGCTAACGATAACATTGACCCCCAGGATAACAATGATATTTAAACATAATAATTAAATATAAATTACCCCATACGATTAGTACAGCAGAGAAGTGGAGTAGCAGGATCCAGAATGGTTACAATCACAGATATACTAATCAATACATAAAAACATGGAATAGAAGTGCTGGTAGAATGGTTTTCCTTGTTATTTTTTTAATTTATTACAAGCACAAAGAAGGAAGCTCTAGCTCCCTCAAAGCTAATCAAAACAAAATAAAATCAGTATCAGATCCCATCATCAGGAGGAGGCTGAGGCGGGAGGATCAGGATGGGTATTGTTAAGCTTAGAAGCCTCGAGATCAGCAGCACGTTGGAGAAAGCTGGGATCATCTTCCTCGATGACCATCTGGATGGGGCAGGAACCCAGTCCATCAGCTATGGCCAGCAGTATCTTCTTCATCTCCGATCTGAACTCCTCCAGATCCACGGTCCCGCTGTGGTCGCAGTCGAACTTCTCGAAGATGGAATCGTAGAGCTTAGTGAGCTGCTCGGGAGGGGTGGCCACATCCACCCCAAAGTGCGTCTCCAACAGCCTCATCGACTCAAAAGCCTTCCTCAGCTCCGAACGAGACAGTACCCCGTCCTTGTTCAGGTCCAGTACTTCGAACCGATCGTCAACGCTCTTCTTGAATTGAGCTTCATCGCTCACGAACTCTCGCACTGTCGAACCGTCGATGATTATCACTCCATCTCTCTCTCTCTCTCTCTCTCTCTCTCTCTCTCTCTCCACTGAGTCTGAGTGACACAGTCACAGCTTCCGCTTGAAATTGGGAACGTGTGAGATGAGGTTGTTGAGGACCACGTGTCTCTCTCCTCTCTACTCAACTCAACTAGATATTTTAGGTCTGTCTAATCCATCCAGCAAACAAATACTCGCACCATACTTGCGATTGTGGCCACAGTTAGGGGTGTTCATAGACCAGTTAACCGGTCCGTGGCTTTATTTTTTGAACCTAACCGTAATTATTGGTTTTTAAAATCTCGATCCTTAACAGGTCCATTATAAACGGTTAACCGCCTAACGGTTAACCGTTTAATTCGGTTAATTTATTCGGTTTTCGGTTTTTAACCATTTAACGTAATGTTTCAACAAATCAAATTGATAATTTCAAAAAACCTTTTTTTAGCCTTTATCATAAAGTTTTTCTTTAAACTATTACATATATTACTAGAGCTAAAAAAAAGAAAATGAAATTAAGGAAAAGGGAAAAAATGAACCTTTGAATGTATCATTATCAATAAAATCAAACTAAATCAATTACCAAATTAACTCCATTAATCATGAGATAATAGTATTTTAATCGAAATTCAAGGAATATTAACATAGGTAAATTATATGTATATGAAAATCATATGTATATATATAAAATAATTATTTATATATGTAAATTATATATATAATATATTTATAAATACTGAAACGGTTAACCATTAACCATCGTTTTTTATGGTTGCAAACCGAAACCGAAACCGAAAACCGAAAAAAATAAAAACCATAATCCTAAATCGAAACCAATGGACCGTTAACCATATTTTTCGGATTGGTTTTGGTTTTGGTTCGGTTTCTCGGTTTTATCTTCGGTTTTTTTGTACACCCCTAACCACAGTATGGTATAATATTGCTATTATACTAAAGTTCCTCATGGAACTACTGTAATTAATAAAATTACTCCATTTATAATATCTTAGCGGATGATACTCTGCAGGTGCGAATTTTTTTTTTTTTAAAGTGTAGAGTAAATTATAAGAATATAAATTTTTTTTTTTAGTCATTTGCAAAAAGTGACTTGATTTTTTTTTTAATAATCACATCACTTGAGTTTAATAATTTTGTTTAAATTATAAAAGAAGAACATATGACGTGTTTTTATTGATTAGTCTTATTATTAATTAACTCAACTTACTAAAGAAATTAAAAAATATGAAAAAATTATAAAAAATAAGAAAAAATAAAAAAAAAATGAAGTCATGGCCTTGCGAGTTTTTCATTATACCACTTCCTACGTGAGGTAATAGGACAACATTTTTGAGAGCAAAGAATTTTTTAGGAACTTCAGGTTCATGTTTAAATACATCGAGTCCAACTCTACCAAATTGTCCTTCCACTAGTGCTTTTACAAGCTTTAGTTCATCCGCGTGTAGACCTCTTCCAGTGTTGATCAGAACACCTTTTGGTCCCATAGCACCTCCATGACTTCACAATTGATGATATGAGCTCAATCTAGACAAAGAAAGTTGAGAGTTTGAAGAAGATTGTATGAACAAAAAAATTTGGTTATCACGACACTAAATGGGGCCTAGAAGGATTAACTTGTAGTTATCATATGAGAACCGTTTTGCAACACTAAATTGTGAAATAGGATAGATACATATATATTGCATAGTTTCAAATCATAATACAGCTACTCTAGTTCAAATTCTAAGTTTATCATAATTACACAAATTCAAAATTAAACATTAAACATACAAACTACTTTCTAAGCCTATCTTCTTATCTTCAAGTGCATCAATAAAGAAGACAATGTTCTCTTCGCATTTCTTAGCCCGTTCCCAACTTGAGCTACTCCTGCACAAAAATTATAGGGATGTGAGCTAATTTATAGCTCGGTGAATAATATAACCAAGCCACACATCAAGCAAATTTTATTAACAAGCATATGCAATGCAACACTTAGTCATATTTAATGTACAATTTGGATGATCAAAATCCAAACCAATGGAGATTTATGTTCTCTTGGGGGTTGAAGGACCAACATTGTATTTCACTCAAGAGAGATTGAGACCTAAGGAAGGGAAACTTTCTCAACTCATCATTATTTATATATATACATATTATTAATATAATCTCAAACTTTCCCTTAGAAAGATCTAAGGAGGAGGATTTCGTTTGAAACTCTTTTGTTATTTATGTATACATATCATCAACATAGTTCTCACTTCACCTTAGAATCTTATAATTACCATAGTTTCAAGCCAACCTTTATCAGCGATGTCCTTCAAGCGTGCTTAGTTCCTGTAGATTTAAACCATATGGTAATCTTCACCAGATTGATTAGATTTACTCAAGCATTACCACAGAACAAGAACAATAACACATGATGTGAATACCAAATAAATGCAATTGTATGATGTAGTGCAATGCATGTTTGTTTAATTGACTAGTAAGATATTATTAAGTTTATTTATTAAAGTGACCAATCCATTAATAGACATTCATCAACAATCCCAATTCAATGATTACGAGAAATGATCTCTTTTAAATTAATGAATTATAAACCAAAACAATCACCTAGTAGCACACAAGTACTCAATTCCCCATGCACAACTAGCTATATTTATATTAATAGATGTGCAACTATATTGCAAGCACAAGTAAGGTGATAAGGTCAATGTTACCCACATGTCATCCAAGCTAAGTCTTAGCAATCCTCTAGGAAATCCAAATCATCCTCACCATCAAATCATCATCAGCCTTAAATCATTAACACCTTCATATATGAAATCCAAATAGGAATATAAGATTGTAGGGGCTATTTTAGAAAATAAATCAAAGGCAACTTTTATTCATGATATTAAACTCATTTTAAGATCTTATTTGATTAGACATTATAGAAACCTTGCCATGGTTGCAAAAATCGCACCGCCAAGATACTTACAGTTCTCCATTGTTTGTCAAAGTATTTATTTTCTCTTTGTTTATAATCATTTATTACAAAAACATCATCTAAACATTTATATACGAAAGCATTCATTTTTCAAGTAAGCATACATTTGAAACAACATATTCCCTTTTTCAAACATGGTCTAATTCATTATATTACAATATATTATCTCTATGCAATTTACAAATTTTAAGTCTATTAACTTAATTTAGCCAAATTTATTAAACTTAATCAATCTAAAAAGATATTAGGAATACTTAGGGGGAGGCGTGAGGGGATGAATTGAGTATTTGCCCCAAAATTCAAAATAATAACTTTGAAAAATAGTAGATTAAAAAATCAATCAATTTACGACGGATAACTAAACAATATATATATATATATTGTGTAATTTAAAGAGATAGAGATAAAAATAGAGAAAAATCAAGCCACAAGATATAATGTAAAGTTTGGCCCTTTGCCTACTCTCTACAGTCGACCAATTGCCTCTTTCGAGGTCTTCACCACTACTATATTAATATCAAAGAGTTGGCTCGAAACGAGTAATATTACACCCATAAGAAATAAAATATTTCCTTTCTCTCTTTAAGTGCTTTTATATGAATATCAATAAATATGAACTAAGCACTAGAGTAAATTTTTTCTCTCTCTTAATAATTTGCAAATATTATATACAAGAGAACAAACAAAAAGGAGTTGTTTGATCACAATTAATGAGCTTGTAATTGATTTTGACACTTCATTCTCTTTTGTTGTTCTCCAGGACTTGTATATAAATAGCCTTTAAAATTCAAAGGTCCGTTAGATACAGCGTTTATAATCTGTCAAACATTAAATGTGCTTCAACGGCTCTTTTGTTATCGCATCAACTTCAACTTTAAGCTGTCGTGCCTCAGATACCCATCGCACCTTACTTCATTGCACCTAAACTTTGCCTCGACAATCTCTCCACACACTCACTTCTTTGAGCCTTAATTTAAAATTGTTGTGCCTAGACTTGAATACGTCGAGGCCTCAATGTGATCCTTGGCATGTCTAATTGCTTCTTTACCTTGTCGCTTCAGACTTAACCATGTCGAGCTTTTACCTTTTGACTTGTTTAAGCCTCAATCAACCTTTGATTATGGTTCTTCATATTTTGAGCTTTGTCGAGCTTCAAGTCACACCCAAATATTTGTTTTGGCTTGCCCTCGACATGCTCTTATTTCTACTAAAAACCTACTAAAAAAACACAAAGAGGTGCCAAAACACACACGCACACACACACACACACACACACAGACTAATTAAGTATAGTTCTTAACAAATAAATAGTTGATTGTGTATTAAATTGTCTCATCAAAATTCACATTGAAATCTCAAGTTCAACAATCTCTGCTTTTTTTATGAGGAAAATTATCCACAATTAACTCATATTTACTACATCATATTCTTTCTCAATTAAGCATTCAAGTTTGAGAAAATTTTCAATTTTCTAGGTTTCAAAAACATATTTCTTATGCTTAATTTCATAAAGATACAAACTACACTTAATATGTCATTTTCTTCTCCTATCAAAACATACTTCATGCATATTGTTAATCGTGCATCTCACATTCTCTCCCCTCTTTTACTCATAAAAAAAAATGATAACAAATGTAATATTTAACAAATGAGGAGAAATGCACAGATAATAAACAAAATTGCTCGAGCAAATCTTCAACAGATGACTTCACAAATACCTCATAGAGGACTTCACATTTGCCTATACCCATTTAAGACTTCACATCACTTGGCTATACTCAGATAGGACTTCACCACACTTGCCTATGCTCATATAGGACTTCGTCGTACTTGCCTATACTTAGATAGGACTTTACTACACTTGCCAATGCTCACATAGGACTTCACTACACTTGCCTATACTTAGACAAGACTTCACCATAAAAGCCTATATGTCGATAGGGCTTCACCACAAATGCCTATATGCTGATAGGACTTCACCACAAATGCCTCAGCACTGAGGACTTCACACCATAATACCTACACATAGTAAGACTTCACCACATTTGCCTCATCACATGAGGACTTCACCAAAAATAGCAAGCTCATATATAACAAACACAAACACATCAAAGCACTTGTCTTCATAATTATGCAACAATCAAACCAAATTATCACAGATTAGCACATAAACAGATCAAATACAAGCACAAACTAGATTTTTAGGCATATATCATATTTAGCAGCTTATTTAGCCCAAAATTCTATTATGTGTCAACTTGTTCAATAATATTTAGCAATCATCTTGCTTGATCATTCCCAACTCTCTTCTTAAAGTGCAGAAACGATCTTTACTCAAGTTTAGTAAAAATATCAATGACATGATTGTTTATATCAATAAATTCCAAGCTGATATCTTTGTTTAAAATGATCTTTAATGAAATGATGTCTAATTTCGATATGCTTGGTTCTTGAGTGTTGGATAAGATTTTTAGTTAAATTTATAGCACTTGTATTATCACAAGGAATTGGAACATTTTCAAAAATTAAACCATAATCAAGCAAAGTTTGTTTCATTTATAAAATTTGTGTACAACAACTACCAACTGCAATATATTCAGCTTCGGTAGTTGAGAGTACGACGAGTTTTGCTTTTTAGAGTGACAAAATATTAAAGAATTTCCAAAATGATGGCATGTGCTACTTGTGCTTTTCCTATTTACTTTGCATCTAACAAAGTCAGAATCATAGTACCCAATAAGGTTGAAAGAAGTGAATTTTGGATACCACAAGCCAATTTCAATTGCCTACAAGATATTTGAAAATGCGTTTTACTGCATTCAAGTATCATTCTTTTGAGCAAGATTGAAACCATGCACATACACATATAGAGAACATGATGTCAAGTTTAGAAGTTGTCAAATATAATAAACTGTCTATCGTGCCTTTATACATTTTCACAAACATTTTTACCTTTTTCACCATTATCAAGCTTAATACTTGTGCTCATAGGTGTTGTTTTTAGTTGCAATTATCCATTTTGAACCTTTTTAACAAATATTTTGTATAATAAGCTTAATTAATAAAGGTTTCATTCTTAGCTTGTTTGATTTGGAGACTAAGAAAACAATTAATTTTCCCATCATACTCATTTTAAATTCATTTTTCATAACTCAATAAAATCTTTTATAAGATTCATATTTGTAGCTCTAGACATAATGTCATCAACATAGATTTGTACAATCTATGTATTAGACTTGTGATTTTTAATAAATAAAGTTGTATAAATTTTTTCTCTTGAAAATCCATTGTTTATCAGGAAGCTCCTAAGTCTTTCATATCAAGCTTTAAGAGTTTGCTTTAGTCCATAAAGAGCTTTATTCAACTTAAAAACATAGTTGTGGAATTCATTGTTTTCAAAACCAAGTGGTTGCTCTACATAGACTTCTTCTTTTATAAAACCATTTAAGAATGCATTTTGACATCCATTTGAAAAAAGAGTAAAATCTTTAAAAGCTGCAAATGCTAAAAGCATTCGAATGGATTCTAATCGAGCAACTGGAACAAAGGTCTCATCTAAATCAATTCCTTCTTCTTGATTTTAACCTTTAGTAACCAATCTAATCTTATTTCTTATTATTAAACCAGATTTATCAAGTTTGTTTTTATAAACCATTTGGTTTCTACAATAAGTCTACTTTTATCTAAGAACCAAAAACTATACATCATTTCTTGTGAATTGTTTTAATTCATCTTGCGTAGCATTTATAAAAAAAAAAAAAATCATCTTTTAAGGCATTATCAACAATTTTAAGCTCAAATTGAGATAAGAAAACATATTGCTTAAATTCCTTAAAGATGATCTAGTTGGAATACGATTAGAAGGTTCTCCAATTATCAAATATTTAGGATGTGATTTACCATACTTCCATTCTTTAGGCAAATCATTATTATCAGATTCATGCTCATCATCATCATCATCCAATTTTTGTTCATTAATTTATTTATTACTGTTTTCAAGAGAAATTCTATTAAATAATCACAAACAATATCAACATCATCATTTAAATGTGCATTGGGTAAGAAATCATCAAATGCAATATGAATAGATTCTTCAACAACTAAAGTTCTTTTGTTAAAAACTCTATAGACTTTGCTTGTTGAAGAATATCCTAAGAAAATTCCTTCATCACTTTTAGAGTCCAATTTAGCCAATTGTTCTTTATCATTGTTTAAGATATAACATCTTGTGCCAAAATAATGAAAATATGATATGTTAGATCTTTTGCCTTTTCAAAGTTCATAGGGGGTTTTCCTTAAAATTGGCTTTATAAAAAACTCTATTTGAAATGTAACATGTGTATTCATAGCTTCAACCCAAAAATATTTTGGCAAAATATTTTCACACAACATGGTTACAGCCATTTCAACTAATGTTCTGTTTTTCCTCTCGGCTATACATTTTGTTGTGGAGTTCTGCGAGCTGAAAAAGTTTGTTCTATACCATAGTTATTGCAAAAAAATTTATTTTATGATTTTCAAATCTCCCCCATCATCACTTTGAATTGTAACAATATTAAGACTTTTTTCATTTTGGACTTTCTTGCAAATCTAAAACAAAATGATTGGTTTCATATTTAGATGCAAGGAAGAGGGTACACATGTATCTAGTAAAATCATCAACAATAACCAAGGTGTACTTCTCTCCTTTCAAACTTAAGTTTAGGTAGGACTAAATAAATCCATTTTTAGTAGTTTTAATGGCATAGATGTGGAAATAACATCCTTAGAGTTAAAAAAAGTCTTAGTTTGCTTTCTTTTTGACATGCATGACAGATTTATCATTTTGAAAATTTAACTTTGGTAAACCTTTGACAGGATCCTTTTTAACAAGTTTTGAAATGATGACTAGCATGTTCTAGTTTTCCATGCCTTAGCCAACCATTGTCATTTTCAAAATATAAACAAGTTTTGTTTGAAGATTTAAAATAATCTAAATTGATTTTGTAATTATTTTCTTGTCTACATCCTTCAAAACATGATTAGTTGTTGTCAATTCTTTCAATAGACCATTTTTTGGCAAAGAATGTTACTTTGAACCCATTGTCGCACAATTGGATAATACTCAACAAATTATGTTTTAAATTATTAACAAGCAAAGCATTTTTAATAATTAAATCATGGTTAACAAGAATGTTTCCTTCACCTAAAATAATTGATTTTTTTGTTATCGCCAATGGTAATACTACCTTGATCCTTCTAGTCAAGTGATGTAAACTTGGACACGTCTCCTGTCATGTGTCTCGAACAGCTACCATCTAAGTATCATTTATTGCTTCCACTTGAAGATCCCTGCGAGATAAATCGTTACTTCTTTGGTACCATTTTAATTTGTGTCCTTTTTTGGTTAGGAGGTATAAGAACTTCTCTTTTTGGAACTTAAACAAACCGGTTTTGATGATTTAAAATTCACAGATTTTCTTATTGCATAGTTATGTGCAATATGACCTATTTTGCCACAATAATTACATGTCCCATAAGTAGCTTTAATAAATTTTGTTTTGAGAGACTTGCAATTATTTTGTCCATTATAGCCAATTCCAAATATGCTTGAATCACACTTTTAGCTCCCAAGAAGTATATTCAAATTTTCTTTCCATTTGTGAACTTAGCTATTGTGGCCTTTGAATCATTTAACTAGTTTTCAAGATTTTATTTTCATTTTTCAAAAAATTTTATGATTTCATTTCTACAGCTATTAACACATGCAATTTTATTATTCTTTAATATCTTAACTTCGATGTTTAGCAAATCATTTTCAATTTTTAATTTTTTATTCATTTCCTTTAACTCATTATTTTTGTTTTTCTGCTTTTTGCACTTAATATTTATCTTTTCATTATTTGTTTTCAGAATGTCTATGTCATCATGCAACTTTTCATTCTCAATATAATTTCTTCATGATTAGTATGAAAATTTTGTAATTGTTCTCCTACTTTTGTCATTAAGATCTTAGCATGCTATTCTTTTTCTGAGCTTTCACTAATTTGCAGCATACTTTTTCATACATAGCATGCAATTTAGCATATGAAGGAGAAGAGGGAGATATTACCTCATTATCTAAGTCCATGAAACATGTATTCTCATCATCTGAATCTGATGAGTCATCATCAATCCAAGTTGCCATGTATGCCTTCTCCTCCTCCTTTGATCTCTTTTTAAGCGGCGGGTATATGCTATATGTGTCCTGGCTTTTGGTAGTTGTAACATGTGACCACATCCTTTCTCTTATGCTTGGAGGAGCTGCTATCATCCTCCATCTTCTTGGATTTAGGCTTCATAAATTTTCTTAGCTTCTCGACCATCAAGACAAGATACTCTTGTTCGTCATCATCTTCTTCATCACTTGAGTCTTGTCCTGTAGCTTTCAGGGCAATAGCCTTTTTGCTGCCTTCTTCATCTTATTTCTTAATGAGCTCATGGGTTTTGAGTACACCACGAAGTTCTTCTTTACTTAAGGACTGAGATCCTAAGCTTCCTCTATTGCTGTCCTCTTATCTTCCTAATCCTTTGGAAGTAATGAGAAGTTTAGAATTAATTTCCAAATTAGTAAAGTTCTTCCCAAATACACTTAGAGGATTTATTATGTTAATGAATCTATTGTGCATCTCATGAATAGTTTCATTGGGGAGCATTTTAAAGTTTTCAAATTCACAATATAAAAGACTTATTTTGGTATCTCTAGCTTTAGATATTCCTCATAAGTCTTTTCAAGCTCATCCTAGATTTCTTTTGCAGAAGAACACGTATAAGTTCTATTAAAATCAATATCATTGAATCTGCAATGTAAAATATTCGTTGTAATTTTGTTTAAATCAAGCTTTTTCCAATCATCTTCTGAATAACCTACTTCTGATTTTCCTTATGTTTTAAAAGGCTCGTTTTTCAATAACATTCCATATCAATCAGTTTTGGGCTTTCAAAAATTTTTCATCCCACACTTTTAGTTAGGATAACCATCCCCGCATAGAAGCGGAGGTCTATTAATTGCTTGTCCCTCTAGAAATCCTAGTATATTTGTAGCCATGATCGTTAATCTATTCTGTGTTAAGCGTAGAAATAATAGAGAATTGCTTTAATACTAATTGAAAAGATATTAGGAATACTCAGAGGGGGAGAGGGGGTTGAATTGAGTATTTGCCCCAAAATTTGAAATAATAACTTTTAAAAACAGTAGATTAAAAAATCAATCAGATTTGTAGCGGATAACTAAACAATAGATATAATGCATAATTAAGGAGATAGAGATAGAGAAAAATCAAGACACAAGATTTAACGTGGAGTTCGGCTCCTTGCCTACTTCTACAGTCTACCAATTGTCTCTTTCAAGGTTTTCACCACCACTATATTAATATCAAAGAGTTGATTGGAAACGAGCAATTTTACACTTACAAGAAATAAAATATTTTCTCTTTAAGTGCTTTTATATGAATAGTAACAAATATGAACTAAGCACTAAGTAAATTTTTTCTCTCTCTTAATAATTTGCAAATATTATATACAAGAAAACAAACAAAAATAAGTTGTTTGATCATAGTTAATGAGCATGCAATTATTTTGGCACTTCATTTTCTTTTGTTGTTCTCTAGGACTTGTATATAAATAATCTTTAAAATTCAAAGGTCCAATAGATATAACGTCTATAATCTACCAAACGTTAAATGCACTTCAATGGCTCTTTTCTTGCTATATTTGTAAGCCCCGAATTTTTCGATAATGGTTTTGGAATACCAAATCGAAACCCTAAAGTTTGACCCAAGTTGAAACCGAACCTTAATAAATTTCGATCACGAAATTCATAAAAGAATCTTCAAAAACGAAAATAGAAAGTTCAACAATCGTTCGATTCGAAAACCCGAATATGAAAAGATCCACCTATCCGATCCCTGATAAAAACCCCTCAATTTCTAGGGTAAAGTTGGATTAAACCCTAATCCTAGTCAAACCGGAAATTCAAAAGTCAACAAAGACCAAGACAATGAGCAATTTCAACTCCGGCAATTCCCGCGTTCTCAAACCCTAGAAAACGAAATTTAGTTAGTGGCTTAAAATAGTTCGTAATTATATAGGATAACGTAAAAATATTAGATTCCAGAATTTCGAGTGTCCTTCGGACTCAAACGGGATCAGTTCCCGAAAAGCATGTCTCGGAGCTCGGAATATTAAAAATATTCCAATAACACCAAAAGACTCGTAATTAAATAAGGATTTCAAAAATATCAGTTTTAGAATTTTTCGATAACTAAAAATAACAGATATAGCTCATGTATGCGTATTTTTATTACTACCGGTATTTTATATGTCTAGTCTACTATTCATAGTACTATTCCTACTATTCATTACTATTTCACTACCTCTATTTTTTTTACACCTATTTCTTACTACTTACATGCCTATTTTCTTACACTTTTACATTTCCAATACATCTTATATCAAATCATATCTTACATATTAATTATTTTCTTACAAAATACAAACAAAATCAACTCACTTTCTCTCTAATCTCCTAATGGACGCGCTACCTCTCCCTCTCTTCCTCTTATTTATTTTTCTTTTTCAATTATTTTATTACATCTAAAATTCACTCCAAAAATTCTATAAATACCCCCTTCCTCCTTCATTCTTTCACACTACTTTACGTAACAAAACTCTACCAAAATACTCTCTCAAAATCTCTCTCCAACCATTTCCTCTCAAAATACTCTCTACCATTTTTACTCTTCAAGAAAAATAACAAAACCCATTCATCTCTTTTCAAACCTTCCATTAAACCTTAGGTAAAAATCCTACCCATATTATTTATCATGTTCATATAACTTAGCATGAGCTTAGTGTATGTTTCTTAGACTCATGTGAGTTAAAGAAGCAACAATATGTTCATGTTTTGTTTTTGTTCATGTTCCTATTTTACATTATGTTGTTGTTATTATTGTTATTATTTTTGCTCTAATTTAACTTATATAGTATTATGCATACTATGTATATATATTTATTTAGAGCATATAAGCTCATTTGTTATTTATTTACTTTCATGTCTTGCAATTTATTTATTACTTGTTTTATGCAATTTATTAAGACTAGTCTTTCTAGTCTTAGACTTGTCCTTATCAAGTCAAAACAATTTTTCTTTCTTTTCTTTTCTTTTCTTTTGGGACTAGTCTCTTCTTAGTCTGGGTTGCCTTGATGAAGCTAAGGCTCCCAATACATGATCAGGATACCTTGATGAAGCTAAGGTTCCCAATGCTTGACAATTTTATTATGTTTATTTACTTACAAGTATTTCTTTCTATGTATTATCTTTACTTTTACATTACTACATAATCATATTCATGCATGATTATATTATTGTTGTCTTAAGTAAAAATAAAAATGGGTTCTTTCTTAAATAAAGAAAAGTAAACTAGATTTATTAACAAAAGGAATTTTCAACAAAAATCTAAATTTTCTTTTTAAATAAATTCTTTTCAAAAGATAAGCTAGTCGTAAATTCTAGAAGAATTAGTAATGTAGATTTCTTCAAGATAATCAAAGGAACTCATTTCTTTTACGAATCTAAACTTAATACTTCATAAAGAAAGAATTTTTAGCATTGAAGGATTTTAACTCAACCACATCCTTTATAAGACTTAAATAGGTTCAATTACACTATAAACTTTGAAAATCACATACTAAGAAAGCCTCTTCAAAACTTAATTTCTATAAGTTGTTATTCTCTTTTCGAAATTAAAATGAAATTTTTACTAAGTTCTAATGTTAATAATTATGTATTAAGAAAGCTTTTCTTATAAACTTGTCTAAGAAAATTATTTAAGAATAAAACAAGTTTTTCAAACCAAGATAAAATCAACTCACTATTTTAAAAACCAACTTAGAAAAATAAAATTTGCCAAGAAAGTAAAGTTTTAACGGTATATTTATTTCCTAAAGGAAAAAGGATATAAAAATAAGAGGAAAAGATACATGTAACACAACTTCAAATATTTGAAACTTAAAGAATATTTTGAAAAAACTTATTTTCAATCACTAGAAATAAAGTTGATAGATAACTTAACGAACCAAAATTTTTGAAAATGAATTTACTTTTGAAAAATGAGAAGATGAAATAACAATAAAACATTTGCTCATAACAACTCAAAATATATGTTTGTTTTCCTTCTAACAATTCAAAAGGGAGAAATTTTCAAAAGCTTTATCTTTTAAAATCCTTAAAGACAAATTGTTTATAAAATATCAATATTGATACAACACTACAAAGATCATGTATACAATATGAGTATAGATATATGTTCAAAGGATTTTTCAACTATAAATATTTACATATATTTTGCTTAAGGATTTTTGAGTAAAGAGAAGTTTGGAAAAATCATATTTTGTAAACTATAAATTCGTAACTATTCTATACAGTAGTATTTTCCAACCCAAATGGCTTTTCATGACAAAGATAATCTTAGAAATGGATAGATCTTTTCAAGTAGGTAGAAAACGATATATCACAAGCGCAATTCCGAGTTAAAATGACCAAGTTATGGCCATTTTAAGTTGGAATTACCTTATATACGAATTTTGACGATCTTGTTATAGTTTTGATAAGTACCATAGGATCAATAAGAAATACTCATTATGGATATTATTCTTGATTAGGTGAACTCAAGGAGGATTATTTATACCCGGTGGATTATTTTGATTAGGGGATTTACCGATCGACTCATCCATAAGAAAGATAGATCCTCATGGCCAAGTGAGTTTATTTCCTACCTTTTACGTACTTGGTTGTGCTTGTAGCTAGAGGCACTAGAAGTAGGAAAAGATGAAAATGAATTATGTATGATAATATTGGTTGAAAGAATGTTAAGCATACCGAAGCATGAATCGTTGTTAATTAACCTATGTTTTACTATTATTCTGTTGGAGTGTGTGCAAAATTCTGTGATCACCTTTAAATTACTTTAAACATATACTACGAATTATATTAATTGATTCATGCATATCATGTAGTTAGTTTCATTGGATGAGCTGCTATTCTCGATGGGACAAGAGTTTAGTAGCCGGGTGTGCAGTAGCCAGAAATCTGCAAGATGGGCGATAGGAGCCTGAAAGAACTATTTTGAGATGGGCGAGTAGACGCCTGAAATAAACTACAAGAGTTGGATTTAATGATGGGTTTTAAAGAGCCTGAACACCTAACCCAGAATGGAGGGGTAAATCCATTCAATATATGATTTCCGGTAGATCATATGTCTTGCTTGATCACTTGCTTGATGCATTCATATGTTTGTTAATAACTTGCTTGAAATTATTTATACAAGTACGTTGATTTAGGAATATTCTTACTAAGCTAGTTATGCTTAAACTCCGATAGACCTTTGTTGTAACAGGACTATATCTTTCATGACCGAGGACTACATATACCCGAGTGGAATTATGATTTAAGGAGCTTCTGGAAACCTTCTGAAGATCTTAAGTTAATTATTCTTTAATATCTTTCGGTGTTAGTATTATTTGTTATGGGAAAGATTAAGTTGTTATTATGATTGTTTGGAGAATTATAAGGGAAAACCCCTAAGATGATGTAAGGATTATATTCTCTTAATGATAAATTTGATGTTTATTTAGATTCTTGTGTTGCTGTATTTACTATCTCAAACTATACATCCTACCGGTGTCTCCTATTGTTGTGATAGACGCCTTACATATGGTGTTGAAAACTTTTGCATGACTTCGGGAAGTCATTCTTAAGTTTTAATACCGTATGTGGTGGACTGCCACGTTAAGGGTATCCTTCGGGGCGTGACAATATCAGCTTCAGACTTTAAGCTGTCACACCTCAGATACCTGTTGTGCCTTAGTTCGTCACGCCCAAACTTTACCCTCGATAGCTTCTCTACATGCTCACTTCTTTGAGCCTTAATTTTGAACTGTTGCACCCTGGAGTTGAATACATTGAGGCTTTGACATGACTCTTTACATGTCTAATTGCTTCTCTGCCTTGTCGCGCTTCAGACTTAATCATGTTGAGCTTTTACCTTTTGACTTGTTTAAGCCTCGACCAACCCTCGACCACTGGTTCTTCATATTTTGAGCTTTGTCAAGCTTCAAGTTACGCCTTAAATACTTATTTTGGTTTACCTTAGACATGCTCCTATTTCTGCTAAAAACTTGCAGAAAAACACAAAAGGACGAGCCAAAACACATGCACGTGCAGACACACACACATGACTAATTAAGTGTAGTTCTCAGCAAATAAATAGTTTATTGTGCATTAAATTGTCTCTTCAAAATCTGTATTGAATTCTCAAGTTCAACATAATCTAATTCATTTTAGCTCATCAAAGTTCATTAGGTTAAGTTGAGCTTAATTTTACTAACTAACTCATTTAATATCTAAGATTCATATTAACTTAAGTCTATGTTAATTTAATCTTAGCCAAGTTAATTGGTCTTAATAAATCTAATTCATTTTAGTTCATCTAGGTTTTTTAAGCCAAATGAGCTTAGATTGTTAACTAAGTTCATTTAGATGTGGATCTGTTGCAATTGAATCAAATATATTTTAGGTCTTAATACTTTTAAAATTTTCGAAAACTTAAAACATGAAAGTCACAAGCTCTTTTTAAGCTTTTATGTAGCTTTTTAAGTTACCTCAATCCGAATTCGGATGAGAAAGTTATGATCAATTTAAGTTAAATCAACAAGGGAAAAAAAAGGATAAAATGGCCCTAGTTCCACATGGGGTATCAAGGGTGGTAGTGGCCACTAGGCCCCTTACTATGCCCCATATGGGTTCAATAGGGGGGGACAATGGCTACCCATATGGGTTCAATAGGGGGGACAGTGGCTACCATACCCTTTGTCATGCCCTATATGGACCCTAATCATGTCCCCTTGTTTCTTTTACTTCATTTCACTCCTTTTTAGATATTTGTCTACTTACTTTACTCACAAAACTCTACCTATATCATCTAAAAATGACCTAAAATAAATCCACTAAATTAATTTGCATATGTGTTTGTATATTGATTTCATGATTTGATTATGGTGTTTTAGATTATGGGAATTTGAATTGATGACATGATAAATTATTAATATTGAAATGTGTAAAAATTTAATCGAAGATGTGTTGGTGTAATTAGATAATTGTAGTACAATATATGGAATTGTGTTGTATTAAAATGGCATGATGTGTATTATTTATGATAATTTAAGAGACCTTCTTGGCTGTAAAATTTTTAAGAAAGCCAAATCCTATCTTTACAAATCAAACCAAGCCCACACATACATATAGCCTAAAGCGCATGTCTAAGCATCCCTCTATCCTTCTAAAATGCCCTAGAAGTAAAAAAGGAAATAAAATAAAATATCGATAAAAAAAACACAAATTATCATCTCTCTGTTTCTCCATCTTCTTCATCTTCTTAAATACAAACAAGCCCAAATTTCACTCCAAAATCTCTTCTAAATTTGCCCCACAATTTGTTTAAGTAAATAATCAATCTAAGTGTAACGTCCTAAAATAAGGACATTACAATTCGCCATGTATTCTTCTCTTTATAAGAACACGCCAAGACTATCTAAACCCCTAAATTTTAGGGTAATTTGAGTTAAAACCCTAAACCGGAAAGTCAAACGGAAACCATAAATCAACAAATCCCTAGAAAACTCTAGCAATTTAGATCCAGCAACCTCGTGTTCTTAAACCAAGAAGTCGAAACATGAGTAAAGAGTATAGATTGGTTCAAAAATTAGGATGCTTAAAAATATCAAATTAGTGAACTTTCGACCTATTTCGAATCCGATCGATACAGACTTTGAAAAGCATGTCCTGCGGCTCAATACAAAAATATATTTTATTAGTACCATTAGACTCGAATTTCATAAGATTTTCAAATATATCATTATATAATTTTTCCACTTATAAAAGTTACAGTTGTAGCCTTTTATCGTATTTTTATTACTGCAGTAATTTAATGGTCTAATCTACTTTTTGATTTCTAATCATACTATTCACAAGCACAACCATCCATACCCTATTCTTACATCCTTACAACCTATTCTTACAATATTACATCATTTTCCTTACATTTACTTTTCCAATATCTTTTATTACATAAATTAATTTTAAATTTTAATTTATTACACAAAACAAATATCAAACAACTCTCTCTTCTCTCTCTCTTTTAGGACCAGTACCCCTCCCTCTTTTCTCCCTCAATTGTTTTATTTTTTTTCATTTTATTTAACAGACAAACCCTAATCCACTTTTTTATAAATACCCCTTTATCCCAACTTTATTTCTCTTTCTCTCTTCCTTTACAAAATCAACTTTTGAACAAGGTTTTCTTTCCCTCTCCTCCTCTCTTCTTGCCGTGACTTATACACACACACAAAAATAATTTTTTTTTAAGTTTCTTGTTCCAAACATTTCATAGGTAGTAGATCTTATCCTACTACCATAAAACATGTTATGGCAAGATCATATATGTGTGGATCCACTCAAAATCCCTATGAGCTTTATGCTAGGGATGTAGAAATACTTGAACATGAGATCCTTGCCATTACAATATTGTAGATCTTGTTATATATGTTGTTTTGCTATTATTTTGCTTTATTATTGGGTTATGTTGTTATTATTAATGTTTTGTGCATTTATTCATCATTTGACCCTATCTATATAATGATCATAGTGCATTTGCATTTGTGACTATTATAATAAACAAGATCTAGTGTTTTGAGTTTATAAATACCTTAGGTTTTTGTTTTATGTACATAAAGAATTTGTAGTAACATGATAATAGTGGGAAAATGTTAGAAAGCTTAAGATCCATTTTAGTTTCAACAAAAATAATTTTTGAAAATTCGGATCTAAAAAGAACCCCATATAGAAAAGCTATTTTTCAACTTCAAAATGAGTATTTTACATTAAAAATGAAAGGCTTAGGGAATAGATAACATAAGAATTGTTTTATGAGTAAAGCTTAGATCAACTAGGAGATATGTTCAAAACAAGAAAAGTTTACAAAAGTTATGTTAGCATTATGTTTTAATCCCAACAACCAACTTAAAATTCGTAATAAGGAAGGCTTGATATTTGAACACCTATTTTTCAACCCAGAAAAAAAATTATTAAAGAAATGGAAGCCTTAAAGAGTAGGTTTGATTAGGAATTAGTTTTAGAAAGATTAAATGAGTTTTACAAAAGAAACAATCTCAAATATAAATTTCAAAAATTCGGATTTAAAAATGACCTGTATTTGAACACCTATTTCCAAATGCCAAAATGAGGATTTTAATGGAAAAATAGAAGTCCTAGATAATACATGTAATAAAGACCTAATTTTGGCATGGATAAATGAAATTAATCAATGTATAATCCTAAAACAAGGAAATGTTTCAAAGTATAGATTAAACAATGTTTTCATTCCTTAAAATTTTGGAAAATCTGTAATTAAATAAACCCCCTATTTAAACATCTATTTTTCAACTCCAAAATAAAGAATTTTATTAAAATAATGAAGGTGTTAGACAAATAGGTCATTAAGATTGAGTTTTGATGAAGACAAGTGTGATTTTGCAAAGAGTGAAACTAGTTTTCTTAGATCTAATAATTTCTAGAGTTTTACAAAGCAAAGGTTTTCTAAAAGAATTCTTGATATCATATATCATTGAGGATGTACATATAGATAGCTCATCCCATGACATTCATGATAATAACTTGTAGGTATTGCATGTACACATGATGCACTTGGTAGAACAAAGCTAGGAAAATAGTGTCTTACACATCCCATAAAGCATTATCTAAGTGCATGAAGAAATAGATTTACCAACACCCATGAATCATGCATGATATTGAGTTATATATGTATATAAAAGAGTCTTTCAAGATATAATGATAGCTAAATATCTATCAAAGCTTTGGAATGATGCTAGGATTGAATTTAGAAATTGATTTGTAGGTTGGGAATTTTGTATAGCATTCTGTACCTTACTGGTCATGGACCAAACAACCTTTTTGATGGAAATAACTTTAGAAATAGATAGCTCTTGTCAAATAGGTAGAAATCAATATATAATATGCGAAATTCTGAGTTAAAATGACCAAGTTATGGCCTTTTAAGTTGGAATTTCCTCTTAGACGAACTTTGATGAACTTGTTACAATAGAATTTATAAGTTTACTCAAACTTTGCAGAAATACTCATTGGAGTTATTTCTTTTGATTAGGAGACTTAGGAGACAGACTAGACCTTCTAGAGGACTATTACAATTAAGTAGATTTTCACGCCATGGCAAAGTGAGTTCACTATCTTTAAATTACATGCTTATGATTCTGGTTATAATGGTGTGCATTAGATGTAGTGCAAGATAAAATTGAATGTACATGTGAATTCTAGTTGATTGAACTATGATAAGAATATGGAAATGGGAATTGTTATAAATATTTATATGATTTAGTATAGCATTGAAGTGTCTGCAATATCTATGATCGCCTTTGATTTGCTTAATTAATATGCAATGATCTTATAATTAAATTGATAATGCATACCATATGTTGAGTCACATTACATTTGTTATTATACCTTTGTGGGAAGAAGGCATAATAGCGAGGCAACGAGTGGGCCAAAAAACTCGAATGTTGGCATAATGGCCTGAATTAAAATGGAAGTGGTGTAGGCACTTGAATCAACTACAAAATTAGTAAGTGGGTAGGCACCTGAATCACCACTATATAAATGAGAAAATTGAAATCTATGGTCGTATGGGCCCGTAACACCTAACCCCAAGTGGAGGGTATAAATTCATTCAATATAGGACTCCTAGAAAGTCTTATGTATTGTGTGCTCACGTGCTTGTGCATTTCATATGATTGATATAATATAACTTGTTTGCCCTATTGTATGATGAAGTATTTAATTTGGAAGTGAAACTCACTAAGCTCGTAAGCTTATACCCCTATAGTTACCCATTGCATATGAATATTTATGGTTATCCCCGATAGGCCACTTTCCTCAGGTAAAGCTTTTGGAATTTAAGGAGCTTTTTGAAGAAGTCGGGACCTAGATGTTAGGCATAGACTTCTAGTTGAATCTCTTTAATCTTATGTATATGTGTGTATATATATATATATATATGTTATAAGAGACTTTTGTGGACCTAAGGACTCTTAATATTTTGACTGAGGTATGCCCCTTACATTTGTAATAGGTTTATCTGGTTATAACTGTTACGATTTATATTCTTATCGCTATGAATGTCTTCTTAAGCTATTTCGATTCTAAGTAAGGTCCTCTACATGGTGAACGTAAGCCTTACACCCGGTGTGTAAACTCTTGGAATAACCGAGGGTGTCATACCTAAGTTTAAATATCTAGTGTAGAGGACTGTTGCGTTTAGGTACCTTTTGGGGCGTGACACTATCAATCTAATCCACAAGTATACATAACTATAATAAACTCCAATACTCACATAAAAGGGTACTTGTTTAAGTTATCTCATAACAAAAAACTCTTTTAAGATAAACATCTTCATGCATAAACCAAAGCCATCATAACTAAAAGTTTCAAAAATATCAACAAAAGTTATAATAAAAACCAAAGTTTATAAGAGAAAATTTCAAAGCTTCATATAATATTCCAAGTCTAGCTTTAAGAACCATAAATGTCTAGAAATCAGCAAGATAGTCCAATCTACTAGTGTCTTCCCCATCATCTACGTAAATATCATAACCTGACAATTCAAACATCATTGGATCCTCACCTGCTCCTGAAAATGATAAAAGAGTGAGCGAAAACGCCCAATACACCAAACCACATACAAAATGCATATGCCACGCAACACATATATTTTCATGTAATAATCTTAATGCAACAAACACAGTTTATTTTTTTTAATTAACCAGCAAGCAACACAGTTCAGAACTATAGTACTCTAGTTCCAAACCTAGAGTATCTTATGACTCCTGAAAAAAAATCAATATATAAAATAAGTAATATATATATATATAGTGCTAGAATTCTCGAAGTACCTGGCTATACTACCAATACCTAATCCACCAGAATCATTTCTACGTATGAGTCCACTTGGGACAACCTCATACATAGATCATCAGATTGCCAGCGTTAGTATCACACTCTGCGTGGTCTTTACTAACCACAGTCAATCACAAACAACAAAACAATTTAATATGTCACATAGAATTAGATTGATTTAATATTTTGACCCTAAACACATACAACAAGTAGATATAAACCTACAAGCACATAGAACAAACAAGGTAAGTCGTACCTTTATCAAATTCAGGAACAATACTCCAAAATCACCAATATACTTTTATAACACAACTCCTAATTCAACAAAACCTGATAACATAAACAAATCAAATTAAAAAATAAATCTTATCGAATAAACCTAATTCCATTTACATCTAAATCCCAATCTTAAAATAACTATAAATCTACACCTTTTTCCTTGTTCTAAATACAAAAACCCTTCAATCAACTCAATTTCCTCAACAGATTCTTCAAACCTTAGAACTTCATTTAACACCATATATATCAGAAATCATCAACTACCATTTTTTATGAAATCATAAAGATTAAAACTTTAAAATTCTTACCTAAATTCGATTCTAAATCCTTTTAACACCAAATTCAAATCTACAGATCATCTAGGTTTTCTCCAATCCCCCTTCAACCAATAGACAATTCTAAGAAGCTATAAAATTGCATATCTTAAAGAAAGAATCGTTATTCAATTACTCGATCTGATCCTTAATCTTCTGAAACACCCAATCTTCATATCTCCAAGAAAACTAGAACCGTTTCTCCAATTCTCCTTCAAAACAATATAAAAACCCTATGAACTTTGATAAATCTATGAAACTAGAACAAATTTTGTGATTCAATTACTTGATCTTGAATAACGACTTCTCTTGATGGCTAAGAACACTTCAAAGGATTTCTGCTAGGTTAAAGTTGTGTTAGAGAAGAGAACAATTGAGATAACATATAGGAAAAATCGTGCCTTTTCACCTCCTTCAAATTACATACGCTGGTAGTTTTTACAATGTACGCTAGTGGTGTATATCGAAGGCGGCACATAAAGGGTAAAGTTGGCGGTGTAACAACGGTGTAGAGCTCTCGGGTCATTCTTCTTTCAACATATGCCGATACCTACGAAGACGTAAACACCAAATTTAGCAGCATACACGATTCCAACCATTTTTCACAACTCAACACTGCCTTAACACTTGTGGGGCCACAGCAACGTACATCGGTGGTACTCCTTCCTATGTCGGTGGTGTTGAACCGATATTCGATATGAAACTTTTCATCTTCCATCATGTGTCTGTCATGTGATCAAAATATCACTATAATTATATTTTTTTCCATATTGACCTTATAATTTATCTCATTTAGGCACTTTTATCTTTCTTCATATATTATTCATTTGTATATTACATTCTCCCCTCCTAAAAAGAACTTTCGTCCTTGAAAGTTATCTGGATTATCGAAAAGCTCGGGATATTTGTTCTTCATTTCCTCCTCTAGCTCCCAGGTAGCTTCACGTTTTGACTAATTTATCCATTGTACTTTCACATACTTGATTACCCTTCTTCTCAAAATCTTCTCTTTAGAGTCAATAATCTTCAAGGGCTTTTCAATTGTAGCTAGATTTGGCTGTACTTCCAACGGTTCCAAAGCTACAATCTCATCAAGATCTTTAACATTCTTCCCGAGCATAGATGCATGGAACACATTGTGCACTCCTTCCAAGCCAAGTGGTAAAGCTAATCTATATGCCACATTGCCTATCTTTTCCAAAATCTCATATGGTCCCACATTTCTAGGATTTAGCTTGCCCTTCAAGCCAAATCTAACAACACCCTTTATTGGTGATATCTTCACAGAACATACTCTCCCACTTGAAATTCCAAAGGTCTTCTTTGCTTGTCAACATAACTTTTCTGACGACTCTGAGCAGCTTGTATCCTTTGCCTGATTAACTTGACTTTATCATTAGCATCTTGTACTAATTCTGGTCCTAAAACTTGTCTGTCACCAACTTCATCCCAATGAATTGGTAATCTAGAGTTCTTACCATACAAAGCTTCATATGGAGGCATTCCAATCAATGTTTGATAGCTGTTGTTACAAGCAAACTCCACTAATGGCAAGTGCTCATCCCAACTGCCTTTGAAATCCAAAACACATGCCCTCAACATATCTTCAAGAATTTGTATAGTCCTCTCAAATTGTCCATTTGTCTGAAGATGATATGCTGTACTGAAAACCACTTTAGTGCCCAAAGCTTCATGTAGACTTTTCCAGAATCTCCCAACGAATCTGGTGTCTCTCTTAGATACTATAGATACTGGTATTCCATGCAGCCTTACTATCTTTTTGATATATAATTTTGCTAACCACTCTAACTTGTATCCAGTTTTAATCAGTATAAAGTAAGCTACTTTAGTCAATCTGTTGATTATCACCCATACCAAATCAAGCTTTTCTCGGGTCTTTGGTAGAGTACTAACACAATCCATCGTTATATGTTCACACTTCTACTAAGGTATCGATAACGGTTTCAATTCTCTTGTTGGTCTCCTATGCTTAATATTTGATCAATTAACATATATAACACTTGGATACATACTTAGCTATTTCCTTCTTCATGTTATTCCACCAATAGAACTTCTTCAAATCCTTATACATCTTGTTCCCTCTAGGATGTATGGAATAACTAGAATAGTGTGCTTCTTTCAATAATTCCTTCTTTAATTCCCCTTGTTCTGGCACACAAAATCTTCCTTTGAATCTCCTAACACCTTCTTCATCAACATGAAATCCAGGTGCTCTGTCAATCTCCATTCTCTTCTTGATTTCATGTATACCCAAATCATTCAATTGTGTTGTTTTAATCCATTCTATCAAAGTCGGTTGAATCTACAGATTTGCAATCTTGCAACTACTTGTCTTGTTACTACATCTAATTCCAATTTCCTCATCTCATCTATTAAATGTCGTTCAGAAGTAATCAAAGATGGAAGATTTTCAACTCTTTTCCTACTTAAGGCATCTGCTACCACATTTGCTTTCCCAGGGTGATACTAAATATCTATATCATAGTCCTTAATAAGCTCCAACTACCTTTTTTGTCTCATATTCATCTCTCTCTAGATAAAGATATACTTTAAGTTCTTGTGATATGTATACACTCTACATCTTTCCCAATAAAGATAGCACCTCCAAATCTTCAAAGCATGCACGACTACTACTAGCTCTAGATCATGTGTCGGATAATTATTCTCATAAGGCTTTAATTGACTAGAAGCATATGCTATCACCCTACCTCCTTGCATCAACACGCAACCTAATCCTTGTATAGAGGCATCACTGTAGATATCATACTCCTCACCACTCACAAGTAAGGCAAGCACTGGAGCAGACACTAACTTATCTTTCAACTGCTGAAATAGTGTCTATGCTGGAGGTATCTCTGTACTGAAGTGCATACACTTTGGATTTTTATCCTTGACCACCTTGAGTTCTGCTAGGAATTATCTGCTTCCTAGGTTCTTTGCAATCTACAGCTTTATGTCCCATCTGACCACATTTGAAGCAGTAAACTTGTGGAAGAACTTTCTCTGTGCAGACCCTGTGGCTATGTTACACTTTGCCACAAAGCAGGCATTTCCTAGCCATTTACAGTCTTTTACTTCATGTGGTCCAAAACATCTTATGAATCTCTTATCAACACCCTGAATAGCTGATCTAATAGGCTGTGTAAAAGACCTCTTACTCTTGTCCTAGGTCAGAAAACTACCAGATGTCTCTTCCCTAAGAAAATTTGACTTCTCTATGGTCCACTGCTCTTCATTCTATTCAATCCTTGTTCCACAGTTTTGGCTTTATTGACCATAGTCGAGTAATTGGTCAAGTCCATCGGATTCACTTGATATTGAATTTCAAGCTCTAACCCAGTGATGAACCTACTCACTTTAGCATCTTCATTTTCCTTTAGATGATCAAGAAGGAATCTCATCATTCGGTGTAGTTCAACTTCATATTCCTCTACAGTCATCTTTCCTTGCTGCATAGTATAGTATTCTTGTAATATTTTCTGCTTAACACTGTCAAGGAAGAACTCCCTATAGAAAACTTATTGGAATATCTGCCATGTAATCTCCCCACCGATGTGTCGTTTGGTGCTCATCTAACAATTATTTGCCCTCCCTATTAGCAAGTAGGAGACATATTCCACTTTCTCATTCTCTGGAATATCCAGAGCAATAAACGTCTTCTCAACATCCTCCATCCAAAGTTGAGCATCAAGAGGCTTCCTAGGTGTTGGCTCAAACTTATAAACAATATCCACAAACTTGTTTCGGCTCAACACATTTGCTTATCTAGCCCCATTTCCTCGATTTCCATTATTCCTTTGATTTTCTTATCTCCAAGCCTCAGCATTAGCCTGTATTAGATGCACATCATGCCTCATGGTTTGATGTTGCTATGCCACCATTCCAAGCAAAGTATTCACACCTTGCATTAGCTAAGCAACATCTACAGGTGCTTGTTATCTTGCAGGTAAAGGTCCATGTTGTCCTATAGGTGAGGTTGTGGTGGTAAATCCTGAGGCAATTGGTTTAATGTTGGAAGATTCTCAGGTGACCGATCCCTAAGTGATCTCACATTAACTTCCTCTTCGACAGCTTTGGAGAAACCCACTTCTAGAGCTCTTCATCTTAGAGGCATACTAACAGGTTAGACATTGTAACATAAGAACAAAATATACTAGAAAAATTAAAACACATATATAATCACATCACATATATATACTAAGCAAACTTAACCCATTGGCTACCCCACTCATCAATGCTTACGTCCTAAGGAGTTCATAACTTAGATATAATAAGATCAAAACCTATTGCTCTGATACCAATTAAGCTATAACGCCCTAAAATAATGATATTACAATACACCACGTATCCTTCTCTTTATAAGAACACGCTAAGGCTATCAATCTAATTCACAAATATAAACAATTATAATAAACTCCAATATTCACATAAAAGGGTATCTGTTTAAGTTATTTCATAAAAACAAACTCTTTTAAGATAAACATCTTAATGGCATAAACTAGAGCAATCATAACTAAAAGTCTCAAAAATATCAACAAAACTTATAATAAAAACCAAAGTTTATAAGAGAAAATTTCAAAGCTTCATATAATCTTCCAAGTCTAGCTTTAGGAACCGTAAAAGTCTAGAAATCAGTAGGATAATCCAATCCACTAGCGTCTTCTTCATCATTTACATAAAATCATAACCTGACAAGTCAAATATCACTGGATCCTTACCTACTCCTGAAAATGATAAAAGAGTGAGCAAAACGCTCAGTATGCCAAACTACGTATAAAATTCACATGCCACACAACATATATGTTTTCATGCAACTAATCCTAATGCAACAAGCACAGGTTATAATCTTTAATTAACCAGCAAACAACACAGTTCATAACTATAGTACTCTAGTTCCAAACCTGGAGTATCTCATGACACCTAAAAAACAATAAATATATAAAATAAGTAATATACATATATATAGTAATGGAATTCTCCAAGCACTCGTAGCCATACTACCAATACCTAATCTACCGAAATCATTTCTATGCACGAGTCCACTCGGGATAATATCACACATAGATCATCAGGTTGCTAGCGTTAGCATCATACTCTACGTGATCTTTACTAACTGACTATGTGAGATCACCAAGTTTATAATTTATAAGTCCTTTAATTCTAGATCCACACAAAGGCTGTGTACCTATCGTGTAATATAGAAATTAAATCAGGATCGTCCTCAGGAATATGCAAGTACTAGTAATAACTTTAATTCCACTATTTAACTGAACAAATTTAAATGATTTTATACTATTATACTATTAACTAATATAAATTATGTGGAGACAAGGTAAATAGAGATCCCAACAACAAGCAAGATTCAATTAAAACCAATAACCAGGTTTTGTTTTACATCTAAATTATCGTGAGAATCCTTGGCACTTCAAATAAGATTTTTAGGATTGAGTTCTTAAGCTGCAGAGTTCCTTAAGCAAAAAGATAATTCTTTCGAATCTATCAATTTATCTAAACCTAGGTTAATCAATTAGAATGTCTCCTCAATCAATAGCAACCTAAACCCGCATGAAGATCATGAATCCCATTTGAATTATCATACACAAAAGATTCTTGCTGTTCAATGTCTAGAATTACAAACAAATCTCATCAATTACATAGATCTATTCATAAAGCAACCTTTCAATTAGCTTAAATGAAAATCAAACATAAAATTGTATTCCGGACATACAAAATTAAGAACAGTTAAAGAACATATAATTGAACAAAAGAAACTTTAATATTTCATTACAAACAATCTTCATCACATAATAAAATTAGATTTCAACAAAACCCAAATCTAAAAATTCACTCTTGCGTAGTATTTAATGATAATACATGAAATTCAAAACAAGAAATAAAATCATGATATCACCCTAGAAATTTGAAGTTCAAATTTGCAGATCTTCAATCTGAGATAATCTTGACTTGTTGTTGTTGATGGATCTTCAAAGCTTGTGTCTTGCCTCCTTCAGTTTCTCTTTCTCTCTTGTCTTGTATTGTATTTTGTTGTCTGGTATATTGTTGTATTTCTCTCTTTCCTCTTCAATTTATAATGGAGTTTTGAAGTAGAAAGGTTGTCAGAGTTCATGAAGAAACGGGTCTCTTGGCTTCCCAAATAACACCTTTTTGATGCCCAACAATTGTGTCTTTAATAAATAAAGGGTTACTATTAATTAAAGATCGTGTCTTTATAAACAAAAATCTGTCAAAAAGACAGGTCTTGTCTTTTTTAGTATCTTTTCCAGGTTGACAGGGTGGAAAGAAACGGCCTGTCTGTTATTTTGATAACTTTTTGTCTTCCATCCTTACATTCTTGACCTGTTTTGCTTCCTTTTTGCAAAGTATCTCCTTTAATGACCTGAAAGCTAAAATTAATAATTTTAAGTGTTAAATTCTTAATATTTATCAATAAAATGACCATTAAAATATATTTTAGCACTCATAAATTATGAACAAATTTGGTTTATCACTAACTGCAAACAATCACAAATAACAAAACAATTTAATATGTCTTAGAATTAGATTGATTTAATATTCTGACCCTACACACATACAACAAGCAAATCTAAACCTACAAGCACATACAACAAACAAGGTAAAGTCGTACCTATATCAAAGTCAAGAAACATTACTCTAAATCACCAAATATGCTTTTATAACATAACTTCCAATTCAACAAAACCTGATAACATGAACAAATCAAATTAAAAAATAAATCTGATCGACTAAACCTAATTCCATTTACATCTAAAGCCCAAATCTTAAAATAAATATAAATCTACACCTTTTTCCTTGTTCTAAATACAAAATCCTTCAATCAACTCAATCTCCTCAACAGATTCTTCAAACCCTAGAACTTCATTCAACACCATATTTACTAATCATCAACTACCATTTTTTATTAAATCATAAGGTTAAAACTTTAAAATACTTGTCTAAATTCAATTCTAAATCCTTTTAACACAAAATCCAGATCTATAAATAATCAGGGCTTTCTCTAATCTCCCTTCAAACAATAGACAATTCTAAGGAACTATAAAATTGCATATCTTAAAGAAAGAATGGTTATTCAATTACCTGATCTGATCCTCAATTTTCCTAAAACACCCAATCTTCAGATCCCCAAGAAAATTAGAACCGTTTCTTCAATTTCCTTCAAGACAATATAAAAACCCTATGAATTTTGATAAATCTATGAAACTAGAATAAATTTGTTGATTCAATTACCTGATCTTGAATACCAACTTCTCCTGACGACTAGGAACACTTTAGAGGATGTCTGCTAGGTTTAAGGTTGTGTTAAAGAAGAGAACAAATGAGATAACATATAGGAAAAATCGTGCCTTTTCATCTCCTTCAAATTACATACTTTGATAGTTTTTACAATGTACGCAGGCAGTGTCTATTGAAGGCTGGTGGCGTAAAAGGTAAAGTTGGTAGCGTAACAATGGTAGTCTTTAACATACGCCGACATCTACATCGACGACGTATACCCTAAATTTGGTGGCATACATGATTCCAACCATTTTTCACAATTCAACACTACCTTAACGCTTGTGGAGCCACAGCAACGTACACCGGCAGCACTCCTTCCTATGCCGGTGGTGTTGAGTCGGTGTTCGATATGAAACTTTTCATCTTCCATCATGTGTCTATCATGTGATCAAAATATCACTATAATTATATTTTTGTCCATATTAAACTCATAATTTTATCTCATTGGACACATTTATCTTTCTTTATATATTACTCATTTGTATATTACATTAAGGAACAACTAGGAGCAAGTATTCAAGCTAAGAAATTATCAAGGGAAGTTTGATTGATTTTTGTGTCTATAAAAGTAAGTAAAAGTGATTTTGTTACATGTTTTGTTTAATTATGGTTTGGTTGATGTTGATGTTGATGTTACATAAGGATAGAACTACGATGCTTTAGACAAATTAATGATAAGTTAACTAGTATGTTGAACTAGATAAGTAAATCGGCATACGTACTCTAGGTGTTTGAATTAATGAATTTGAGTTTATGATGAATTGATGTGTGCATTGATATTGTTAATGATAAATGAGTAGAACCTGAACAATTAAAGTGATAATAGAGTTCTACAAGCATTAATGATGGACTTTTGTTTTAGGTTAGGATTATTATATACATACATGCGAAATGAGCATATGAGTACAAGTGAACTTGATGATGTTTAATATTGTGTTTATAAGTTAGTTTTGACATATTTTTACAAAAACATAAGAACTTAATAAAGAGTTAGAGGATATAGAACTTTGAAATTTTTTAATCAAGTATCAAAGGATCAATACCTTGTTCATCATGGGCGTGTTCGTGGTTGTTATCTCCTCAAAAGCATGATTTCCTAATGGTTACGATCGTTATTAGGCCCCTATATTCTCGTCTTGCTTTTAAAGCATGAAATAACCTTGATCACGGCCGTTACGAAGGTTGTTATCTCTTGTGTGGTTTTTAAAGCTTAATCACGGCCGTTGCTAAGTTTGCGATCTCCTCTGACCTCTTTTTCTTAAAAGACACGACTTAGATTACGGTTGTTACAAAGGCTGTCATCATCTCTGATGATTTTTAGAAAAATTTCTAAAAAGATCATTACATGCGTATTCTTCATCATGGCCGTTATAGGAGGTGTGATCTCCTAATACGGGTGTGACAAAGCAGTGAGATACACCGCAACCTAAGATCACACTTGTGATGGTGCTTGTGATATATATCACAGCCTTTGTCACGGGCGTAGCAGATCCTCTAGTACTGTTCACATTAAAAAAAAAGAGAAATAATAATAATAGATAGATGAATAATGAAATATGAATTGATTTTCTTTCACAAATTCCCATACCTAGTTGGGTTTGAACATAGGTCTTTTATTCTGATAATCAAATTATTTAGGTACACAGTAACTTGTTTATTGAATGTCAGGTTAGACATTATCAAATCAAATTTAAGTAAAGATTAGCTTAAAAATTTGTGTGAATTGTTTGTGATGTGTTGTTGAATCTGGTATGGGGAGCGGCAATCCTATTAATAAGATTAATATGATAGTTTAGGCATTTAGGCCACCCCTATCATGATTCAATGACTTTCATAAGTGGCTCATTGGGTAATCAATAGAAGGAAGAATATCGGTTTAACATTTGCTTATTTTTAAGAAGAAATAATATGATTTAGTTCAAATTTATGGGGACAACTGAACTAGGTAATGTTATGGATTAAGTTAAGTAAAGTTGAGTAACGGTTGTGAATCTCAAATGAGATTATTAGTTGTAAAGTTATGTAGGAGATATAAGTATTCCAACTGCTTATATCAATCCCATAAGCAGCCGCTGTTACTCAGGACCCCAAAATTCCCAAGAATTGAAATCAAAGTTTGAATATTCCAGTTGAACTATTTTACTTAAAATAAAGATAAATAATGTTATTGTTTCTTGCATTGCATTAGTATAGGAGAGTACGTTACTATGTAATTGTTCATGTTGTTGTGTACTAAGCCCTTAGCTCACTTTTTCCTCTATAGGTAATGATGCTGATGAATATTACGGTGAGTTGGGATATGGTATGGACTGGGAAACATTTCTAGATGAGTGGGACAATTAGGGTGCTAAACCATTCCCTCTGGTTTTCTTACAAAAGACAAAAAGTGTAACCTTGTTTTTGTTTAATGTAATAGTATATCAAATGTTTTTATTTACAAAGACAAGATCTAAAAAGGAAAATAATAAATACAATAAATATAAATAAATAGTGTAACTGATAATTAACGTTGGAAATAAAAAGCTAGCAGGCTATAATTAATATTGGCAGTTTCAAAACTTAAAAGTTGAAACTGTCAGCAATAAAGACTGACTTTAATTGAGATTCCGCTGCTGCATTATTCTCTCCCATCTGCAAAGAACTCAACCTCGAGTTCCCTTCTGGATATATCACTTCATTCTTCCTCTCTTTGGATCATCTTGATTTATCCCATTTATCTTGTCGTTTGATTATGATTTGCACCGCATCATCACCCTTACCAGATTAAAACTCATCTTTGAGTTTTCTTTTGAATTTGTTTATACCCAATCTAGATGGATTGGAGTGATAACTGGGAAATCCTTTTCCATATTGATATGAAGCAATAGGACAAATGTACTCACTAAATAAGGCATTTCTCTGAGCCAAAATGTAAGTTTTTTGGCAAATTGCTGGGCCCTACATCTTTAATCCCATTCACTGGTGCAATGAATGTGGTTGGAGTTTTTTCAACCTACATCTCTTCAGTAGCTATCAACACCTGTTCGTCAATCAACAAAAGCTTCTCCACAATGACTTCCTCACCAACACAATCTTTATAGGTGTTAGCCTATTTCCCACTATCCTTACCATCAACAATCAAAGCACTCTGATCTTTGAGGGTTAAGTTATCCTCTTGTTCCACCAATTCCTCCTTATGCACTTCTTGAATTAGGTTCACTGATTTAGGCGTCTGTAGAATTTTCTAAGAAAAGATTTGCTTGTAGTCTAGGGGAAAGAACTATCGCTCCATCAGGTATTTTATCATAAACCAAGTCCTTATAAACCCCTTGCTATCAAGGTGTTTCACTGCCAAAAGTTCTTCCCACCAATACCATGCATCACCACATGAATGATTCTTCACCAACTTTATCATCATACCTTTAGAAACCCTCATATGGTCAAAGAACATCTCAACTTCCTCAACCCAAACCCAAAACTCATATAGATTTTCAGTATCGTCAAACTCAAAAACAACATATTTAAATTGAGAAAAGATTTCATCTTTATACCTGTAATTGCTCCTATCATATGGTCTTCTATCACCATAACCTCAACTCCAGGCCATATTTTCAAAAAGTTCATTTTCATCATCGATATCATGAGTAATCGAATTGATCTTTGGATCGTCTTTCGTTGTCTCCAATAATCCTACCTACTACTACTGGTATTGGATCGATAGATTAGGGCTTCACAACATTGTTTCTTTCACTGGATTTTCTAATCCATGGTCTTCTCTACCGCCCTTCGTATTGGTTGCCTATAACATAGGACTTTTGTACCCCAAACACTATCAAGAATACGACCGCCTCCTATTCTGCAGTCCATTGACATCTCCGCAGGATTCAACCCGCTCTAAGAGCACTCTAACACAGCATGAAAGCATAAAAATAGAAACCAATTCGACAATTGATTTCAAAATGTAAACTTAATTACACAACTGCTAAACAATTACAAATTCACAGAGCAAACTCTCTTAATAGGATTTTTAAAAAATATATCAAATGTTCTTATTTACAAAGACAAACCTAAATATCTATTTATACTATTACATAAGAAATTTTAAAAGGCAAGATCTAAAAAGGCAAATAATAAATACAATAAATATGAATGAATAGTATAACTGACAATTAATGTTAGAATAAAAGCTAGCAACTTATAATTAATATTAATAGTTTTAAAACTTAAAAGTTGAGATCTCAATAATAAATACTAATTTTAATTGAGATTGGATTGCTGCATTAAGAAAAGAAAGACAAATGAGAATAAAAATTGGGAATTGTAGTGGGGGAGGTGAGGTGAGATGAGGATGAGGATAGAGAAAGAAAGGATTGGATTGAGATTCCCGATGCATAACATATGTGAGGAACGAATCAATCCAGAGGATAAGGTAGCCTCCCGTAAGTACTGCTAGTAATAGTATAATATGTGAGAAATCAAAGACAAACATGGGAGGAACAAACGGATCTTCGTCTTCTTGATTTTTCCGGTGGGGTGGGACCCTACTTTTATGACTTTTCCACATATGCGGTTACAACGACGTCAACTTCCTTTCTCCTTCTCTTCTCCAACCTTTTATATATACATACATATATATATATATAAATAAATAAATAAAAAGTTTTAATTGACAAAATTATCCTCATTCCACTTAGATTGGAGGATCGGTCGGTTTTAACTATTTATTTTTTTCGGTTTTTTTATAATAAATATTGAATTTGCCCAATCTCAATCTCAATGCGAATGGGAATTGCATGTCCAAACAAACAGTCATTAAATATTATAACAGACTGTGATTTACGTTTGCCATTTTGCGCTTGTTTGGGGCGGGTGGTTCTTTCTCTTTCTCTCTGTCTCTGGTGAGAATTTGCAACTGACCTTTTGATTGTATGTATCAAATTAGAGTGTATGTGTATGCATCAAGTGTTTTAGTTGACTTTATTAGTTCCAATTCCAATTTGTATGGAAATTGCTTACTCTCTCTCCTCCCCCCCCCCCCCCTTTTTTTTTTTTTTTCCTTTTTTGGTTCCTTCAGGTTGAGATAATCTGATTGAATAAAAGAATGGGAAGTGATATGGGTGAAGATGATTCGTATACGAAATCATTGGGAAGATGGTCCGTGGTATGTTATGGAACTGGACATATGCTCAACGACATCACTGCTTCCTGTTGGTTCACCTACCTTCTCTTATTCTTGACCGATATTGGACTCTCTCCCAGGTTCATTTACTTCTTCTTCTTTTTTTTTTTTTTTAATTTCTATTTTTAGTATCATTCTTAATCTCATGTAACTATAACTATCTTTCTGAAAAAACAACAACAACAACAACAACAGATCTGCTGCCGTTGTTATGCTGTCCGGTCAAATTGCTGATGGCCTTGCCACTATATTTACTGGCGAACTGGTACTTCCTTACTTACTTACTATGTGTTTCTTCATTTATTTTAAGTTTAACCTCTCTAGTGTCCCAAACCAAATTTTAAAAAATAAAATAAATAAATAATTGACAGAGAGATATATGGACCAACCCTTGTCTGGCTATGAAAGAGAGGGAACCATCTGCCATTTTTTATTTTCTTGTTCCATGCTCATGATTTGTAAGCGACAAATAGATTTGATGAGTTTGTCGTATGATTTGTGGCTTTGGAGACTGTCGAGCCAAAAATTGGTGTCTACAGAGACAATAAACCATGGGGACAAATAAAGGTAGAAAGATCTACTAGAAAATAGTTTCCTTTCTGATCTTAAGAGCAAGAGGAGCTGAAGAACTATTGAAATTGAGAAATTTAGTTCGCATGATTTAGCTCTTCGTTGAAGAATCCAGACGTTGCAGATGACATTTTTAACCCTTATATTTCCTCACCCATGTTATACAATGCATGCTCTTCCCTCTCCATCAGATTGTTTTCTTAACGTGGGGCGGCTTATCATGAAGCTTCCTACATGTGTCCTTAGTGTTCCACATTTTCTTACAGTGCTCACGTCATGGCTTCTTAATTTTATCCTCTTCTAGCTCTGAGATTTTGGACATTAATGCAGATCCCTCCATTACGTACACAAGCTTTGCCTCAATATTACTGGGGAACATAATCTTCCTCTGAGCCTCCTCTCATCTTACCTCTATGGATACCTCTCTTATGGGGGGTAAAGGTTTTTCGGTGAGATACAACTATGTATTTCATAAATTCATGCTCTAATCTTGCAAGAAACACATGTATACAGTCAATCTCCTCTCTCCATGTCGTGTTGATTTCCTTGGCCATTGGAAGAAATAAATGTGGCTTCCTCTTGCTGGTTATATGGAATTAATGAGCCTATGCAATCTCCAAAGGGTTTTTGAAGTCCTGAAAGTAGTTGGATATTTGTCATTGGGTTTCTTCACCTTTCTTTTGATGTGCCCAGGCTTTCCTCTGCCATCAATAGCCAGCTTCTGTCTGCACTTGTTCTAGGTAATTTTTTAGGACTAATCATACTTGAATTTAAGTTGCTGCTCACAACAGAAATCTCTTTCTTCAACATGTTGCCTCCTTCACTAGACAAGGACGTGCTCATAGCCTCGATCATAGCCATTCTCATCATTGTTTTTTCTTGGAAAGTGGCTTGAGTTCCAATACCATACAAGTTTTCAGGGGAGGGGATATGGGAAAAACTTTATTCCATCATATGGTTACAAGTAGCTGTATATGAAAGCATAGACAAGCTGATGAGACTATGTTTACATTTAGCCCCTCTGAAAGGCCATCCTCCACCTGGATCAAGCTCCCCGAATTTTGCATGGATTCCCTGTCCAAAGGGTGTGGCCAAGAAGCAGCCAATAAACTGCCCTCTTTTGCAAATTCTTACTGTTCATATATTATGATATGGATATGCCGCATCAACTCGTTATGTATGGAAGATGAGATTCCATTGATATGGAGCAGAAGAGACTTATAATCTCAGAAATTTTCTGAACTTGCCAAATTGTAAAAAGATTTTTGAAATTCTATATCAAATCTAAACTAAATTGAAAAAGATATAGTTGATATGCTCTAGATTTTAACACCCATCTATTTGTGGATGTATGGTAAAGTCATGGTTCCATACTTCTGTGATGAAATCTGATTGCAGGTTTTTTACCTAATTGTTTGTCTATTAGATTGATAGGTTTGGACACTTCAAGATATGGCATGCTGCAGGATCCATTTTAGTTGCGATTTCCTTCTCTTCTGTCTTTGGTGATTGCTTTCCTTGCTGGATAATTGGCACCAATTCATTGACTGTGCAAACCATTGGATACAGCATATTTGCAGCGATCTTCAATGTGGGCTGGGCTGCCACTCAAGTTTCACACATGTAATGAACTATTCAACTTTTTGGATTATCTTTTTTTTTTTTTTTTTTTTTTTTGGGCTACATCTTATTTATATTTATTCTGTAATATGATCTCTATCTATTTGAAATCTGGCATTCTGGAATATTATTTAATCTGTATTTTATTCATTTCAATTTCAAACCTTATGTTTGGAGAAATATATATATGTGTGTGTATATCTTCTTTTTTATCTTATCATAATATGAAGAATATGATGATTGGTGAATGAGAGTTGAAAAATGAAATCACATACTTTTAAGGGAAAAGGTTCGAGAACTATATTTCATTTGAAAAGAAATTTTGGATTTATTCATTGATTACTTTTAAAACTAAATAAATTATAGGGTAAAGAAGTCCAACTTTGTAATTATCTGTTAGATACTAAATTTTATAAGGGGTATGCATATACTTATGCTTTCATCTTACTAGAATCAAAATAGTGCCAAGTGGATACCAAAAAGATAAGAAAACATCGAATGAAAAAAGGCTTTAATTCATTTGCAAGTACTTGCTTGTTGGAACCTCGCTATGCTAAGATGTGATATTAACTCTTTCAAGTTTTTACAATAAATGTAAATGGATTTTAGTGGCATTGGCTGGGTATTTTAGTATTATTTTATGGAAAAATAAACTCCAGGTGTACTTTGAGAAACCAAGCAAGGAGTTATCGATGGTTACAATGTTCACTTTTGGTAATTTTTATGGAATTGTTTACTTATTAATTGTTAAAGTCAACATCACAAGTCACAACCATCTTACTTGAATGGTTAATTTTTTTGGATTAGCTAGTTGCAGTGTTAAACTCGATATAGTATTGGAGCTTGAGGTATTGAGTTCAAACTTTTGCACTGTCATTTGACCACTGTCTAATTAAATTGTTCACTTAATAGGTTTTAATCAAGTCTCAATTGACAAGTAACAAGGGGTGTTAAGTTATAATCTAAAGCCTGCATCTAATTACAAGCTTGGAATTATTCAGTTATAAATATAAAGCTCACCAAATAAACAAGGTGACACTTTTAGATCAGAATCATTTGCTAAAGCTTTCTCTCAAAGTTAAGATCCCTTGGGACTTGTAATGAGTTGTGGCTATAACCTTTTCAGATTGAGAAACAAATGGAAAAAGGAGGAGAATGTAGATTAGATTGTTGCAATTTTAAACTTACCAAAAGGAATTGGTTACAATGTGAAAATGGTTTCCCTAAAAGTGATTACTGTTTGTCCGCAGGTCCATGATTAATTGCATTACACTGAATTCATCCAGCAGAGTGGTGCTTGCAAGTTGCCGTAATGCTTTCACAATGTTGTTTTCCATCTGAAATCCATGTTCCCTGCTGCAATATGTTTATGTTTGACAATAACATGCTTCATTTTATTCTGATAAATTGAAAAATGGTTGCCAACCTCAGCCTCTACATCATCGCAATTGTAGTGTTCACTGTGACCAATGCAGACACACATGCTGATATTGAAAGCCAGGTAGGCTTCATGAGATCTGTGATATTGCCATCATGAGCTTTTTTCTTGGTAAGATCAATTTTTTCCTTTTTTTTATTGAAAAAGAAAAAGATACAAAAGGTAAAACAAAAGATACAAAAAAGAAAATAAAAGTCATCTTATCAAAGTGACAAACATCAGAAAACTAGAGGAAAGAAAACTCCTAAACACAACCTATAAAACAAAAGAGCTTATAACAAGCCATCATGAGCTTTACTTTGTCTATATCTATATAATCCTTTTTTTTTTTTTTTTGGGTCATGAGCAGTATAGATGGATTGCATATTTGTCAATATTTATTGGATGCTGCTTTGTGGGAATATTTCATTTGGGGACCAAAGAGCCAAGGTATCTCTCTCTCTCTCTCTCATGTCTGTTAGTTTTTATTTATGTTATGATATGTAAATTAGTATACAATATTTTCTATTATTGTACAATAGTTATTAGCCTTTATTCGGAGATCTTGTTTCCTAGAATAGCTCAATAAGTCTTTTATATACATTCAACTTACATATGAATGAAATATATATATCACAAAATTATCTTCTATTTCTCTCTCTAATTAATGTATCAGAGCTTAGTGAAAATTAGGGTTTTTCTTTGAAAATTAGGGTTTTACCTTCCTAGTTGCCCTAGTGAGCAATATTTAGATCTTCAACACACCCTGAGGAGTGTGCTTATCACTTCTCACCACCCACCTAAGAAGCAACGCACCAGCCAATCTCTGACCACTTAAATTCCAACGATCATCCGACATGTATGTGAGACATGCAACCACTTAAGCTTTCGGCATCCTCTTCCTTCGTTGGCGTGTGGAAGCGCGTGGAGGCCTTCCTCGCCACCTAAGAGCTCCGATGCTCACCTAATAAGGCTGTCCTTGCATTTCTCGAAGTTTCATTGATCATATCGATCATCTTGGGAAGTACTTGTGAACGTTCCTTTTTTTTTTTGTTTATCGGATGTTGTTGGTTTCAGATTGTTTGGTGTGTATTTTGCTGGATTATGTTGCTTGTTTGGTTGCTAGGACACATGTTTTTTAGTGTGTTGCCGTTGCTTGACGGTGTTTTGTAGGTTTAGCTACTCTTGGGTTTAACAGTGATTGCTTGTGAGGGTTCAAAAATCTGTTGTTTTGTATGGTATTGGAGACTATTCATAGAGGCTTTGCTCCATTGGTCTATATTGAGTATTTGGCTGAGGATTTATTAAAAAAGTAAAAAAAAAGTCTCAATCTTCTCATTTAAGCTCATACTATCATACCATTAGTTCAGACAGTGACAATTTTTGTAGATGAGTCCACTCGATTTCGTCGGTACCAAGAAGCATTGAAGCATTCATCTTCAAGTAATGTAGACAAATGCCTACTTTCATCTACATTACAATGAGTCATTGACTCAGGTGCAACTAATCATATGACAGGTAATTGTAGTCTCTTCACTACCTTTCAACCATGCATCTTATCTTCTCGTGTTACTTCAGCAGATGGCTCTACATCATCTGTTTTTGGTTCTGGCACTGTACATCTTACTTCATCATTTCTACTATCTTCTGTATTAGGTCTACCAAATTTCTCATTCAATCTTATATCAGTAAGCCAAATTACCTTAACCTAAATTGTTTTATCTCATTTTTTTCTATTTATTGTTTGTTTCAGGATCGTATGACGAAGAAAATTATTAGTAAAGGGCATGTATTAGGAGGATTTTATGTTTTGGATACTCATACAAAGGTATCTAAACCTATCACTTGCTCAAGTGTTTTGACTCCTTTCGAAGCACGTTGTTGAGTTGGTCATCCTTCATTGCCTACCTTAAAGAAAATGTGTCTAGAATCTTAGAATGTGTCATCATTAGATGGTGCGTCGTGTTAATTTGCCAAACACCACTGTCAGTCTTATGTGTCTCGTATCAATAAGAGAGTTAGTTCTCCCTTTGAGTTAATTCATTCAAATGTTTGGGGTCCATATCCAGTTATGTCCAAAACTGGATTTCGTTATTTTATGACTTTTGTGATGACTATTCTCAATGACTTAGCTTTACCTAATGAAATACTGTTCTGAATTATTTTCCCATTTCACTGTTTTTTGTGTTGAAATTAAAAATCATTTTAATACTTATGTACATTCTATAAGAAGAGATAATGCCAAAGAATACTTATCTAAGTGATGTGTGCTAGGCACAGATTCTTGAATTTTAGGACTCTTTAAGAATAAAATAGGCGGACCTTACCCAATAAAATATTCAAAATCAGATCTGAAATTTCATGAACTTTGGTATAATTTGATGGAATTGACCTTGACCCTATGGTTGAGTAATCCACAGAACCTTGATATGGAGATCGTGACTCTGTGGAAAACTAACTAAGAACCTTGGTATAATCGAAGAACTCAATAAGAAATCAAATTTTTGAAGAAATGCACAAGTTCTCAAAAGAACTCAAAGAGAAGGAATTCTCTCAATATTGATTTCAATCAAAATGCAATCCGTTCTTACAAACAAAGGGGCTATATGTAATAGAACAAAGGAAACTCAAAAGACAGAAAAAAAAAATCAATACTGTTTGAGAAAAAAAGGCTAGCGGCCTTTAGAAATTACACCAGCGGCGTTAAAGTTTTCGATTCTGGTCATCACCTACGTCGAATGAAGGCCGAAGCCTATACCTCTACGCTGGCGACGTACTTAGGAACACTGGTGGCATATAAAGGCAGTGTATAGATCTCTATTGCTGGAATATGAAGGCCGGTCTTGAGTGAAGAAGGTTGGCGTTTCTTGAATTAAAGCTGGTGGCTTTCATGTGTAGGCTGGCACTTTAGTAGCCAGCCATGGGCTAGTTTGCTTTTGTTTCATTGCATTCTCCTTCTAAGCTATAACGAATCATAGTAAATGTTTTCTTTTCCATTTCCAAATCAATAAGGAGCTTTGAGTAATACCCCATGAATTTTTGCACAAATCCTTGAAACTCTTCCCAAAACTTCTTGGCTCTATTCCGCGTAATCATTCCTTCAGAAACTTGGATATGTTGAGGCGAGTTTGGTACAATTGTATCTTCATCACTAAGGCATTCAAATCCTATATGACACAGCAGGGTATTATTCATCAAACTTCATGTGTGTTGATATATCATCTCAAAATGGTGTAGCCGAAAGGAAAAATAGGCATTTTCTTAAACAACAAGGACACTCTTGTTTCAAAATCATGTTTCTAAATAGTTTTGGATAGAAGCCGTTTCAACAGCTTGTTTCTTGATTAATCATATGCCATCATTTGTTCTTCATGGTGAAATTCCTTACAATATTCTTTTTCCCACAAAATCTTTATTTCCTATTAAGCCTCGCATATTTGGATGTATACGTTTTGTTCGAGATACTCGGCCTCAAGTCACTAAGCTAGATCCTAAAGCTATTAAATGTGTTTTTCTAGGTTGCTGTCGTATACAAAAAGGGTATCAATATTATTACCCTAATTTTAACAAGTTTATTGTGTCTTCCGATGTATCTTTTATTGAACAATGTCTGTTCTTTCCTACATCTTCTAAACCTACAGATAAAGCAAAAGAGGATGGTGATCGATTAGTTTATCATATAACATATCAGACATCAAATATGTCTCCCATTACACCTCCACCACCTCCTCTACCAATTCGTTATGTGGACGTCAGCACTCAACATCCTCCTACTACAAGTCCAGCACCAGTATTTTCTTCGGTATCAAACCCACCTGACAATGATTTGGACCTTCCGATTGCTCTTTGCAAAGATAAAAGACAATGCACTTATCCTATTTCTTCATTTATATCATATGATTGTTTATCATCTTCTTCACATTCCTTTGTTGCCTCTATTGATTTTGTATCCATCCTTCGCACTCTTCATGAGGCTTTGCCTAATTCGGTTAGCATGCTACCATGATAGAGGAAATGAATGTCTTAGATGCTAGTGATACTTAGGATTTGGTAAGCTTAGTGCAGGTAAAAAGACTATTAGATGCAAATGGGTTTTTGCAATTAAAGTTTATCTTGATGGATCTATTGCTTGCCCTAAAGTTCACCTTGTGGCTAAAGGCTATGCTCAAACCTATGGTATACACTATTCAGATACTCCTCTCGTCTAACTAAACCACATCTATTTGACTATTTATCTCTATGACAACTACTCATGGTTGGTCTCTACACCAGTTGGATATTAAAAATGCTTTTTTATATGGGGATCTTCAAGAGGAGCAACCTCCTGGGTTTATTGCTCAGGAGTAGAAGGGAAAGTTTGTTGTCTTTATAAATCTTTATGTGGGTTGAAGCAAAGTCCTCGGGTTTGTTTGAAAAATTTAGTGAGGCAGTTGAAAAGTTTGGTATGATCAAAAGTAAGTTTAATCACTCGATCTTTTATAGATATTGTTTGTTGGAATTATTCTTGTTGTTGTTTACATAGTTGATATAATTATTACTAGAAGTAATGAAAAATGAATACCTTCTTTGAAAAAGTCTCTTCAAAGTCAGTTCCAAACAAAGGATCCGGGGTCTTTGAAGTACTTTCTAGGAATTGAAGTGATGAGAAACAAGAAAGGTATTTCTTGTCTTAACGAATATACGTTCTTGACGTGTTATTTGAAACGGGAAATTGGGGCAAAACCATGTAGTACTCTAGTAATACCTAATCTACAGCTTACTAAGGATTGAGAGTTATTTAAGGACCTTGAAAGATATAAGAGATTGGTTGGGAAATTAAATTATCTCATAGTAGCCGTCCTAATATTGCATATCCAATTAGTGTGGCAAATCAATTTATGTCTTCTCCTACAGTGTATCACTTGGCAGCTTTGGAACAAATTCTGTGTTATTTAAAAGGTGCTCCAGGATTTGGATTAATATATGGAAATCATGGACATAATCATGTCCAGTGTTTCTCAGATGCAGATAGGGCAGAGTCTAAGATAGATAGAACATCCACCACTGGGTATTGTGTGTTCGTTAGAGGTAATTTAATTTCTTGGAAAAACAAGAAACAAAATACGGTGTCTCGCTCAAGTGTAGAAGCTGAATACAAGATTATGGCTCAATCAGTATGTGAAATAATATGGATTCATTAGCTCTTGACTAAACTTGGTTCTAAGGTACCAATACTTGCACAGTTGTGGTATGACAACAAGGCAGCTCTTCATATTGCATCTCATCCCGTGTTTCATTAGCGAACTAAGCACATCAAAATTGATTGTCATTTTATTTGTTAGAAGATACAACAAAGCTTGATTTCTATAAGATACATCACTATTGGAGAGCAATTAGTTGATATTTTTTCCAAAGCCTTGAATGGGACTAGAATTAATGATATCAGTAATAAGTTGTGTATGATTAATATTAATGCTCCAACTTGAGAGAGAGTGTTATGATATGGAAATTAGAATACAATATTTTCTATCATTGTATAATAGTTATTAGCCTTTACTAGGAGATCTTGTTTCTTAGAATAGCTCAATGAGTCTTGTATATATATTCAACTTACATATGAATGAAATATATATCAGAAAATTATCTTATATTTCTCTCTCTAATTACAATTTATAAGTAAAAAAAAAAAAAAATGACATTGCTTTCCTGACTTGATTGGAACAAGGACTATGTGTTAGGAAATTTTCTGTCGGCCTATGCTTGTTATCAGGTTTTCAGATGAAATGGCCAACCATTTTCTTAAGGTCTGATATTTGCAATTCATGAAATATTATAGGTTTTCTAGTCCAGCATTTGTTAAGCACTTCTTGGGAGATTTTCTCATGAGCAAGTATTTTTTCAGTCATTTAATAATATGCTATTACATTCATTTGTTTCTGAGAAGATGATATATCTGTTTTTTAGGTTGAAGCGCACTGTCCATGGGAATGGCCATGGAAGAATTTCATGGGACTACTGGTTCAGGAAACTCTTATACTACCAGGTTGCTGTTGTATATGTGCTTACAAGATTAGTTATCAATGTTTCACAGGTCAGCTTCTCTTATCTTTTTATATATGAGCAACCATTGAAGGGCAATAGTTTTGAAAGCACTTTATATGTGGGTTCACTTCTTTTTCTTTTGTTAAAATGCTGAACACTGTGAAGCATCCTTTGCAAAATGCACTTTCAATGTCCTCATGTTTACCATTTTCCACAAATAAGAATATTTTGAAGATTAAACTTATTTTGTACGAATTTTTTTAAGATTATGTTCTTGACGTTTTTTCCCCCTAACCCAGGCATATCTCGCCTTCTATGTTATAAATGATCTGCGGATGGCTCAGTCAGCCAAGGCATTGGTATGAGCAAAAACCTCATGACTTTTCCCCAAGCAAACAGTTCTCAAGTGTTCCAAGAAGTTTGGTTTTCTTATTATTATTCTATTTGATTTGATTTTATTTTTTTTATGATTAGGTTCCGGCAATTATATACATTTGCAGCTTCATCGTATCCGTCATTCTACAGGTAACCACATGAAATTATTTGTCAATTGAATAACAACAGTTGAAAGATCTTTTGCCTTTGCAATCTTTGAAACGGTAGATCCTGTGCAGGAGACTTCCTGGACTGCTCGGCACATAAAGGCTTACTATTGTGCTGGGGGTATTCTTTGGATTTTTTGTGGTGCAGTGATCTTTCTTTTACCGAGAAATATGAGTTCTATCATGTACAGTATATCTGTCTTTATCGGAATAGCGAACGCTCTTATGATGGTATAGTTGTAATCTTCCCTTTCTTGCATTCCTTATGCGCATTAGTTAGTTGGCATCTAATCTTTTATTTCTGTTGTGAAGTCAACATCAAGTTGGCGAGGTATCTTTGAAGCATTTCAACTTTATACGGCCTATGCATTTGCTAATAAGTTGATGCAACACCAAGCTATACTGAAAGAGATCGATTACAGCACCCTTTTTATGCCTCACATCCAAAAGATCAAATAATTCTTCTCATTATTTGATGCAGTCTCAATCATATTCTGCATCCTTTTTAGCTTTTATTGGCGTAATATCTTATTTGTTTCACATGTCTAAATGCTTTAGTACTCTTCTATCTTATTCTTGCTCTTTGACATAACCAAGTTTGTTACTTTGACAATTGCTGCATTGTCACAGTAAGGGAAAACACACCACAAGGTCCTAAAACTTTCATTTTTTGCAAACAAGTTGTTATTATTGTTATTATTACTATTATTATTTTGTATTTTGCAATCAAGTCCGGCATCTGTCAATGTTAGCCTCATATTCAAAACGAAACTCTTTGCCCTTCACTAGTTCTTTCTATCTGTTCCACGTTTTCATGTTTAACAATATAGTATCATTAAAATGTCTACACCAGGGAAGCATATCTTCAAAGTCTTTAGTTGAGCCCATGATCAGCATGTCAAGATAGTTAAGAGCTGACATTGGGAGCGCTGTTTATTTTGCTGGCATATCTATCCCTTATTTTCTTGTTCTATATCTCCATAAACTATTTTAACCATTGCATCATGTCCATGGTTGATGGAGTTGACATAAGTTTCAGATACACTAATTTCTTATCCCTCACATATGTTATTGGTTGAAGAAGGTAGGCATTTCCAGTCGCATTTTTTCTGAATGCTCATTCTGTTAGTTTTGGACCATACTATATTTGGGCCAGACATAGAAAAGGTGGACGGACCTACATGTGGGTCCCATTTTGTGTGTCAAAAAATCGTTAGAAGATGAACGTAATTTAACTTTATTTGCAACTTTATGAATGTCTTGAAAGGTATGCTAAATTTAAGCTTATATTGACTCAGTGCACCAACAAGATTTTGCCAATCTTTTTGAGTAAGGATGTCCCAGTAAGATGAAATTGCTTCCATCTTCTTCAAGAAATTTTATTTAGTTCTTGTAGTTTGGATCTGCTTGATTTGCTTAGAAAAACAGATGTAGCTTCCTTTGCTAAAACCGAGTTGAATAGATTGCAAAACATTTTGTACCCAATGCTATGACAATTACGATACTATGACCTACTTTTTTCTCTTGTTGACAATTTGTTGTATGTTTCTTTCTCAAAGAATTTGCTTGGTCTTTATGTTCACCTTATTAACATGATTCATCTCATGCCAAACAGGTGACAGGAGTAAGCATGCAAAGTGTTCTAGTTGGTAATGATCTAAATGGATGTGCATTTGTCTGTGGATCCTTGAGTTTCATGGACAAAATATCCTGCGGAATTGCTCTGTACATTCTCCAGTCTTATCAAAGTAAGTTTACAGGATACATAATGTCTCTCAGAGACTTGGGTTCCTATTTACTCATCTAAATGACCTAAGATACTGCTGGAAAGGAACTCATTTGATTTTTCTTATGGAGAAATCAACCATTGAGTTTTTAAGAAATTAATGATTGATGAAGGTTAAGGGAGAAAGTATCGATGTTCTGGAAAGAGACCTCAAGTCTAGATTAGATCCAGAAGCAAGTTTTCCTTGTTTCTTTCAAATGTAAAAGCACCATAATCCAATGAACAGCCTTTAAGGTTTATTCCATAGTGTACACAGTGGGATAGACAAGAAAACTTGATTCATTGGTCCAGCTGGTTCTTGTGTAGGTAAAACTTTGAAAGGCAGGCTTCTTAGTCCAGGAATCAGCCTAAATCCAGGAATAGTCTTACCTATTCTACATTGAAGCAATATGTCTTTTTCCCTTTTCTATTCTAAAGTTGTGCTATCTGTTATTGATAAAGTATAATGCTGCCACATATATTTATCTAGTTATATTATTGCCAAAGTAGTGTAGCTGGAAGGCAACTGCTTTCTTTGTGTTTTTTTCACCCCCGGTTATACTCATTTGACATGCATGCAATACAGATACGGCATCACAAATTCGAGGAACCCTTTTCAGTGATGTTAACCTGTCAGTTTCAAGATTTGGATTGGGACTTGTACCGGCATTTTGCTCACTTGTTGGGGTGGCTATAACGTACACAATGAAGCTCAACCCATATGCTTCGAAACCTATTCTGGAGCCTTTGTTGGAATAGTTCCTCAGAAAAAAAAGATCGATGTACAACTGCTGGAGGTGGTACTTGGATGCTGAGAAATGCTATGTCTGTAAATTTTAATGAGATTAGCTTTACATTGGACTCATCCAAATGTGACTAGCAAGTTAAAGGGCCAAAAGGAATGGGATCTCTATGTGCTTCGCTATCAAGAGGACAGTCCAAGTGGAGACAATTTTTTGATTATACACTCAGTCAACAGTTTCTTACATGACTTTCTGCAAAGTATTTGGCAGTTGCAGAATTCATTTTTTATATTAGTGATGGATCAGAACTTACATTGTAAAATATGTAGACGTTTGGGTTCACATGACTTTCTACAATAAATCTTAGCAAATATGTAGCCCTCTTCCATAGTTTCTAATTCCACCAACAATTCAATGACTTTATTTTTGCCCATTCTGCTGCTGGTTGATTTTCTCTAAGTACAATTTCCTCCCTGAAAGGTCTTTGGGATTACAAATGTTACTCTCTGTTTTGCTCTCTGACCTTTATGTGTATTCTTAACAGACTAGCAATAACATTTCAAAGAGCCTACTTATTTTAATGTAAAAGTTAAATTGTCCAATGACATTTTAGCTTTGGATAGAAATAGTATTATCATGGAAACACCAAAATCTGGATATAACGTGTGTCAAGACAGAAAAAGAATAGAGACACGGGCTCTGCAACCGTCAACGGCCAACAATTGTTGGTTCTTTAAGCTGGAAAATTGATGTGTTCTGATGCCTTGTCAATTGTTTGTCATGGAGATGTGTAAAAAATCGAAGGTCACTATCTTGAAGGGCAAAGGAGTCGAGCACTTTTGACGAGAAAAAAGGTTGTCACCATGTTTGCGGATGTCTCCACTCTCCAGTGCAGTCTCTGCGTTGCAGAGTCAGTGCCTCCCTTGGCCATTGCTCAGTAGGCAGCTGAGCTATACGTGCTCTTTAAAACTAATCATGGTTGAGCAGAATTTTAATCTTAATTGATCAAGACTTCTTTTTAGCTCATCAGAACTTATTTCTGATAGGGCAGAATTTCATCGGAAACTTGAATTTGTCTTTTTTTTTTTTTTTTTTAACTTGTTGACTGCACACTGAGTGGAATGGCTAACACACACTTGACGTAGTGCTTTGTTATGATACACAACTGCTAAATTTCTCAGTAGCCTTATGATATGGGTACTGCGGATATTAAGAAATTAGTGGTTCTATTTATAATGTGATGAAGGGCAATTTTTCCTCAAAACATTAACAACAAAATCAAAGTTTGTCCAATGATTTATCCGCTAACCTGTTTGTATTGCAAAATAAACTCGGAACATAAAGATTCACATTTAGTGCTCACCCTTAAATTTTATGAGACAAATGTCTTAATGCCTTGTTTACTTTTTTATCTTAAATAAATTCATGGAATGTAATTTTGAGAATCATAATCCATGTAATTCGATTAGCCATTGCTTGGAAATTTATAAATAATGAATGAGACTTTAATATTTTATTTGTTTTATCTAAATTAAGGGTAAATATTAAACTTTTTGTGGTTATTTTTATGGTCTTTTTAACATTGTTTGCTTTGTTTGCAAATATAGAAGATATAGTATATCATTGAATTTTTACTAATGTCTCTAATACCATCTAGCACTGATGGTTGTTTTTTTACATCAAAAATTAGAGCAAACAATACCGATAAAGTAGTAAAAATAGACACAAAAATTTTATTAGATATTAAATTAACCATATTAAAATTTATTTGCCAAATTGAATTTTTATGTAAAAAAAATAGAGAGAGAGAGAATGGAATTTGGATAAGAGTTAGAGTAATATTTATATTATAGGGTGAAGTTTTTAAAAATTAATAAAATGTTAATTTTTATAAATATCATTGCAGTGTTGCTTTAATTACATACAACATTCAATTCCAATTTATTATGTGTAAGTATTTTGGTAATTAATTTTTTCTAATTGATATTTATGTAATTTTTTTAATGCATCGGTAAGGAAGAAATTATCTCTATATTACATGAGGTAAGATATATTTAGAAGACAAAATCTTAAATATATATAATATATATAATAATATTTTGGAATTGAAATCCTAAACTCCTGATATATTTTCATTTTAAGTAATTATAACCATAATTTTTAAATTCTAATAAATTTAGTAAAATTGTGTTGTATAACATTAATATTTCTGTTGAGCAGATAATCATACTGTATTTTGAATCTCATGGGGAGGCCCATGTATAGATTCCTCAAACTGTACTTTAACGCATGTAAGGGGATTCAATATCCATCCTAGAAAAAGATTATTAAATATTTATGTTTTGCTATAAATATTTTTTTTTTTCATTATAACGGGGAGATTTCAACCTCAACTTTCTATTTGATAAATCAAAAAATCGATTAAACTGTAATACCAGTCAAATCCCTTTTTTTTTAATAAAAAAATAAAAAGAGGCTCTTAACAAAGATATTCTTCAGATTGTTTTTGTTATGTATAGTATCATTTTTGTAATTCTTTATTAGAAAAATTTTTCCTTTTCTCTTGTTTTTCTCTTTTCTTCTTTTCTCTCTCTCTCTCTGTCTGCATTTCAATAAGCAAGCATCACTTTTTAGTAGTAATGATGATGAAGTACTCCTTTTGTTTGTCAATATCAGCCTCAGCCTCAGCCTCAATGATAGGATTTTCCAGACCTATAGCTATAACTAAAACTAAAACCAGAAGACATTCTCTTTCTTCCAATGATTTCCGTTTCAGGTATTTTATTTTTTTCACTTCCTTCCTTAATTAATTCTAAGAAAAAAAAAACGAAAATTAAAGCATTTTTCTGTTTTTGTAATTATTAATTTTTTTTAAGGTACTAGCTTTAGGTTATATCAATTATCAATAAATGAGATTACTATTATTTTTGTGTGTATGTGTGTGTGTGTTTTTTTTTTTTTTTCCAGTTCAATTCGATTATAGAATATTACTGTATCCTTGACGAACAAGAGCGATATCTTTTTATTGTATTGTTTCTATTTCTGGCCTCCTCTCCTGCTTGGTGTGCGCTAACTTATAATTTCGATTGCCCTTTAGCTTTGCTTTGGTTTGAAATAGTCTAGTCTAGTCTAGTCTAATCCAGTCTATCATCCAGTTTTTTTTTTTTTTTTTTTTCAGAATTAAAATTAGTTCAACTTAGATGTGTTCCAGATTAAAATGGATTGCTAAAATTGCAGCTCAAATTGGGGTACTAAACCCTTTTCTCACATATATATGTGTGTGTGTGTGTGTAATGCAGAGGGCTGGATGTGTTGATTCTGAAACTCAAAGTGCATGAAAGGCACACCCACAACCTTTCTTCTAGATCTAGAATTTTTGCTTCACATCCCAATGTTTCTGGGCAAGAGGAAACAGATAAAGCAAAAAGCAGTATGTTGCCAGAGCCAATGCTAATGGCGCTGGGCCTCCATTGCTGACCATTTTGGCGGGACTACTGGTCTTTTTCCTGGTAATATGGATTGTTGGATCAGTCCTACTCTGGTTAATTGGTCTTATTCTTAAGGCGCCTCCACTACACTAAAAGCTGCTAATGCTTCCATTCTAGTTCTACTGCCCAATGTCCATGTTATCTAATCAGCTTTCTTATGTAAGTTAAAAAAAAAAAATTGTGTATTTCTCCTTAATTCCCCATCAACTCATGCATGCTTGTATTGTATTCCTCCTTACCATTTTCTGATCACAGAATCAGACACTTTATGTAATTTCAATTAGGACTGGAGTTTATGTAAGATTGTCCCTTGTCTTACGTGTCTTTCTAAACATTGATGTTCCTGTCTTCCACAATCCACTTTTCTTCTTAACGTGCGCACTTAGTGTTTATTTCCCAACCCGAGAATGATTGAACTAGTTAGTTATCATGGTTGGTTATTCATACCACAGCCTAATAACCCATTTCTGATTTCCTTTTTTTTCCTTTCCATCCAAACTTCCACCAATCAATTTTACTTTAATTTTTTTTTTTTTTTTGGTTTGCTTCCTTTTCTTCATTTGGATACTATTACAATTTACCATTGAAACAGGTTTATAGTTGTATTTCATCTGTTGTAATAGTTTGATATGCTATTCCATTTTTTTTCCCCCTTTCAATTGGTCAGACTTTAAAAATGCAACTATCTAATCTATAAAACCTAATCTTGCAGATATTATATTTATTCCATAACACACCTCCTCACTTGTGGTTGTCAAAACCTTGATTTTGATTAATGCCCGTGACTTAATTTTATTGGGATTAAAATGAGTATGTGAAGATTCGAACTTACAACCTTCTGTTCTAATACCATGTTGAAATTAGCACTATAAACATTTAATCTAAAAGTTTAGCTTTCAGATATGGTGTGGGTTATTACATTTAAACTATAACAAAAAATGTGTTGTATCATACAAATTAATCATATTGTAATCAAAGAGGAACTCAAAGTAAACATATTTCACAGGATGTTTGAGTGTGTGTATGTGTATATATATACAATCAGTAGGATACGAGCTGCCAATATATATAAATAGCAGCAACTATGAGATTACAGATAAAAATGTACAAGTAGAATTTATCCTTATAATGCCTCCCACCTGCCGGGGGGAAAGCTGATGGTCAGTAATCCTTAGCTTGTTACTAAAATAAATCTTTTTGGAGAGAATTTTTTGAAATGCTTCCGAGATCACTCGATCTAGGCCCACTAGAAACAATATAATTATATAGCAGCAAAAGTGAGCAGATTCTAGATTCTAACATACGCATTCGTGTAGCTCACTCTGTCTTGTACTTGTACATGTAATGACTAATGAAGGTCGCAATCCAATCGAATAAAAGCTGCTTCTTTTTAATCGAGTTGGAGTTAGAGTTGGTGGTCTAGTGGGTTCTTTTTTTCAGCATAAAAAGTCAACATCATATCATACGTAGGCAGGTAGGCCACTTATATATTAGTAAAGAATAAGATGAAAATTGTAACCTAAGATAGAGATACCATTAACCCTCATATCTACTAATGGCCCCCAAAAAAAAATCATATCTTATAATTGAGCAATCGAAACAGAGACCATCCAAACTAAAAAATCATCGTCTCTATAGATGACTAATTGAATTTCTTATTAAATATGCTCTTCCATGTGAATTAATTGATCTACCTTAGTATTTTCTTCACCTTATAGAGCTATGCATATTTATCAACTTTGATTTAATCAAATAAGCAAGTTTATCATGACATTTCAGGAAATTGGAGCTAGAGGGAAAAAAAAGATAAAAAACAAACACAAAAACAAAAGTTTTTAATGCAAATTTATCAAGTTCTAGGTTGGGAGAAACAAATCGTTTATAAGTATAAAGTAATGAATAACTAAGTTAACTAATAAAGTAGATAACAAGCTACATAATTATTTTGTTGGCTTATTTATCAACTATCATTGGCCCATTAATCATTCGGATTAGGGTTGGTCAAGAAGTTACTTCTAACCTCTTTTTAAGATTGTAAGGTAGTGACCTTTATGGAAAAAGGCATAAGAGTTAATTATACAGCATACCAAAAAAGAGATTAAGATCAATTATATATGGATAATAACTCTATAATTCTTTTATTGGCTTAATTATCAACTATCGTTCCTCCATTAATCATTGGGAGTGCGATGCGTGCTAGACATGGCTTTGTGAATTTTAGGACTCTAAGAATTGACATACGGACCTTGACCTGATGAAATATCCAGTATAGAAACAGAGGTATAATTGAACGTGGCCCTAGATCTAAGAACTTTACGAACCTTGGTATGAGTTAATGGGGAACCTTGATTAGTTGGTTGAGTAATCTTAAGAACCTTGATAGAGATCTTGACACTATAGGAAATACCAACCAAGAATCTTGGTATAATGAAGAACACAATAAGAATATCAAATTCTTGAAGAATTCACAATTTCTCTTAAGAACTCAAAGAGAAGAATTTCTCTCAAAGGATTTCAAAATCAAGAAGGTAATATGTTTTATACAAACTCTTACATTCCATCTTTATTATCTTTTTAGGTAAACCAAAAGATAAATAAAACAAAATAACACAATTAAAGCACAAAAGCTCGACACGAGAAAGGTCGGCTGTAAGCTAACGGCTTAAAGCTTGAAGGCTAGCGGCTTTGAAAGAAGGCTGGCGATGTTGATTGGTGTAGACCAGCGGTATTGAAGGCTAGTGTTGCTTGTCGAAGGCTGCAGTGTTGGGACCTAAGCTGGTAGCTTTAGGTCGGCTTTAAGTTTGAACATCCTTAGCACTATTTGATATAATGAAGTTGCTTAAATCTTCGCCATTTCGTCCTATAATGTTGAGTAAGTTTATTTCTCCTTTTGTAGTCAATTCAATGTAACTTACTCGATCCTCCATGAAGTTCTTGTGGTAACCATTAAACTCATCCCGAAGTTTCTTATCTCAGCTTTGCATGATTATGCCTTCGGGTACTAGACCTTGCTTTGGCGAGCTTGGTGCGATCATGTCTTCATCATTCCCTCTCTCCTCAAAAGGATTCATCATGTTTTCACCTATATCAAAAGGAATTAAGTTAGAATATTAAATGTAGCACTCACATTGTACTCACCTGGTAAATCCAATTTGAGTGTTGTCGTTGATCTCCTCACTACTTGAAATGGTCTATCTCCTCGAGGTTCTAGCTTTGACTTATGGTAATCTCTCATTCCTTAAGGACACCCACACCCAATCACTAGATTCAATGGTGACTTTCTTTCGGCCTTGTTTACTGGTTGAGCATATTGCTCATTCCTCTTTTTAATTCGTTATCGCACCGCTCATGTAATGTCTTTACAGCTTCTGCCTTTTTCTTTCCATCCAAACTAGTTCTTTCATTAACTGGCAAAGGAAATAAATCTAAAGGCATTAGTTTATTGAAACCATAAATAACCTCAATGGAGAAAAACCTATAGTTGAGTGAATAGTGCGATTATATGCAAACTCAATAAATGGCAGACATTCATCCCAAGACTTCAAATTCTTTTGAATCACAGCTCGCAACAAGGTTGTCATTATCATATTCACCACCTCAGTTTGTCCAATGATTTGTGGTTAATAGTAGTAGGAATAACATTTTGGTGCCCAGTTTACTCCACAAAACTCACCAGAAATGGCTCAAAAATTTGACATCCTTGTTACTAACAATGCTTTTAGGAACGTTGTGTAACCTGACAATCTCCTTAAAGAACAGTTCAACAATATAAGATGCACTGTTAACTTTATAACATGCAATGAAATGTGCCATATTTGAAAATTGATCCACAACCACAAATATGGAATCACAACCCCTCTTAGATCTAGGTAAACCCATATCAAAATCCATAGAAATATCATTCCAATGTTCACTGGGGGCAAATAGAAGGGTATACAAGCCATGAGACATCACCTTAGATTTGGCCTTCTTGCAAGTCACGCAACAATTACAAATTTTCTCTACATCTCTTCTCATATGAAGCTAATAAAAATGTTTAGTCAATATATCTAAGGTTTTTGTCATACCAAAATGCGCCCCCCGCCCCCTCCCCTCTCCTCCCTCCCCCCTCCAAACCTCTGCTGTGAGATTCTCTAACAAGTAACTCCCTCATAGAACATTGAGGTACATACAATCTCTCATCTCTAAATAAAAAGTTCTCATGCATATAAAATTTGTTAAAATATCATTTCTCATATGCAACATAAATAACAGAAATATCATGATCACCAGAATACAACTCTTTGATATGTTCAAAACCTAATAGTTTTGCACTGAGACTTGAGAGAAGGATATACGTAAGCAATAAGACATCAGCAACCACCATTTCTTTACCTTGCTTGTAGATAACATAAGGAAAAGTCTCAATTAACTCCATCCATTGGGCATGTCTTCTGTTCAGCTTTCCTTACCTCTTCAAATGCTTTGATTCATGAACAGTGTGGATCACAAACTCTCTTTGGCCACAAATAATGTTGCCAAGTCTCTAAAGCCTTCACCAACGCATAGAGCTCCTTATCATAAGTAAGGTAGCTTAAAGGTGTTCCATTCAACTTTTCACTAAGTAGGCTATTAGCTTGCCCTCCTGCATTAATACAGCTCTAATGCCAATGCCAGATGCATCGCATTCAATCTCAAAGGTCCTAAAAAATTAGGCAAAGACAACAAAAGTGCATAACATAATTTATTTTTAAGTAACTTAAAAGCTTTCTCATGTGCATCTCCCAACTTAAAGCCAATAGACTTCTTCACAACCTCAATTAATGGCATTGTGTACTAAAATCTTTCATAAAGAACCTATAAAAGCTAGCAAGGCCATGAAAACTTCTTACCTCAGTGATGCTTGTAGGCATAGGCCAATCCTTAATTGCTTAATCTTTTCTTCATCCACTTCTATGCCCTAGCACTGACAACATAGCCTAAAAAGACTACTTTCTCCAAATAAAAAAAAAACATTTCTTTAAATTAGCATATAAAAGCTCTCTTTTCAGAGCAGTTAGTACACTCTTCAGATGATTCACATGTTCCTCTAAATTCTTGCTAATCAAAATATCATCAAAATACACAACAACAAATTTTCCTATAAAAGGATGCATGACATGGTTAATCAACCTCATGAATGTACTTGGTATGTTAGTTAGTCCAAAGGGCATAAATAACCACTCATAAAGCCCTAATTTAGTTTTAAAAGTAGTTTTCCATTCATCCCCTTCTTTCATTAGAATCTAATGATAACCACTTTTAAGATCAATTTTTAAAAATAGACAAGAACCATAGAGTTCATCAAGCATATCATCTAACCTAGGGATAGGATGACGATACTTTACCATAATTTTGTTGAGAGCTCTGTAATCTGCACACATTCTCCATGTTCCGTCTTTCTTGGGTATAAGTAAGACTGGCACAACACAAGGGCTCATGCTCTCATGAACAAACCCTTTTGCCAGTAGTTCCTCCACTTGCCTTTGTATCTCTTAATCTCTTTAGGACTGCTCCTATATGTAGGTCAGTTAGGAATAGAAGCTCCAGGTATTAAGTCAATTTGATGCTCTATGCCTTTAATCGGTGGCAACCCTCCAGGAATCTTTTCAAGAAACAGGTCTTCATACTCTTACAAAAGAGATACGACAAAACTAGGAAGAGAAGAGTTAAGATTGTTAGTAGAGATCATTGCCTCCTTGTACATAAGTACAATCAAGGGCTTTTTTTCACTAACAGCACTCTTGATCTCACTCTTAATGGCAAAACAATTCAATTGCTTTTTCTTCTCATTCTCTCCTTTTTCCTTCCGAGCTACTTTATTTTTTCTCTCAAATCACTCGTGCATCATCTCACCAGCTCTCCTATTTTCTTTTTTTTTTTACTAGCTCTCAACATCTCATCTCCATATCTCAACTTCTTTTAATCTTCATGTACTTGTTGTGGTGTCAAAGGTTTCAAATGGAAGGTCTTATCACCTTATCTCACAATAAACCTATTTGAATGCCCTTCATGAATAGTGTCTCTATCAAACTGCCACGGTCTGCCAAATAAGATATGACACGCATTCATGGGTACTACATCATACACCACCTCATCCTTGTAATTTCCCAAAGCGAATGATAATTTCACCTGCATGTTCACCTTCACCTCTCCAGAATCATTCAGCCACTATAATTTATATGGACTGGGTGTTAAGTGTAGGCAATTTAAGCAATTCCACTAATTAGCACTCACCACATTAGCACAACTTCCCCCATTAATAATCAAACTACAAACCTTTTCTTTTACTATAGCTCGAGTATGAACAATATCCTCCCTCTGTTGCTCAAGTTCACCCTCATCCATTTGTTGTGTACTTAAGGTTCATCTAATAACCAATGAAAAATTTGAAGTATCCACCTCCTCATTATCAATAACATCCTCTAACGCAGGCACATCATCCTCATCTTCTTCACTCTCATTCGCCATCTTATATTTGTCATTGCCCAAGGCAATCGTAGCTTTCTTATTAGGGCACTGAGAAGATATGTGCTCAGCACCATTACACCTGAAACAACGTATTCAAATGAGATAGGATTCAGACTACCTTTGGTTTTATTAGGAGTTTCCTCCTTAGGCATGGCCTGAGTCAATTTTCCCTTATGATTCTCCCTATCCTCCTGCTAGTGATGTGCCCTAGGCCATGAGGATTCTATATCATTTTAATATTTATCTTTATAATATAATTCAATTTTCTTTATCAAAGTTATAGTTGTCTTCTTACTTTGATGAAATTTATTCCTTGAATAATTGGTTATTCCTTATGTTTTAAAGTATGTGACTTTAATAGTAAATCTATAAGGAGAGAAATACCATTATTCTAAATTACCCCTGGTTATTCATCATATGGAATAATAGTGAATTAAGACTAGCATGTTGGTTGAATGATGATCATGTTTTATAGATCATGGATGTAAGATATCAATTCAGCATATTCATACATGTAAGAGTACATTATATTGGAATGACTAACTATGATAATAGTATATCGATCAATATAAAGTATTTCTCATTATAGTGTTATTTAGTCCTTTGACCTGATGACACCATGGATTCCTACATAACAAGTTCCAATTTTAAATTTAGCTCTTCGTCATCTTTAATCGGGTGATGACAAGACTGTACTTGACATGGAATAAGTCATGTAGAGGAATATAAGTGTTCGTGAAAGAATTTGTTCCTCTCATAAATTTGACAGAGATATCTTTTGAGTCTCTTGATGAGTGAGATGAGAAAGTATGGTCGTATTTAATGAATTGATAAGGAGTTATCAATATCATTCGCTTAAGTCAGTCAAACTCTAGAATTAAGAAATATGTGATTAGACAATATAAGAGTGTATTGATTCACATCTTATGTTTAATTATAAGATATCATGTGACAAAAGGACTAAATAACTTATTGTTAATAGGTAGAGTCGGATCATCGACCTTTACTTAATTTGGATAGACAAAATGTCTTGCTATAACTAATTATGTCTTGTACGCCTAAAAGGTGTTTAAGGATTACTGCCAACATTAAGTGAACCTATAGGATCACATACAAAGAATAATCAATTGAATCATGGTTTATTTAAATAAGCCTATCAGGAATTATCTAATTATCTATTAATCTTAATAAGATTAAGATTAATAAGTAATTAGAAATTAATAAATAAAATTGTTATTTAAAATATATGGCATGTGTCTTTTCTATTAAAAAAACTAATTAGATTAAGGAGATATTTATGAGGCACGATGCCTTATATATAAAACACAATGGGTCTCCTTTAGGGTTCACGATGTATTGCCATCATATTAGAATTTGCAGAAAAGTCTGCAAACAAAAACAAAAGAAAAATCATGAGAGACCCTTGTGAGATAATTCATGAATATGCGGAATTGTTCCAACGTGCTAGCAAATACATCAAATCCGGTTGGGAAAATTCATTTGTGTAGATACCATAGAGGGAGTTTGTGCGATTGTAGCACCTTCAGATCGAAAGATTAAAAGCTTTGAAAAGGTATAATCCCATCTGTTTTTTATTTGGTTGATTCGCTTGCATCCATTGGGGATTTTGGGTTTCATAATTAAAAAAAAAAAAAAAAATCTGCTTTGATCTCTATATCCCTAACACTCCATCTTCCAATTTTTCTTCCATGAGGTAGAAGAAGTACCTTCATAACCATACTTTTCTTTCCTCTTAAGTTGGCTCTCGAATTTAATGCCATCCAGTACATTTCTTCCAACTCCATATAATGTTGTAGTTCTACCTTATCTACAATGTTTCTATTCGCCCATTCAAAAATCTAGCCATAGTTGCTTCATCATCCTCTTTCACATAGAACTTCATCATGAGCATCTTTATTTCCATATAACAATCTTCTACACTCTACTTCCTTATGTAAGTTCCTATAACTGTCGTTTAATCCCCTGTAATAATATGAGGGAACAAACCTTTTTCTCATGATCTGCTTCAACTCTCTCCATATGCTAATTGGCTCCTCTAAATTCCTTCTCCTATTAAAGGTAAGTTGATCCTACCATATGTTAGCATATTCACGAATTTCACAACAGCCAATTTGACCCTTTTCTCCTTCGAATAATTGCAACAGGCAAAGATTAACTCAATTTTAAACTCCCACTCCAAGTAAGCATCTAGGTCACTGCGGCCCCAACACTGGAATCTTAAATTTTATTGGATTCAAGTATTATCAATTTTCTCACCTCCTCGACCAGTACTCCATTGTGAACTACTCTTGCCCCTGGCCTTAGTAGGCATCATGTAATCCTGTTCATCATCAAAATCTGGCTCTCCCTTCGATCTCTATTGTTCAAGGCAATCTATTCGCACTGTCAATCCCTGTAACATCTCTAACATTTGAGCCATATCATTAATCTCTTCCCCTTCTTTCTTTGAGGTGCTTGACATTGTGATAAAAGGAAAACAAACCTCACTACACTCCCTCACGTGTATGAATCGCAAAATATGACACTCAACCCTCATGTGTCACTTAAACTCAATAATACACTTACCACCTTACCTTAGATCCTTCGTCTTGTGGTTCTTTATTGAGCTTGCAACTCAATTCGCGAATTTTCTTTCCTGTACTTGTTCCTTGTGATACCACAATTCCTAATAATATATAATAGATCGAAATACTCCAAAAAACAAAGAAAAGAGATGGATCACAAATCCATTTGTGGTTTTCTTTCTCACAAAACAATTTCTTCTTTTTTTTTTTTTTACACTTCTTCTTCTTTATATATATATATATATATTCCTTTTTCTTTTCTCTTTTTTTTATATATATTCTTTTTTCTTTTCTTTTCTCTTCTTATTCTTCTTTTTATAACAAAACACCGAGGGAACAAAAGCAAATCAACAATTAATAGAATTAAAATATAAGATATGGATTAACTGAATTAAGGTTTGGATGTACCACCCTCAATTCGAACTAGATTGTGGCAATTCTTAGAAAGCCTTGCTCTTATACCAATCCGATGTGTGCTAGGCACGGCTTTCTGGATTCCAGGACTCTAAGAATCAAAATACGGATCTTGACCCGATGAAATATCCAAAATAGAATTAGAGGTATAATTGAACGCGACTCTAGATCTGAGAACTTCACGAACCTTGGTATGAGTTGATGAAAAGAGCCTTGACCCGTTGGTTGAGTAATCCTAAGAACCTTGATATGAGATCTCAACCCATGGGAAATACGACTAAAAACCTTGGTATAACAAATAACGCAACAAGAATATCAAATTCTTAAGGAATTCATAAGCTCTTGAAAGAACTCAAAGAGAAAAATTTCTCTCAAAGATTTCAATATCAGGAAAGTAATATGTTCTATACAAACTCTTACATTCCATTTTATAGTCTTTTTAGGTAAACCAAAAGACAAATAAAAAAAATAACACAATTAAAACACAAAAGCTCGGTACAGGAGAAAGGTCAGCTTTAAGCCAACAACTTAAAGCTTGAAGGTTGGCGGTGTTGAGCGTTGTAGACTGGCGGTATTGAAGGCTAGCGTTGCTTGTCAAAGGCCGGCAATGTTAGGACCTAAACTAGTAGCTTTGGTTCGCTTTAATTTTGAATGTCCTTGGCACCATTTGATATAATGAAGTTGCTTGGATCTAGGCCTTTTCATCCTACAATGCTAAATAACTTTATTTCTCCTTCCGTGTCGATTCAATGTACCTTGCTTGATCCTCCATGAAGTTCTTACAGCAACCATTAAACCATCCCAAAGTTTCTTAGCTCGACTCGCGTGATCATGCCTCCAGTACTTGAACTTGTTGTGGCAAGCTTGTGCAATCATGTCTTCATCAGAGTGGGATTTGTTAAAAGTACTCAAAACCTCTTTTTAGGAAGGTGAGGTAGTGACCTTTGGAGGAAATGGGATAGGAGTTAATCAAATGGCATATTGAAAGAAGGATTAGGCCCAACTATATGATGAAGTAACTAGGACATTGAAATTTTAAAGGTATTGATATGGATAATTTAACCATAGCTTAGTAGGCCTAACATTGACCTAATCAGCTAGTGGATCCATGAAGAGCCTAACAAGTGTTTGGGCAGAGAATTTCCCTAGGGGCCTCGGCCCACAAGACCTTGACCACATGATGATCTCAACCTCATGCAGGAGTAGATCGGGCCGGAGGTCACCTACCTTGTATTGGCCCTAGCCCTCATGAAACAAGATCCCATAGACCCCTAACTAAAGTATGACCAAAGCCTATAAATAGTCCCCTAAAGGTGTGGGCATGTTATCTTATCTAATGTCTTATAGTGTTTTATCCTCTCAAGCCTACTAACTAACTCAAGCATTGAAATTACCATGCCAGACAACATCATAGCGCTCCACAAATCATATTTTGTATGTGCAAGTTCACCATCTCCGCACTATCTCTACCAGTAATTTCTCGCCATCAACAAATAGTGATTTGCAATTTAAGATAAAAAGTTTTAAATTAATACTAATAGCATAAGTTTTTAAACTAAGTGGATATAGTTGAACTAATCATAATATATTGACCATTATTTACTAGAATAGAACATAATATTTTTCAAGGTAGCAATAGAATAGATTATAATCCATGTAATGTTTTCCGAGCTAGCATAGTTAGTCTTATTGTTTTTTGAGAAGTGAAGTAACTTAAACCCCTCAACTCTAATTATGACAAGCAAAAAATATATAGTGATCCATTCCAGCTATAACTTTGAGTTTACCTTTTTCCACGTGCAAAGCACGGATGACGTTGACATCGACTTACTCTTGGAGCAATAACATACCATAGTCTTTTTTTTTTTTTCTTCTTTTTGGGGCCAATAACATACCATAGTCTACACACTTACAACTTGTGATTATTTAAACGAAGAGACTGATTGATCAAGACTTAAAAATTAAAATGAAAAAAAAAAAGAAAAAAAAAACGTGTGTAATTATCTAGACTTGAGGATTAGCTTGCACATAACTATACATGAATTAAGAGATTCATGATGACATTCTGGTCCTAATGACTAATGGCCTATGTTCTAATGATTATGGATAGCTTGTTTCTTATATATATACCAGGAAAGACCGCATTGCATGCATGTGCCAAAATAAATAAAATTTATTTAAAATATAAAATGAAAAATCATATAATTATAATTTATAATAAATTAATTATTAAAAATTATTTATTAATTAAATTATTTATCAACCTAATTTAATTTCATATCACGTCACATCCTATGTGCAAGTAAGTTTTAATTTCGTAAATATAAATATAAAATATTGTATAGACACAATAAAAGTTTAAAGCAAGCAGTAAGAATTTTCAATGCTGAACACACATTAATGCTTTTAAAACAAACATTAATAATTAACATTGCATAAATTAACCAAATCATATATATCAATAAAATTGCAAACCGATTAATTGGTAAGATATAATAAGCACCTTGATGACAAAATAATTTCAAAAGAATGCCTTTAAACATAAAAGAAAATCATGCAGAAAAAAGTGCTATCCACACAAACACCTAATCCGGGATAATAGTAAGCAATTAAAGTTAAAATGAAAAATCACAAAGAAACATCACTTAGATAATCTACAATAAATTGTGTTTACTGATCAAGACAATCAATAATCTATAATTCTTGAAAATGGTGGAAAATAGATTAAAAAAAAAAAAGGAATGCTGGCATTAGGAGAGAGGGAGATACAAAAATTTAAACTAAGCAAGTAAAAGTTATAAAACTTATGTTTAAAACACACATTAACATCGTATAAATTATACCAAATCATATAAATTAATAAAAATTACAAATTGAAATTGATGATAAAAATGCTAATGAGATACATTTGGTACATTGATGACAAAATAATTCCAAATCAACGTCGTTAAACATAAAATTGAAACATGTTGTAAAACGTGCTTCTACGAAGCCCATACAAACAACTAAATATCTTTGTTTATCAGGTTGATAGTAAACAATTAAAGTTAGAATGAAAAGTGACAAAGAGACATCACTTCAACAATCTACAATAGATTGTGTTTATTATAATCCAGACAACTAATAATCTATAATTAAAAAAAAGGTGGAAAATTGATAAGCGAAACAAAAAATTAATGACCATGGGCATATGAATGTGTGTGTGTGTGTGTGTGTGTGAGAGAGAGAGAGAGAGAGAGAGAGAATGGAAAGAAAAAGATGAAAAGAAATGTAATATGAAAGAGTGTCAACAATTACATGGAAATATGAAATATTAAGAGAAATTAGGAAACGAAAAACTGTTTTTTTTTTTTTTAATTTTGAATAAAAACTAACCCCACCAATTAAGCAAAGACATGAAATGGTGGTTTTAGAAATTCATAATAAGATAATAAAAATGTTATAAATCGTAAAGACAACAAACATGCTTCTGGATTTAATGATATAGATTTTTTGAAATAAAAACTAATCCCACCGAGGAAATGGAATGGTACTTTTAGAAATTCATAATAAGATAATAAAAGTGTTATAAATCTTAAAAACACAAAACATACTGCTCTAGCTTTAATAATATAGAAGATATAGATAAATAGATTTCTCTTTTTTTTTATTTCCTTTCTTTTGACTTCATTTCTTCATATTTCGACAATTTTTTACTTTTCTAAAATTTGCATAACATAATAAAACCCTTTACTCCCCTTATTAGCAAGTGCGAAAAAAGAAAATCAATTAGGAATGCAAGCGAGCAGGTCATTATAGGGTACTCAATCCATCTAACCCATTAAAAATCCTATAAGATTTAGGATTGGGTTTTTTGTATCATTTTATCGGATTCTCTTTTCTTTCTCAGGAGAGATCTCACTCCCTAAAATTGTGAGTGGTGATTTGAAGAGGAATTGATAGCTCCCATTTATATTAGTGGAGAAATGCGATTCATGGAAAAATAATTATGATTACAATGGTATTCTAATCATAATAGTGAGGATTGGTGGCCTTTATTGCGTTATAATGGTTATTTTGACCATAATAATGATGATTGGTGACTTCTATGTTGTAATGGTCATTTGACCATAATAAAAATTCTTTGGCAATATTCTTTCTAACATTGAATGACTAGGGAATCATAAAAGAACTTGGACCACCTTTGAAAGCTTGAGAAGGAAAAAAAAAAATTTACATATTAAAAAAAAAAGTGCCTATATGTGCTTGAAAAAAGAAAAAGAAAGAAGGCAGAGGTCATTTTTGTCAAATCATATATTAAAAATTATATCTACACTAAAGACACCAAAAAGTAAGCCTTTTGGCTTTAATAATATAGATAATATAAATTATATAATATGATAAGACAATATATTATGTTGATTGTTGCCAAATTTCAAAGAACTTAGAACACTTAAAGTCACATAATTATGTCACTTGTGCCTGCATTGATTCTAGTCATACGAATTTTTAGACTAATATTGATGTATGTGATTAGATCTTCTTTTCCTCTCTCTCTCTTTTTTTTTTTCCCCTCTTTCTCACCTCATAGCTTTTGATAAGACTAGAAATTGTTTAGTTTTTTTCCAAAGATGAAGAGTGAGTGAAATAGGAGTTAGCCTGTTTCGTTGTGGCATCATTTTCAAACCGAATACATTTTGAATCGATAAAAATATGATACCAATGAAAAAACCTATAATTTTACTCATAAACTGACCAAATCGAACCGATACTAATCTAATACAGATCTGATAAAGATAAAAATATGACAATCCAAATAGGCCTTATAATAATCTAATAGAATCCTTCCATTACCTAAATGTTTAAGTATAAATCTACAATAAACTACTAGATGCATATTCAAATAAGTTGTAAAAATTATCAACGGATCGGATAAATAAGTGTAATTATCATATTTAATACTTAAATTTTTTTTATTTTTACAATTAAATACTTGATTTTAAAAATAGAAATCTAATATTTAAAAATTCTATGGGTTGAGTACCCAAACTAACTCCATTTAAAAATTTGATAGCGAAAATTGGAAAAATTTATGTGATTTATCCAAAAAAGTAATGTCACATTTGATATTGAACTTTCACTCATTTTTTAGATTGACATCCTATACAATCATATTGTATACTTTAAGAGTATGAGTATACGTAAATATGATCTAGTCTAACAACAATCACATATATTAAATTTCGGTGGTCTTTGTGCTCATATTGTCACAAAGCCTTTAATGATCACTGATATTACTAATTTACTACTAATATTGGCATGCATCAAAATACAGTAGTGGGGCAATTAATGACATGGCACAGGCACAACAAAAACGATTCAAAAACTATTGTATTACTTATTTGTTCATTTACTTCGGTATAATTGTAATTCTATTATAATCTTATTTCTTACAAATGATTATTATAGTGTTCGCTTGATCTTAATAGTGATTTTATACAAAATCCCTATTACAAAAAGTATTGAATAGCTATTCATTTCTCAAACCTATGAATGGAAATTTAATACTTGAATTTTTTTTTCCAAAATACTCCAATTTAAATAAAAAATTGATAAAGAAAAATCATATTACAACTCTATTCTACTCCTCAGTAAGAAGAATTTCATCGCAATCTTATTCATTTAGTAAAGTGAATGAGTCATTAATCCTCCACATATGGTTTCTCAAAAGCACATGCTTGAATAATAAATCTAAACATACTTTAGAATACATTATTTGTCCTTGAAATAATAAATAAAACATACAATCACATATAAGATGTAGTATGGCTTCAAATGATATACTATAAATTATATGGGTATAGCATATGAAGTTGTTAGTCCCTAAAGTAGATTTCAAATCATGTGAGAACATAATTTGAATTAAGAATACAATCATTTTTATGTTGTTGTTCAACTTTTTTTATACGTTACATTAACATATAGTCTTTCATTTGGATTAATGTCATGAATGGTATTTAAACTATAACAAAATATACAATTAGGTATCTGAATTTTGAAATTGATCAATTTAATACCTAAGAGAACTTTTTGTGCACACCAATAGTACATCCATCAAGTTCTTTTAGGTATTAAGTTGATTAATTTTAAAGTTTTTTAAATATTAAATTAATTAATTTTAAAATTAAGATAATTAATTTCATATTTTGTCAAAATTGACCTTCTATTTGTAACATTAACCCTTTTCATTATATGTAAGTATCCCATACCTCCTTAGCTAAAAGATGGTGATTTTACTTAAGATTAAAATGAATCTACCCAAACACTCACAATAAAAGTGATATATGACTTTGTGCAAACTCAAATGTACATCAGATTACCTATAAGGGTAGAATAGAGTACATTTTACGTGAATTTTTTCTCTCGATATTATTCTCGGGACGACAAATTTGCGTATTAAATCTATTTAGAATATGGTCACCATGCTCCTGTTTTGTGATACCCTAAACATGTAAATGATTCAAACTGGCTTTGCTTTTTTTCTCCCCCAAACTAGCTTGGATCCTTGAAATATATGGAATAATACAAATCTTCGAGCAAAAAACATCTTCAAAGTCCAAAAGATAATCCAAATAAGTTCAATTCAATATTGAAAATTGCACCTACAAAGTTTAGGGAAAAGGAAATTAATATTTATATCTTTTAAAAGTTATAAATATACCACAAATAAAAATAATCCCAGTTTTAGGTAAGTTGAACTCAAAGAAACAAGATCATAAATGTCTGATCTCGTCTCTTATCATAAATATCTAATCTCATTTCTTCAAGAGACGAGATCTATTATTAAAACTGACCTCCTCTTCTCAAGAGACGAGATTGAACACACTACACTTCTCGCAATTTCATCGTCTTCGTCCTCGGCATCAAGCTGGGTTTGTCGTATCAAAGGTAAAGGACTTAACTTTACACGCAAAATTTAGTAACAGTGGTGATGAAAATTGTGTTTTGGATTCAGTTGTGAATATTGTTATGGGTTTGAAGAGGTGAGAAATGGGATTCTGAAGACAGCAAATATTAGGGACCTCGACTTCCACTCTTCAGACATGTCCATGGTACAACGGGATTAAGTTTTCATTTACGTTTGGAACGGAGTTTCGATGACATTGTCATCGTCGTTTGGCTTATGAGGGAGAGAAGGATCCTATGTTTTTGTCTTTTGAGAGAGTATGGAGCATCAAAAAGACAGAGGAAAGAAAGAAAGGTCTCTAGCTTCCTAGAAGAAGATGAAGACAATGAAATTTTGTCCAATCTTAGCTCTTGAAAAGACAGATTAATTTTTTATATTGAATCTCGTCTTTTCAAGAAAAGAGATGAAACACTTATAATCTCGTCTCTTCAAGAGATGGGTTCAATGGGTTGAACTTGCCTATAATTGAAATTATTTTTATCCTAGTGGTATTTTTGTTATTTTATTAATTTACTTTCCTTCAAGATTTAAGTATGAAATCAATATTATTGTAAATTAAATATCTAGTAAATCCATATAAAATTGAACCCCTTTTCATTTACTTTGTAGTTTAAAAAATATAATCAAAATTTCTCTTTTCAATTAATAGAATATATTTCTTTAAAACGTTTTCCTTTAGTAAGTACCTAAACTTATCGAGAGAATTTTCTTTAAAAAAAAAATTCCTAAAACGTCTGGTATTCCTTTATGGCTCTGCTTGTTTCATATTTTTTTAATCATTTTGGTATATTATTTTTGTAATTTTTAAATAGATGTTTATCAAGAAATAAATATAGGTAAAAATTAGATAATTTTATTTATAAACAATTCAAACAAATTAGATACGAAGAAAATACATATACAGATCAAATACAGTTGAAAACCAAATAATTCAAATAGACCAATAATGAATCGGCAAAAAATAATTAAAAAAAGAGGCCCATTATGCAATCCATGAAACCAGGTCACGTCTTTTCAGAATGTGATTCAGATTTTGTAAGTAAGATTAAAGAAAAGGGAGTGCGATGCTTGGTCAATACACAAAGCTGGCTGAGATGTCCATTAATTATAACATAATAATGTTAAAAGGGAGAGGGGGAGCTCCAACAAGAAAAAATATCCACAAATAAGCCTAAAAATAAATAAATAGATGTAAAATACCTATATGATTAAGGCATATGAAAAGCATAGAAAATAAATAAATAAACAGTGAGTAGTATGAGTATTTGCTTGCATTGAAATCTTTACCACAAAACTTGTTGAAAACACTTCCTTACACATGTTTTAAAACAAACTGATATGCAAATGCAGCACCCTCAACCTTCCTAGTAATAGTAGGTAGTTCCTATTGGAAAATAATATGGGTTGTAAGCCAGTTCTAAAGAAGAAGCTCTTGCTCACCGCACTTCCACTTCTTCCATCCTTTCCGTTCTCATCAACATCAACCAAAACTCCAAGTCCCATGTTCAGGTTCTGGTTCTTGGCTCTGTTTAGTGTCTCCCTTTTTGGCATGCTCAGAGTCCATGTCCACCATCCTTTGCTTCCACGCTCCACCTATCATCCTTTCACTTCTTCTTCTTCTTCTTCTTCTTCTTCAACTAGTCATTATTTGAGGTCACCATGGTTTAATAATAATTATAACATCAATAAGAGCAATGCTTTTCCAAAAGAGCTTGAATCCAATGGTCAGGTTCAATGGAGATTGCTTCTCAAAGTAAAAGAAGGACAGGAGTTCTGGGAGCAGCCAAATGGGATGGGTTATAGCCCATGCTTGAGGTTCAGTGAAGAGTATAAGAAAGCAAGTGAAAGGATATTGAAGACGAAGAATTATAGTGATAACAGTAACACAAGGACTAGGGCTAGGAGAAAGTATTTGGCTGTGGTGGTGTCAGGAGGGTTGAACCAGCAAAGGAATCAAATTGTGGATGCTGTAATCTTTGCTAGGATTCTAGAGGCTACTTTGGTTGTTCCCATTTTGCAAGTCAATCCCATTTGGGGTGATGAAAGGTAGGTCCTTTTTCATACCTATCTCACTGCCAACCACTAAAACATAATCAATCACACACAGCCTACTGCCCGTTATACATACTGTAGCATTGGATATGTGATCTTCTTCATTCTTGCAGTGAATTCTCTGATATATTCGACTTGGAGCATTTCAAGAGAGTCCTTTCCAACGATGTCCACATTGTGTCATCTTTGCCATCAACTCATTTAAGGACTAGGCCTGTCGTCGAGAAACAGACTCCGCTGCATGTCTCTGCCTCCTGGATCCGTGCGCGATATACCAAGAAGGTGAGAAAAATTGCTTATTATTTCTCTATCTGATGATCATTCATCCATGGAGGAATCACAACCTAACCTACATATGCCTTGTTATTTGTCCTAAGGACTAAACAATGATAGACAACATAGGTCATAGGTAAAATAGAGAAATCTTTTCATTAATATTTTGTCATATAGTAAAACCAAACCCAAAATCAGTGTTAAAAATTGTAACAAAAGTGCACCTAATGTATCTAGTTGCTCCTGCCTTACAAGCTATAATCTGTGTGTAGAGAAGAAAAATAGTATGCACCTCTTCGTTGCAATCAATCAAGAAACCAGTCGGCCATACTGTGTCATCGTTCTTGACTTTGTCGCAGTTGAGGGTGCATTTTCTATTTAATATATATGGCATCTACCATGTCTGCTAGATTTCCTTTGATTATAACTCTCTCTGCAGCTTGAAAAGGAGGGGGTATTGCTTCTACGTGGTTTAGACTCGAGGCTTTCTAAGGATCTTCCTCCAGATCTTCAAAAGCTTAGGTGCAAGGTACATATCCTACTCTACACTGCTTTTTTGGCTCCTTCACATGCATATGCATATCATCTTTAACTTGGGCATAAAGTTTAGATTCTAGGGATCTGTATTTTTATGGATTCTTCACTTAGGATGTATCGACTAATTCTAAGCTAGTTGACTTTACTTAATAAGATAGTGCCAAGCAAGAGTCTGAAATTAGATAGAGACCAACAAAATTCTGTCCAAGAATCACTTGGCTTTGGCCGGATTTTTTTGTCTTCATGCAACGTCAGTATCTCCTCTTGTGTTTGAAATAAATTATATCCAATTTTTCCAAGGTAATGGCTGTCAATCAATGTTGCATCTTATTTTTTTTTGTCCCGTTTTCTTTTAGGTGGCCTTCAATGCTCTGAAGTTTGCCTTGCCAATATTAAAGCTTGGGAACAAGCTAGCAGAGAGAATTCAGAAGCAAGGACCATACCTTGCTCTTCATTTGAGAATGGAGAAGGACTTCTAGGTAAGGACAGGCAGCCTTCCTGGTTTAAGTCCTGAGTATGATGAGCTAGTAAATAGAGAGAGAAGGCAACATCCTCAACTCCTAACAGGCAGATCTAACATGACTTATCATGAGAGGAAACTTGCCGGTCTTTGTCCTCTAAATGCAATGGAGGTAATCAGGTCAGTCCTGCACTCGGGCATCTATTCATTAAGCATGGCTTGATTTGTTGACTGAGTTTAAGATATGATTTTCTTGTTCGGTCTAGATTGCTTAAAGCTCTAGGAGCCCCCAAAAATGCAAGAATATTTTGGGCAGGAGGAGAGCCTTTAGGAGGAAAAGAAGCACTACAGTCATTAACAAAAGAATTTCCTTATTTCTTTAACAAGAAAGATATCGCATTAACAAAAGAACTATTTGTAAACAAGGCCTCTTCTATGGCAGCAATAGACGACATAATCTGTGAGAGAAGTAAGGTCTTCATGCCATCTCATGGAGGAAACATGGGCCGCACACTTCGGGTATTGAGATGCTTAATTTTGCTGTTGCATGTTCATCTTCAAGGAATGTTTCCATTCAGTTCTGATCAATTTTTGGCTTAATTGGATATAACTTTCGGTAAACAGGGACATAAAGCCTATACAGGACATAAGAAGTACATAACACCTAATAAACAGCACATGCTTTCTTACTTCTTGAATTCATCTCTTACAGATGCAGAGTTCAACAGGAACATGAGAGAATTGCACAAAGATTCTTTAGGACAACCTGAGTTAAGAACAACCAAAATTGGAAGAGATGTGACCAAGTACCCTATCCCTATCGGCATGTGCAATGACTCCATTTCAAGATGACTTCTCCAAACTTCGAAGGGACAATTGGCAAGCATCCAAACCACATTAGGAAAACCATGTTCTTTAAATGCACCTTGGAAGCTTGATATATAGCATCCGATTTTTTTTTTTTTTTAATTCATTCTCTTAGAGACTGTTCAGGCTATTTGTAATTTTGGCACCACAATTCACTATATCATAGGCCCATGCTATAGATGTGCAGCTACTTTTTACAAAAATGTATGTTTGTTTGATATTGAGAGCATAATGAATATTGTTTGTTCATTTAGGATACACAGGATATACAATTCGGAAGCAAACTCTCCAAGATTGGACCGTGTTGTGCATAAACACACAGCTTGTTGCTGAAACCGAGTGATCCTTACATCAAACATATGACTCACATTTCACTGTTTCTAGCATTGTGAAGAAAAACCAATAATTAAGGCTTCACATAAAGAATTCAGAGATTATGGCAAGTAAACAAATATGTTCCTCATCCAGGATAACCAGCAGGAATATAGAAGACGCTGAAAAAAAAATTAGAAAAAATTAACCTGCACATTCTTCTACTCCATCTAAGTATAAATAACTTACATTCTAAAAATAGCTGGCAATATTATTTACATTTAAGTTAAGGTGTGCTAAAGACATAATCTTGATTCTCGTCCTAGTTGAACGTTAGATGTCGGCTTTTGAGAAAGTAGAAGTCAGCTTCAAAGATATATCACCGTAAGGTTCCGCTTGTTGTACATCCACAAGTCCGTAACTCTTGAGAACCTGGCAATCATGATATATGGCCAAACATAAGCTTGTGGGTGAAATTTGAGATGCAAAAGCAGCCCCAGTAAAGAGACACATGTAATAGGACACTTGCCTCCATCTCAATCAACTTTCAGCTATTACATATCTTTTGCATTATTTATAAATCAGGTATGGTTGCTGTAACCTAATGAATGGGATTACACAACGATGATCATGGGGACAAATTACTATCTTTGAGTGAAGAGGACAAAAACTAGTGAATAGATTTTCACGCTCAAGGGGATAGAAGCCCTTGCTTTTAGCATATAATTGTAATTGTCCAAAAGACTAACAAGTTGAACAAGCCACACTAGACAAAAATTTGCTATAGCAAATGGCAACAATCACCAATATTTTAAAAGAAGAAAAGTACACGCTTATGAAAATGAAGACCATGTCATAAAGTAATAAGAGTTGCATAGAACTCCAATTTCATGTCAAAGCAAACATAACTCTGACGAGATGCCAACGAAACTACGACTGCGTAGCCTAAATTACAGCCTTGCAGCTGCAGCTATCTTTGCATTTTCATAGCACACTGTAATTGTTTTAAGAAGTTGAATGCAACAGAGAGAGAAATATCTTGCACCATTTCTCAAAATGTGTCTCCAAGATGGAGAAATAAATTGTGTTTGTAAAGAAGTATAAACCCATAATAGCACTTACCAATGTCTCAAAAACATTCTTGCACACAGTCTCCGTTTCTTCCCTTCTAAAATCTTGTTTAAATTAAAATTTTCTGGTTCTTGTGTAACTGAGCTGGTAGGTGAATGTCTCTGTAGGTATTGAGCCACAGCTCTGGAAAAACAAAGAGATAAATTCCACTGGTATCCAAATAAAGCTTATATTCAGAATAACCAATCTAAGATCTGCAGAGTTGATTTTTCAATAACAATTACATTGACTCATTTAATTGAAAAAAAAAAATTAAAAATGCAAATTACAAACCTAGCTCTGACAGAGAGTGACTCAACACCTTGGGTTTCCGAGAATCCTGCCATTACCAACCAATGTTAGCTGGGATAAAATCCACGGCATTATGCAAACAGGGAGAAGCATCTAGCATACATATTGATTCATAGCGTCTCCTAGATTCCTCCAAGTTCTAAGTCCCTTTTAACTTTTGCAAACAAGTACTCCTAATTGATAATAAAAAAAAAAAAATCACAACTTACCAGCTGGTGAACTGTTATCTGCTTCTAAGAAAAATAAATCCTGCATTTGCAAGTTTGAAAACATTATAATTACAAGCTCATCAAGGGTAATATATAGAAACCTGAAGATTTTATGAAACAGTAACCTAAGCGTAAAATTGTAAGTTCAACATTAGGTTCGTTACTTGCATGCCTATACAATGTTGGAATGTAGCATAGGTATAGGCAACAATTGTGAATTCAAACCAAATACTTTCTCATAAAATATGTGTGAAATCCATATTGTCCAACATATTATTTTGATTGGCGTAGTAAACATGAAAACACAAAAACAAATGTTCAAATAACTACTGTAGCAGAGAGTGTACTTTTGTCTATTGTACTGATGCAATGGATGCTTGAAACTACATTGGCAGCCAATATTGGGAGTTTGCAAATCATGATAAGTTATGAAACATGGAAAGCTTTAGCAAGAGTTTCACATATGAGCCCTTTGGTGGATAACTGTATTATGGAGAAAAGCTGTTTCCCCTATCCATTTAATCTGATAAAACAAATTTTTGAAAACCAATAATCAGACAAGGGAATTCGAGAAATAACTTACCTCATCTTCTACATGCGTCTCAGGAATATCTGAGAGACGGGTGTTTTCAACTGGAAGATATTCATCTAAAAATGTTAATGGTGTTTCCATATCAGACCCGTAAGTTCCAGTGGATGCCCCTGCATCAGGTGTAGGCAATACTGAAGTGCCAATTGTTGTTTCGCCTGGTAAGTCTGATGCTGATGGAAAATTTGAAGAAAGAGGAGTAAAGTCATCTCTGGTGGAAGGAGATTGCATGAATTTTGCAGGCAAATGAGAAAATTCAGGAAAAGCACTGCTGGCATCATGACTTCCATCATCGCGAAGCCGTTCAATTTCCATATTAAAGGTAGGCATATCTGTTGGGGACTCTGCAGCCCTGCCATTAGAGAGAGATTTATTGATTGAGCACGGAGTTGTTCTAACAACTGTTTCTGGATCTTCATCTTGTTGAACCAAAGGCTGGTTAGATAAAATGTAGTCCATGTTATATAAGTTGTGGAGATCCATGGACATTCCTGCAATTTTTAAGCATAACAACTTGTAATTCCACATAAAATTCCTTTAATATAGATCAAAAGTGGAGACATGATTACCAGATATCACAGGTTCATCAAGAACTTGCTCCTTTCTCCGGTGTTTATTCAACTTCCATAACCCCAAAGAAGAGCAAGGCATGCTCTTCTTTTTCCGCAGTATATCGCTAGTATCTTGAAGACCCATTCTCATGAAGCTGTAAAGTCCATGTACATTGATAAGTTATCCATGGCAACAGAAACTTAATAAGTAGTTTCATTTCAGGTGCCTGGTTCTATACCTATTGGTCAGCACGACTGCTTCATCGAAGCATTGCTTTCTTTTCCTCGGCCTTGGTCTTGGCTGTTGGACTGGTGGACTTGGTCGGATTGCTAATTCAGGAGTTGTATGGTCTAGAACATAAGAAACAAAGGGTACAGATGCAAGTCAAGAGCACAAAATCCATACAAATGCACGAATTCTCAAAAAACATATGAGCATATATTAACCCACCAAAGGTGACATGAGCATCATCAATCTCAGGGCCTGGTTTGAAGCAGCAGAATTTTGTTGCTTTGAATGCTGCATAAGCTGAGGAGATGTCCCTCCAGAAGCCAGTACGCCTTCCATTATTGGAGAAGGAACCCTCTTATCATCGTGAGATTGGGAAATAACCAAATCTTCCAAATTGTTCTGATGATCTGCCAAGGGAGGAAACGTGTCTATGCTAAAATCTTGGACAGCAGCATCACGCATGATCTCAATTTCTGGGATGCTTTGGACAGGACTGTCATGCTCTGCTGCTGGAGGACTGTCTCCATGTTGAGAGCCCTGATTCATTCCTCCAGTATCTGCTACCTTACTTGGAGAAAGAGTCAGGGAAGGGTCCTGTGTTTGCAGGGGAAAGGAAAATGGCTAATTTGACTCTTCTACTAAAAAATATTTGCATCAAAGAGAGACTTCTTGAATGGAAAAAGATACATACTCTGTGTCCACCGGTCTAACAGTGGAATCAGGAGGAGCCTGTAACCCTTCTGATGTGCTCACAACATCCTAAGAAGACACGTTTATTGTCAAGTACACTGAAGCTAGGGCAAACAGAATTACCAACTAGAGAAGAAGGTAAAAGAAGGTAGCCTGACCTCATCAAAAGAGATGGCAACATAAGGATCCATTCCAGTAGGCACTTGATCTGTTTGAATATATAAGAGTGACTTGCGTATTGTGCTACTGCAGTAGCTTTCAATATAAAAAAAAAAAAAAAGGAAAGAACCAAGACAAATAAAATCGATGATGATTAGTACATTACCTATTAGAGTAATTTCCTCTCGATCCTTCATATGAGTATCTAGCTCCCTGATGCAAAAATAAATAAATAATGACAAGGTACAAAAGCAGCAAGAGGAATAAAAAGGATACAATGATGAAGCATACCCCTGGGGATAATAAGGGCCATCCATATCCAAGGCATCCAGTTGGAAGGTACCGGGCAAGGTGATGGCTTGAGGGGAAGCCTGTCTTGCATCCTCGGGTAGATCAAGTTGAACAGAAACCTTTTCTAGTCCAGTGAGAACAATATTGCATTCCCGGTACAGATAGTCCATCTTCTTGGAGTAAATACGAACGACCCCCAAAAGGAGGTGACCAGACATCCTCAATGCAATGGGAACTTCTGAATATATGATGTAATCTACAGACCCAAAAGAAGAAGAAAAAAACAAAAAGACTTATTTCATCATTTATGTCCCTCTTCTTTTTTAATATCCAGAAAGAAAGAACGTGTTTTGGCTATCAAGCAGCAGCATTTTAAATCGGAACAAGCAGCAAAGGTTATCAGTTATCACAGCAACACATGTATCACTATCACTATCAACACCCATGGTATCGGCACGGTCCAAGAGCAAAACAATTGCAAATTAAACAAAACATATCACAGCAACACTGCTAAATAAAAAAAAAAAATTATAGAAGTGAGATATGGACATGGGTCAATAGAATTAAAACGAAAAGCTTTGAACTTTGAAGCCACCATGTTGGTATAAATTCTAACATCAACAGCTTTATGTCGTGAATTTTTCCCCAGCATTATTTTCATTAATAAAATCGACAAAAGACTCTTTTTTTTTTAAGGAGAAAGTGAAGATTAAAGCTTTTTTTTTTTATTTTTTTCGTTTTAATTTTTTAATAATAAAAAATAAGAAAGAAGAAGGAGGAGGAGTATACCAATAGTCTTGAGGAGATCAGTGGAGAGGTAGTGAGATTTCTTGAGGCGATGCTGGAGATGAGCGGCGCACCATACCGTCCCGAGTGGACCTTTTCGACCCAAGTACGTCTGTGAATAGAACATTCTTATTCTCTTAGTTTTTGCCGGGGAGAAGGAGGGGGTGCAGAGAGAGAGAGAGAGAGTGACGAACTGACTGACTGACTTAGCAAGCAGGTAACAAAAAAATAAAAAAAATAACCAATGAAGAAGAAGAAGGAGAAGATGAGATGTTAAATTGGATGCGCGCCATAGGAGTTGGGGGGCTGGATTGGCGCCATTTCAATTTCCGAGTTGAATTTTTGGAGTCGTGTCCTGTACTTTCCTTTTCAGTTTTTTTTTTTTTTTTTTTTTTTGCCCCCTCCAAATATTTCACCCTTTCCTTTCTTTACTATTTCTATTACTATTGCTTACCATTGCCATTAATATATTTTAATCTCTGTGTGTGTGTATATATATATTTCACTAATTCAGGCTACTAATTTATTGCTTAATATATTTTGATTTCTTATGGATAAAATTAAAACAATAATATAATACAAATGAAGAATCGATATAAAGATAGATAGTATTAAGACAAAGGAGAAACAATTCCAGCTTTTTCAATATTGAAAATATATATATATATATATATATATCCTATACTTAAAATACTCATTAAAAAAAAAATAACACTCCTAATAAAAACCAGATCATCATTGAGTTTCAATTTATCTATATAATTTAAGACATAACTCATTCATCCGTCGTACATTTTTAATATACAGTTTTATAAAGTAATTTATCAATTTATTTAATATTATTATTTGTCTATTTTTATTTAAAGTTACACATTTATCACTCTAATTATCCTTTTATCTCTCTTGGTTATTATTTTATTATATTTTATCTATATCTATATAATTTAAGTTAGAACCTTTTCACTCATTGCACATTTTTTATCATATTGTTTTATATGGTAATTTATCAATTTCACTAATATTATTATTTGATCATTTTATTTAACAAATAAACTTATCATTGCATTTAAAAATTGACTAAAAAAAGAATCATCGTTGCTATTTAATCTACATCTATCTATTTATATAATTTAATTCCTATTTAATCTATATCTATCTATTTATATATTATATTTTTATATATAAGCTATAACTCATTCATTCGTCGTACATTTTTAATATATATTTTATAAGGTAATTTATCAATCTCTTTAATACTATTACTTGTCTGTTTTTATCTAAGGTTACACATTTATCACTCTAATTATCCATTCTATCTCTCTTAGTTTTTATTTTATTGTTTTTAATTTTATCTTATTTGAGGTGTCTGAACTCATTCATTTGTCGCACTTTTTCAACATATAGTTTTATAAGGTATATATCAATCTTTTAATATATTATCTGTCCATTTTTATTTAACGAAACACATTTGTTACTCCAATTATCCATTTTATCTTTCTTATTTTTCTCTCTCTTAGTTTTTTTTTTCAACATTTTAAATTTTATCTATATAATCTATATCTATATCTATATAATTTAAGTCAGAACCATTTCATTCGTTGCACATTTTTATTATATAGTTTTATATGATAATTTATTAATCTCTCTAATATTATTATTTGATCATTTTGTTTAAGGAAATAAACTTATCATTGCATTTAAGAATATTGACTAAAGAAAATAATCATCATTGTTATTTAATCTATATCTATCTATCTATATAATTTAAGTCAAAACCCTTTCATTTGTTGCATATTTTTATCGTATGGCTCTATATGATAATTTATCAATTTCTCTAATATTATTATTTGATCATTTTATTTAAGGAAATAAACTTATCATTGCATTTAAGAATATTGACTATAGAAAATAATCATCATTACTATTTAAATCTATTCTTTTTATTCTTTTTCTATATAATTTCAGTCAAAACCCTTTTATTCACGTACATTCTTATTAAGGGTGGGCATGGACCGGTTAACTAGTCCATAGCCCCATTTTTGAACCTAGCCATTATAATCGGTTTTTAAAATGTCAAACTTAAACCGATCAATTATTAACGGTTAGCCGTCTTAATGGTTAATCATTATTTTAGTTAATATTTTCGGTTATTTATTTTTAATCATTTAGTGTGATGAATTATATATATAATAGTATGTTTATGGATATTGGTTAATCGTTAACCATTGTTTTTTCAAGGATACAAACAAAAGCCAAAACCATTATAATATTATATATTCATAGTCACAGGTTATGTATATTGCACAAACAAAACTATATCTATATTTCATAAAATTTTGGGACGATTCCTTCGAAACATGCGCACATAAGAAATAATCAACTTAGCTTATTTGAATAATACTTTGGCCAATGCTGTCATGAAAGCTCATTTGAAATATAAAATGAGTATGTATTTTGGTTGTTAAGACTTAGATCCATTGTGCTTGACTTACCATTGATTAGTTCCGATCTGAATTTAACAATTAATATCCAATAATCTCTTCCTAATATCAAATCAATAATAGGCAAGTACAACTATCAAATTATAGTATAGGAATGGCTTATAGGGTCGTATTCCTCGGGGCCCTAACAAGTACTACTACTCACCCTATTAATTATTATCTAGCAATCGAATAAATTGGATTATCTAAATTTAATCTATAATTAACAACTAAACTATATTAATTACACAAGTTCACTAAAATATTATGCAGAACATAACTCTAATACAATTTAAATCACAATAAGACAAGGTCACTCCATCATATTAACATGAACTACAATACAATTCATCCTTTTAATTACTTATCTGCAGAGATTCTCAATTCGTGGTTCTTATTCTCATAATAAACCAATTCTAATTCCGTTTGCATCTACTAAAATCTCTCTTAAATAGATGGACAAATCTGAATTGCTTTAGAGTATTCTAATTATCCTTAAATCTCCTTAAACATGCAGCAAACTTCCTAATAACATCTCTATTACCAAGAGTAATTTGTTCAGTGATTTAGATCTACTCGATGGAATTGTTTCTCAACATTTTCCATTGAGATCTAATGTAGGATCATGTTGTGCACTACAATTTCCTAACTTTTATGAAGACCCATCACTAGTAATCCATAATAAAATAGATTGCTAACAATTACATGGGCAATTCATGATAATATGACTTTGTAACCCCAGATCTAGTCACTCATGACAATAAAATTTAACGACAATTAAACAACAACACAAGATATCTGAGAAAAAGAAGAGAAAACCCCTTTCAATTATAACGATAAGGATGCGATTCCAGACACGAACAATTGTTTCCCAGTTGTCTCTCTCGAGTTTCTTTTGGAAAATTCACACACTACAATACGTTCTACTTAGACTAATACATAGATTTCTTCCGAATAGATGTGATGGTGTTCAAAATGAATCTCTCAAAATATCCAATGGGTGTGGTGTATTTATGTCTAAAACACTTTTCCTGAAAGTTTCTATATGAAAATAGACGACTTTTCTTTTTAATGTTCAACAGTTGCACTGTTTCAAGAAAACGTCGAAAAATATTCATCACACATTTCCTAGAGTCACGACCGTACAAAGCACTTTCTTGACAAATTTTCATCTTGCACGGGCGTACACAAAGGCGTACTAAATACTGGAGTTGATTCTTCAGCCAAGTGTTGCACGGGCGTACAAGTTGGAATTTGCTTCATTTTCCTTCCTTATTGCTTCATGTACGGGCATACAAGACCCTGTACTAGCCACTGTTTCCATTTTTTTCTCCATTTTGACAAATGCACGGCCGTACAAGCTGGACTCCCTTTATGCTTCTTGCTCCTTTGCTTGAATTTAATTGGATTCTCCTCACATTTCTTCCTTATATTGCCAATGTGCTCAAAATTGACCTGAAATATTATATATATATATATATACTAATTAAGTGTCTAATCTATAAGAATCCATCAATAAACCATAAAATAGACTCAATTTGTCATTTAAAATGATGGATAAATTATGTTTATCAATATCCCCACACTTAAGCCTTGCTTGCCTCAAGCAAGAAGCTGATAAAAACAATTGAAGAACATATAGTACTCATGGTGTTACTATTTTAATGTTGGGTTTAAAGGATTTCATTTTATCTACTCTTAAGTGCTTTATTCCTCAAGCTAGAGTTTCAAAGCTAATCTAATAAGTCAGTCTTTACTCTCATTATTTAAGTTAGATTTTCAACATAAAAATAAAATAAAAATAAACACATGACCACAAGTAAGAATTCAGATATTTCATCTCGTATAACATTAGTTTTCAAACTAATTACTACCACCAATCATTGAGTTTAATCCCTTAGTAACAGCATAGACATCAACCAATCCCTTTATTTTCTCTCCTTTATATATATTTTTTTCTCTCCTTTAATTGAAATTTATTCTCTTTTTTCTTTTTTCTTTTTATATATAGATCCTATAACCCATGTAGCAGACTTTCAGTCGATAATCCCGAGCTCGTCACTTCAGGTTAACAAATGTTATTCCCTTAAAAAGGGCATCCCTCAGACTTACTTATCAGAGTTATAGGATTTATTGAACGCTTAATTGTTGAAGTGATATCCTTGGTCAATCAATCCAGGCCGAACAACCTTAGGTGACTAGGTTTTAAAGGGACCCCATGGAACCTCAATCACTTCAACATTTTATTTTATTTTATTTTATTTTATTTTTCTGAGAAAAAAGGAGAGAAAAATTAATAAAATTAGATAAATCATAAAGTGATAAGTATCATTTGAACTGTACACTAATGGTAATTCATTTCATTATGCTCTTCATGCTACTTAATGGCAGTAGTAAATATTGAAAATACACTTGTAGTCATATGTTATTTAGATGCAAATTCTAAATTAAAACATGAGTAAGACTACCCATTATGATTTCACATTGCTACTATAACCTCAGAAACAATTGCATCTTAATTTAGACGACCTCCATTATTCCAGCACTTATGAAATCATCAACCAAATAACACCACAACAAAACAACTTTCATTATTCAAGTATAGAGATAAGTCTAACATGCATTTATTATCATCATTTAAGACAAGCAACTTCATTTAGCATGATTGCATACTTCCTTCCCCCACATTATTAGTAGACATTGTCCTCAATGACTCAATTAAGATAGTAGAAGCCAGGGAAAAAAAAAAGGAAAAACAAAGTAGCAATAAGAAGTGAACTCCCCTGAATTTTGTAGGCCGATTTGTTACCGAAACTGTCTTTACATTCATGGAATTCCAGCATGTACATCATCCAAAACATGACTAATATGAAAGACTGTGCCATCAATCAACAGCAAACAAAACAACAAAAAGTTAAGTAGCCAATTGAATGAAACAGCATTAAAAAACAAAAGCAAGAAAAATCATGAGTCATTAAGTCCTGGAAAATGAAATAAAATCAGAAAAATATTTGGACATTTTCTTCTTCTTCATCATCTGAAGAACTACTACTATCAGTGTCACCTCCTCTTCACCTTCTTGCCCCATCTCTTCATTACCAGATGATTCTTCATCAGAAGTTTCATAAGACTCCCCTACCTTCAGTGCTCTAAATCTAACCTACATGGATCCATTTGTTCAGCTGCAGAAGGGATATCTCCTTGAGATACTGGTGGTGCACTGGAGCTTTGAAGGTCCTCACTTGGTTGCTCACTTCTGGAGGTCCCACTAAAACAAGAAGAGATAGCTAGTCCTGCATTTTCCGCCAATTTTGTTAGCAAATTTAATATAATATTTTGGTTCTTCTTAATTTCTGCCACATCGACCTTGATTTTTGCCACATCGGCCTCTAGACGTGCCAAATTCCCTACTGAAAAGCTTGATTAGGATGCTAACTGTGGCTAAGCTCCAGGTGCTTCGGCATCAAAGAAGGGATCGTTAACCTTAGTAGTTCCCCACTGTTGAAACGGAACATGTGTGATCCCCTTGGATTGTGCCACGCCATCCTTTGGTTTTTGAGAATAACTTTTAGGCCAAAGCTTCAAATTCTTTAAAATACGGGTGATCATTTGACCAACATATACTCCATTCATCTTTGTCCCAGCTTGGCGTTTGATTGCATAAGCCACCAATATTCCAACATTAACCTTATAAGAGCGAATGGCACTCATCAAAGGCAAGATATCTTCTTTTGTAACCGAACCTGCAGTGTCCATCTTAGAATTTAATGTCCTATGAGAGAATTTTAAAAGTATCCTTTTGTTAGGTTAATATCTCCTATGAGAGAATTTTAAAAGTATCCTTTTGTTAGGTTAATATCTCCTATGAGAGAATTTTAAAAGTATCCATTGTTATATAAAGCTATGTAATATGCCCTATGAGTGCTTGAGTGTCCTAAATTGGGTTCTAGTGTTTCTTGTACAGTTTCATCATCTATGACCCTATTTTATCATATGAATAGTCAATCTAAAGCTTGTAATGCCTACTATTTCCTAATGCCACTATAAAGTTCGTAGGAAGGAGGTTTCCTTAGGAAAAGGGCTCTAAATGATTTCGGATACTGATTTAGTCACATAATGTTAAAAATGAGTCTGTTGTATTCATTTAACTTAGTTTTTAGTATGGAATTGACGTTGGAAAGCTCATTGCGAGTACTATCCAATGATCAAATTAGATAATTCAATTTATAAGTCTTACTCTGTTTGCCTTAGGAGATCCGAGAGGTGCTCTATGGTACTTAGATGACTTGTTTTGAATTTTTTTATCATGATTTCAAGTTTATATCCTTGTCTAATGTTGTTTGTTCAATTTAAGGATCAAACTTATCTTTAGTTTCATATATCATATTGGCCAAATACTAGACTTAGGTTTATTTCCATCTTGTTTCTCTTGATTCCAAACTAAATCATCATTATCCATCTATTTATGAATTAAGTCAAGTTTGATTTGAAAACCAAACTTCCCTTACTAGGCGAAGTCTTCCAAAGGCATACACATGTTCACATTAGCTAAAGTTTATCTCAGAGATTGCATCATCTGCTCATATTACTTAGTGTAAGCTAGGTTTCATTACGATCTACACACGATAGGCCTTATTCTAATGGCCGAAACATATTAGGGCATACTTGTATGTATTAATTTTTTTTTCATGAAATTCACCACTAAATGTGTTATATATTACAATAAGACAGAGAGTTATAAGTGTATGATGTCGATTTCCTATTTTCCTAGAGTGGCGGACATATAACATGGAATATTATACTCATTCTGTTGACTTTCCTATCATCTACATATGACTTAGATGCTTTAGGAAGGTGGAGGAGATACTTGATTTTATAAAGATTGAGAATATTTACCCTTTTTTCGTAAATCAATGTAGAATAGAAATAGGAATGAGTTGTTGAATTCTAGAAACAATTTACTTGATGAGACAATCATTACCTTTTATCTGTGGTGTATTGATGTTGAGATCTCTATTGATGCCCTTAGCTCTTTTTGATTAAGTATAAAGTGGGTATTTTGGAAAGGAAGTGGGACATATGGCTATAGAGGCTTAGTTTAGATTGGCAAGTAAGGGCGATTTTCCTTTCAAGTGAGCCTTTAGTTAAGGTGAAAGTGATGGGTTGATAATGAAGACTTCCTTATGTATGAAGGGTGAGACTCACGGTAATTTTTAGGCCATTAGAGAATTTTTTGTCTTCTGTCCCTAAGTTTCATTGATAAGAGATTTGATCAAGATTTGTGGAATATTTTAGAATTGGTTTGGTGTTGATGTCTATGAGCAGAGGGACTATTGTTGGGAATTTAAGGCTCCAAGAGCAGCGGAATTTTTTTTTTCATAAAACGAACCTTATTCCCAATTCGAATCATGCGATTCAATCAAATTAGAGCGAATCAATTACCTTTTTGATGCTTTAGAATTTTAGAAATTCGGATATGAGATGTTACAAATGCGACGTGTCATCACGAATGAATTTCCAATCAGATCTCTAATTGTGTGCTAGCACATTAGACCAATCCTAATTTTGAGATCTCTCTCATAGGGTCTCTTACGTTTTTGGTTACGAGTTTCTCTATAATTTTTGTGGTGACAGCAAGCGTCTTAAACCCTAGAGGTGACAATTACTTCTATTTATAAGAGATGTGTTTGTGGTTGACTAACTAGTCTTATTAGGGTTTTTTCCATAAAATGACACACCTTATAAAATTATTTTATTTTTAATTACTTATTATTCTTAATCTAATTAAGATATTATAATTATATAATTACCAATAGGTTATCTAAATAAACCATGGTCCGATCGATTCATTAGGTGTGTGATCTCGTAGATTCTTAATATTGGCAGTAGCCAAAAACACTTTTTAGGCATATAAGACATAATTGGTTTAGCAAGACATTATGCCTACCTAAATTAAGTGAAGATCGGTGATCCGTCTCTACCTATTAACAGGAAGTTATTTAGTATTTTGTTATAATATCTTATAATTAAACATAAGACGTGGATCATACACTATATTGCTTAATCACTATTTCTTAAATCAATAATATGACTGACCTAAATGGAATGATATTGATAACTCCAAAAATTTATCGAGCAGACCATGCATTTCTCGGTTACTCATCAAGAGGCCCAAAAGATTTTTCTCAAATTAATGAGAGGAACAAATTCCTTCACGACACTCACATTCCTCTACATGACTTATTCCATGTTCAATTATAGTCTTATAATTATCCGATTAAAGATAATGAAAAATGGAATCAAAGCATGGAACGTGCTATGTGGGAATCCATGGTGTCATCAGGTCAAAGGACTAAAATAACACTACAATAAGAAATACTTATTACATTGATCCATATAAGAGTTCTCATATGGTCATTCCAATTCAAAGTACTCTATATGTATTGTGCTGAATCGATATCTCATATCCATGATCAGTAAAACATGATCATAATTAGCCAACATACTAGTCTTAATTCATTGTATTCCATATATGAACGACTAGAGATGATTTAGAATAAAGTTATTTATTGCCTTATGGTTTTATCATTAAAGTCATACTTTAACAACATAAGGATAACGAATATATCAAGGAATACTTTTCATCAAAGCAAAAAGGCTAATAACAACTTTGATAAAGAAAATGACTTGTATTATAAAATAATAAGTATCCAAATGACATAGAATCCATATGGCCTAGGGTCACTAGCACATATATCTTACAACAATCTCTTATAGATTAGGGTTTTAGTTGTGTGTTTTGTCCATAAAATGCTATTTATTACATAGATCTCAGGAAGACTAAATTGTCGAAGAAGTTAACAAATCTCCTTAGTGTCTACAGTTTAGAGGAGAGAAAGAGAGTGATCTTGTGGGCTCACATATGTAGCCATTTAAAGCTTACTTTAGCAGATGTTGATTGGTGTCAAGTTGAACAAGCAATGATTACTAATGATGAGCTCCTAAAATATTTAAGTCCTTGTTTGAAGACTCTTGGGGGTTCACGGTTTAGAAGAGATGAAAGAGAGAGCATTTGAGTATGCATCAAGTCTCTTTATTCATTAATGCATGGATTTTAGATAGATATAAAAAGAAAGGTCTTTTTCATATCACTACTTTGCTGATAAGTTTTTTGTCTTCACACGGGGAGGGAAATCACGATTTAGATGGACAAGAAGAAGAGATTTTAAGTTTGTTTTAGGCTTTTCATGCATTTAATGCATGGATTTCCAAGATTTTCCAATTAGAGAGATAGCTTTCAATTATTATGAGCTTAAGATTTCTAAGATCTGAGAATCACTAGAAGGACAAGTGGCGCCTATCATTTATCTCACTCTTGTGGACGGTTCAAGAGTTATAAAGAAGTCAACACATATTATATTATTTAAAGGCTTAAAGGTGAATATCTAGGCTATCTTGTGGTATATGGGTTTATGCATATAAATATATTAGATATGTGAAGAAAACATCTTTTAAATTCATCTAAGACCTCTATATTAATCTTAGATCATTATTAAGTTAAAATATTGAATTTAAAGTTTAAGCGATTAAAGTTTTCACATATGCAATTGAAGTTCCTAGATTTAATAGGCTAAATTAGGATTTTAGTTTTTATAGACTTAGAATTTTTAACTAGCCTATTGGTAATTAATTGGCATATAGATTCCTAGATATTGATATGTTTTTTTATGGTATTGTGTATTTTGTACCCCTAGCAATTAGTTATTAAGTTATAGTTTTATAACCAATAGGTTCTAAAAATTAATAGTTTAAAGTTAATTATGATTATTTATTGAGTTATTGATTCAAGTTACGAATCTTGTCTTTGGTATCTGTTATTACTAGAAAAATTTCTATTCGGGTTTTTAAGCTGTTATTGAGCTCAAGACTATTCATAGTTCTAATCTAAAGTTTTTTATTGTTCATAGATTCACTATCGATTGTGAACTTGCTATTCTAGTTGAAGTATTGGTGTGAAAAACCTCGGAGGTTACAAATACCCTAGCAATTGAATGCTAGTATTTTAAAATTGCTATTTTAGCTTTCTTGATGTTGTGATTCCATAACTCATAAGCTAGCCTGCCCATTGTTTTTCCTTTTGTTCTTCTTCTTCTTCTTTTTTTTCTTTTTTTCATTTGTGTGTGTATGTGTGTTTGACCAATCTAGTTTTGGTATTTGATTTTCCCAACCGTTACATTTTTTTTTCTTTTTCATTTTGAGTTATTAATGCAGCTCACTATTCACGTCCCCATGCTGTGATATGTACTGTAGGTAATCGAATATAGTCCAGTCTTTTGGGTTCAATGCCTATTTCTAAGTCCAAGACTAAGTGGAAGGCTCAACGTCAATCATCGCACAAAAACAGAAAAAAAATCTTTATTTCCATTTCATCTCATTGGTGATGGGTTGATTTTTTGTTTCTGTAGGTTTAAAGTAAAACTTCATGACATGCACATACAAGTACACCAGCAAAATATTATCTACTCCTATTCCTATTCCTATTCCTAGTGAAATTTAGTAGTAAAGATTTTTGAGGATTGGGTCCATGGAGTGTATATAACCTACAAAACAATAAATGGTTAGATATTGTATGTATAGTACAACTCTGTTTTCTATGTGCGTTTTCCCTCATGTAAAATAAGTGTAAATTTATAGGCTAGGTAAGTGCCGGTATGCCACATGGCAAAGTGTGAATGAATCAATTTGTATTGTTTTTTTAATAAGGACAATTAAACAAAAAAATCAACTTAATAATAAATTACTATTTATAACTTTAAATAATAATTAATTATTCGACTCATTTATAATATAAATATCTCATAGAAACTGAATTACCACTAGAGATAATGAAATATGATAGTAACTCTTGATGAGGCATTTAAAAAAAAAAAAGTAAAATTATTATTATAAAATTTAAAATTCATCTTATTTAAAACTAAAATTCATTAATTTATTTTTATTTAATTTTAACTTAAAAAATTAAAACAAGAAAGGGGGGAAAAAGAGTTTAGTGGACCCAATTCTTCAATTGCAAAGATCGAAACTAGACAATCCAATTCCAGTTTTAGTCTGGTCTAGTTCCGCAACGATGACTATATCTATACGTATGCATGCTGAGCGGTTGAATGGGATCTATTATAGATGTCAGGCACAAAAATTAGGCCTTCTTATGCTCGCATGGTTTTCCAAAATTCAGTAGTCCCATTATTAACTTTGATGGAACCGATCCAATTAACTTTGATGGAACCGATCCTATCTATATTTAATTGTGGTCGAATCTCTAAACTAATTAATATTTCATTTAATATATTTATTTTAATAGTTAGATAAAAGAGTTAATATTACATAGAAAAAGAGTTGCACAGAGGAATAGGACTTAAAGAAGGTGAATATGCAATTCTAGAACTACTACTGGCCACTGGGTATGGTATAAAAGTCCTCCCTTATCATAATAACAAGGGATATTAATAAGAGTACTTGATTCATAGAAGCTATTCATTTTATAAATAAAATTCATCCATGGCTAACAAACAACCATTGTGAGCTTAACAAAGAGAAAGTTACTCGAGAAAAGAAAACATAACAGATAACAGATAGAGACCTTTTATCATTAGTATATTATATGAGTCTAACATCGACAACACAGAACTTGCTATATCATTCCAAAACTTTAAACAAGCAGTAAAGCAGAACAAGCAGGCAGGTACTAATTTAGCTACAAATTAATTACAGCATACACATACACGTACAGTTACGATTACGAATGAGAGATTTTGATAGATGGCAATGGCATCCTCTCCTCTATCTAAATTGCTAATGTTAATGTGGTAATCCAAATTCCGGAACAGGAATGCCTATCCCTATTTTTAGGGATAGTAAAAAAAAAAAAAAAATTTAAAAACACCGAGCAGCATGGCATTTGGCAGATGTAATAAGATGTAAAACTAATGAGTTCAATTAATTTCATGCTTTATTTACACGAATTCGTTGTCCTTCCAACACCTGCAACAAACGATTTTTTTTTTTTAAAAGTCAAGATTTAGAAAAAGAAAAAGAAAAAGACCCTCAAAACTGCTATATTAAAAAAAAAAAAAAGATATGCGAAAAAAAGGGAAAGCAGTAAAGAAATATAGATAAAGAGGAACTTACAGCATTGTTGAAAGATGAAATAGCTGCTTGGACATCGTCATCGGAAGGGAAGGTGACGAAGCCGAAACCAGAGGATTTGGAGGTACCAGGAACACGCGACACCTTGGCACTGAGGACGTTGGCGCTCTGGGAGAAAAAGCTTTTCAGGGACTGGGTGGTGACGGTCTTAGCAAGATTCCCCACATATGCTTTGTAAGGACTGTCTACGAATTCAGAATCCTCGGCTTGGGCTTGGAGGAGCGATGTATCCACATCCACCGTTGTGATTGGTTTCTCTGTTATGTTAACTTTGATCTCCCGCCCTCCGATTTCCTGTCAAAAACAAAAAAACTCCATTCCATTGTTATAAATAATAGAATTTTAAAATTAAAGAAGAAGAACAGAAGGAGACTAAAAAACAGAAGACATACGGTGCCATTTAGTTTCTCAATAGCGGCATTAGCATCATCAACCGTCTTCATTGTTACGAAGGCAAAGCGACGACTCCTTCCACTGTATTTATCATACATTACCTACCCCCAATCAAAAATTTAAAATTAAAAAATCAAAATCTAAAAAAAAAACCCCTAATTGCCATATAATTATATGTTAATCAGTAAATACATGAGCTTTCTCAACAGCACCGTGCTCTTGAACGATACGGGTGAGCTCCTCGTTGTCCACCTTCCTGGGAATGTTACCTATGTAGAGCTTCCTCTCGGCCTCCGGAGCATCAACGCTTGCAACCAAAACAGTAGTGGTGGTGGAGCGCCGACTAAAACGAGCCAGTCTTACCTTCGATGATAGAGAAGTTAGGGCTTGGGAATGGAAAGAAGCGAGACAATTAGAAGGCTTAAGGGATATAGTAGCGGACGAAAGATTGGATTTTGGAGTCAGGGAAAGCAACGACAGGGCGGAGGACATGGATACAGCAGAAGTGGAAGCCATTATCTCCTTATCCCTCTCTCTCTCTCTCTCTCTCTCTCTTCTGGACTTTTACTTTGCCTCTAGCAGAGTAGAATTGAAAGGAAGTGAAGGGGGTTGTAGATTGATTTAACTGGGTATTGGGCCAGTTGGGGACAAAAAGCCCATGTGCATTTAATGCCTTCGACGTAACTCAACCCTGGTTCCAACTAAACTACAAGGCACATATCGGAAATTATGTTTTGTTGTAAAGGTTGGTAAATCGGTATTAGATCAGGCACAACTACTGTAGTGCTCAAGTCGACTGGTATCAGATGAGGTCTTTACATTGAAATGATCCATGATAATCATATGAGAAGTAGAATCATAGGATGGTAGGCAGTTACATTCAGATTCTATTAAACCATAATTATATCATAATATGACTCTAATATCTCATATTAAAGAAAATTTTTAAAGTATTTTAGCATCACATAAACAAATTGATCTGGAATTGATGCCTCTCTCTTAATGAAGATAAGGTAAGCCGAAAGTAGTTGGAATAGTTAGACCTCCCAGATATAAGGAGGATTATAGCAAAACTAAGAGGGTGCTCCTTACGACGTTGATGGACTCAGAACAGACTTAGGTAAATTAAAAAATATAAAGCTGGCTTGCTATTTAGAATAAATAGTAAATGATAATATAATGGATGGTTAAGTGTTGCACAAGAACTCTAAAAAGGGAGAACCTTTGATCCCATGACATTTGAGATGCAAACTAATTTAAGCATCTAAGTAGTGTGCTAAACAATCTAATTGTACCTCATACCTTAGCTTGGTTGGGCTCAATAATTCTTAAGATACTTTCAATATTATCTTGCTAGGTTAAGATAATCTTATTAATTAATGTTGAGTGGATAGCTCTGCTATATACTCTATTGTTGATGTATTACTTTTGTTGGAAAAGTAACTTAGATTTGAGCTTTTTGATCAATAAGCCTATAAAACAAAGTGGGTTAATAAGCATAAGGGGTTGCTCGATGGAACCATCCTAACAATCAAGTCGGTGGACATTCAATAAAGAGAGTAAGTAGAATGGCAAAACAAAGGTTATATTTTTTCGAACCTTACTCTCAAGACGTCTCTCTCTCTATATATATGTTTGTATGTATGTATGTATGGCATTAAAGGTTAGTGATTATATGTGGCAATTATTGGTTTGTGAAGGGCTTGAGTGGATAGGAAGCCTTGTTAATCTGACCGCCTATCTAGATGACATTTAGAATATCATAGATGACCAAGTGTATCATGGATGTTTGCAAAAGAACGACCCAACCGCCATAATTCCTACGTATTATATATTAAGTTTCAATTTCTAAATATTAGAAGTTGTTATAAATCATAATAGCATGTTTTCATCTCTACCCCTCATCCGTCCAATGGCATATCACTTAATTTTAGAGTTCAATACATGCCTATGGTTTTTATACAAAATAATTACTAATATACTGTTTGGATGAAATTAATTATCAATTTTCAGTTGCAAAATTGCATTTAAGAAACATGATATACAATTTTATATAAAAATTGCGTTAAAGAATCGCGATTTAATGTTTGACTATGGTTGCAATATCGCGATTATTAATAATGATATACGTATTTTGTATGTATATCGCGATTACTAATCTCAATATTGCTATATATATCACATTTTATAATCGCGATATGCATGTGTATATCGCGTTTTAAAGACACGATATACGTGCATTTATTGTTCACTCTATATTTTGTAATAAAAACGCGATTTTGATGTGACATATTGATAATTATTTTCATTTTAACTTTATTTAAAGAATTTATTTCAATTAGTATCCTAACCAATAAATTAATTCCTTATTATTATTCCTACTATTATTACCGCACGTGAATTAAGCTCACTGGGTTAGCTGGCCTATTCTCATCCTTTTTCTCTCCCTCTCTTTTCAGAAGGGATGCATCGGGTTATTTGGGCTTTTAGAAACTGGGCCGGCCACAGCCCAGTCAATTTAGGGTTTCTCTTTTACTTCTTGTTTGCGTGGCATAACACTTGCATCACTAGTAGTAGTCGGTAGGCAGTCTGTAGGAAGAAATCACAGAGCAAGCACTCAATCAGCAATGGCACCTAAGACGGCGAAGAAGACTCCTAGAGTAACCAGAAATCCTAACCTAATCAGAGGAATCGGTAAGTATTCGAGGTCTCAGATGTACCACAAGAGGGGTCTGTGGGCCATCAAGCAGAAGAATGGCGGCGTTTTCCCACGCCACGACCCAAAGCCTAAGCCAGCAACCCCAGCAGATGCTGCTACCAAGCCACCCAAATTCTATCCAGCCGACGACGTGAAGAAGCCCTGGTCAACAAGAGGAAGCCGAAGCCAACCAAATTGAGGTCCAGCATTACTCCTGGAACCGTGCTGATCATCTTAACCGGCAGGTTCAAGGGCAAGAGGGTCGTCTTCTTAAAGCAGCTTCCTTCTGGATTGCTTCTCGTCACTGGTTCGTTTGAATTTATTTATTTTTTAGTAAAAAGAAAATCGGAAAATATTGGATTTTGATGTGTGTAAAACTGAATATTGAGAAAATGGGTGTGGTGTGGCGTGGGTGCAGGACCATTCAAGATCAATGGAGTTCCTCTGCGTAGGGTTAATCAATCTTACGTGATTGCTACCTCCACCAAGGTCGACATTTCGGGCGTTAACGTCGACAAGTTCGATGACAAGTACTTGCAAAGCAGCGGAAAAGAAGAAGAAGAAGAGTGAAGGCGAATTCTTTGAATCCGAGAAAGAGGTCTGTATCTTCTTCTCTCTAAGTGACCCTTTTTTTTTTTGGGCCCCAAATTTAAACCGGTTCATGAACTGAAAATTTATAATAATAATGATGATGATTCAGCAGGAAAAGAAGGTACTCCCACAGGAGAGGAAAGATGATCAGAAAACAGTGGACGCTCCATTGATAAAGGCTATCGAAGGCGTGGCTGATTTGAAGGCGTATTTGGGTGCTAGGTTCTCATTGAAGTCAGGCATGAAGCCTCACGAGCTTGTTTTTTAAGATTTTTTGTTTTAATCGAATGTTTAAGTTACACCCTCTTTCCACCCCCAAGTGTTATTCTTGTTTTATCGGTTTTCTTAGGAAACATGTATTCTGTTTTGACAGGGTCGTTTTCTTGCTTGCTCTCTTATAAAATTAAGACCTTTATTCAAATGAATTGCAGTTCATTTGGTATCCTTTTTATAATTATCATACACCGCATCTGCATCCCCCAATTGGCTCTGAAATTTAGGTTACCAGGTATATATGAAGAGGCTGCCCTTTTTAATTTAAGTTGATTTTGACCTTTTTTTTAACTGGGATGATGAGCACAATGTATCTGCATTTTCTTTTTTTTTCCCCTAGTGTCTGAGCTGAGGTAGATACAAGTGTTTTTGTGTTTGGGAGAAATGAAGAGGATGGCATATCGATGCACAGGTAGATTTTATATGGTCTTCGAGAACAAAAAAAAAAAAAAAAAAAAGGATTTATAGGAACCCACAATAGAAATTCTTGTTGGATGATAAGATAACATCATGTTCTTGGGGCATTCATATATTTTGTTGGCTAAATGACATACATAGGATAACAGAATTGATACATTGAAGGTCGGTTGTGTTTGGTGTTATTGATTATAGATGGTATCCATTGCATGCCAAAATTGATATATTGAAGGTCGGTTGTGTTGGTGTTTGCCACATGTTGATCGATTCATCTTGATCTTAGTTTCTGAGCCGTACCCTCTGCTAGAACAATTGCATTTTAATCAAGCATACGATCTAATAGATAAAAAAAGTCAACATTTACTAAAATATATTCATACCACAGGAAATGAAATGAAATGAAACTCACTGCAAATTAGGTATTACAATTTACAAGCATGTGAATTCGTAGCCCAATATTATCATAGGATTAGGAAAAACTGAAGTAACTAGGTTTATTGAAGGAAACATAACTTAAAAAAAGGAACAAACAAGTAACAGTTGGAATGAAACACCTGCAAGCAATGATACTCATAATAAGCTGTCCGTTCGAGCTGGCAGTCGCTTGAAGAAGTTGCTAGGCACTGAAGAAGCTTGCTCCTAAAGCGAGGATGCCGAAGGTACAGGCCTGCTCCCAATGCGATAACTCTGAAAGGTGTTGCATAAAGCACTACCGCTGCACATAGACAAAACATTATGAAGAGGCCAGTTGCCCTTGGGTCCCTCCAAAGCAATAGAGATTGGATCTCTCCCCTTGAGTTGCTATATCACCAACTACGGTTTGAATCCTTCCAGCAACTGTCCTGAGCCTGTCGTACCTCATTCGCACGATGTCGTGCGATCTGGTTGTTGGGAACGTGTCGAATTCTTCATCCAGCTCGTCTGGATTTACTGCTTCTGCCCATGAAAGTTTAGTGTCCATGTGTGGTGGGTGCCTCGGCCGGAATCTATAGTTCCATAACCCAATAAGAAACATATATAAACAAATGGTTGGGAGCAACAACTCTGGATACCAGATCAGTATGAGAAACAAAATGTGGACCAGCACTGAAGTTGTTGGGTTCTTCCAGTTGCAGACATCACCAAACCATTGTGCCAGTGTCATAATTCCCGAAAGAAGCGACATGATGCGGAAGAAGTTTGCTTTGCTCCTCCTCATGCTCCACACGTGGGAATCCACATCCAGCATGTATTCAACTACTTCCTTTCGTAGAGGGGGTTCAGCCCTACTAAGCCTTGTAGCGACAATATTCATGGCTTGGTATCTCAGGTTACTTAACTGATTAACCGTGAAAGGATGGAGGTAATGCATTTTTGGTAGTAAAGGATGCCCATACAAATACACCATGTGAGCTAGAGAAGTGGTAGTAAATCTGAATGCAAGTTGGAGTTCCCCCATCTTCTTGACTCCATTAGGTCGCAGGACCAGTAGTGGGTAAGAATGAGTGTAGATGCGATGTGCTTCTAGAGTAGAGAGGCGAATTCTTACCTTTCCAATCTGGGGTCTCTCACCACGTTTGGTTTCTCTCCTGCACCTAAATGACAATTATCGAAGACTCCTAAGGTCATCACCGTGCATGGATCATAAACCTCCCATGTGTATTGCTCATTCCACGTGGGATCGAAAGTATCGAGAATTGTTCTTGTTCGAACCCATTTCTGGCCATATTTGGCTACACAATAGGCATCTGTGATCCCTCGACCATCCTTCATTTTCATTGGCAGAAGCCCCTTTGCACTCAAGATTCCTACTTCCAATACGCCGACAGGTTGTTTCCATAGTTGCCTTGCAGTGGGCCTCTGGTCACTTGTATACATTGTGGACTCATCTAGGACATGGTACCCACCTTCTAGGCAAACTCTTAGGTGAATCCTGCTAGAAAACTTTAGCTCTTTCCTTCTATCCGCTTCTAGGGCACCAAAACCAAACTTTTCAAGATTGTACCAGCGGGAATGGACAGGCCTGTGGTCAAGCCGCTTTTCAAAAGCGTCGAGGGGAAGGATTATTTTTCCTAGCACCTCGTCTTTTGATGGGTGCACTCTATCCTCAATTGTGATGACGAGAAGCTCCTCAAAGGTTCAGCGGCCACAAAGACTAGATCTTCATTCCAAAGAGGATTACTGGTGCGAATTGCAGACACTTTTGTTCTAAGTACTTGGTTGCCAACCTGAGCTTTCACAAACACTTCTGGCAATCTATCTCTGTCATTTGGCACTATGTCTTGAGCCTCAATCACATTCACCTAAGGTACCAGAGTTTAGGCGACACATAGACTTTTGATCGAATGTTGAAAACACCTTCCCCATAAACAGGGGCTGCATCTGAGTGCCATGCCTCTGGAAAAGCCTCATCAGCTTGGGTCCCCATCCATACTGCTATCATGATCTCTCCCCTAACTTTCCCTCCTCCTCGTCTGTCCTCCAGCCTGTACCACTGAGGAGCCAGTGGACTATCGGGTGGAACCCTCGTGGGAACTTCATTCAAGTCGAAGACCACTTTGCCCAAATAATCATCTCTTCCCACCATTTCTTTATCCCTCACATAGACTTCAGTATTGAGGATTGGATTTTGTCCTTTGAGAAAGCAAAGACTTGGTTCCACTCGGGACATTTTCTTATCGAAATGCCTGGTTCTACCCTTGTAGTTTCCCAACTTGACTTCCACATAAGGATCGCAGCCCACTGTTACTAAACTTGGAGGAAGATCTTTGGCCTTTACCACTCGAACATACAAATAGAACATTTGGTCAACGAGGTCATAGTTGCTTGTGAACCGTTCGCTGCTCAACCACCCTCTCCACCATATGTTCCATTATTTAACCAGCGTTCACCAAGTTCAGGGGCTACATCTTTGACCTCATAATCATGTGGATTGTTGGGACGCACTTGAGAATTAAGTGGACGCATGATGAAGGAAGTGTCTTGTTCTCGTAAGAGAAAAGGTTTTCTCAGTTCTGTTGCTGGCACGTATTTTTTAGTGATACTTGCTGAAAGAGCTTTTGTATGACCAATAATGGCAGAAGCACGGCATTCCAATTTTGTGGAATTGTTAAATGTTATATCCAGCTAGCTAAAATGTCTTTTTTTTTATTTTTTATGCATAAGATGGATACCGAGGACTAAGGACTAATAATACATACGAGGGTTCTTTTTTTGATGGTTGCAAGGCTTTGTGGATGGAAATTTTAGAGTAGAGGGTTGAAGCAGCAACAAATTGTTGGCAATGTAGAGACAGGCAAGCAAGGCAAGATGTTGATGTAACTAACAGGTTTAGAGGCTTTATGAGAGGTTTGTTTGTTTATCTGTTATGGAGAGTGGTGTCTTTTTATTTTTGTAAAAAGCAGAATTGGCTGACTGGTTTCACGTCTTAGTAGTAGTAGTAGTAGTAGACTAATAGCCAGCAGCAGCAGCAGGGGCACATAAAAAAAGCACAGGAGAGTTTGGTTTTGATGATACTTTCCTTTTGTTGCATGGTTACTGCAAGAACAATTGGGAAGTAAATGTTGCCAAGCAAAGCTCAAACCTCATTATGAAGCAAGGAAGTCCCCATGGAGAAGGCAAATCACAAGGTTCTCTTTTTACTTGCAAACACGTTGGTGAATGGGACTCTCCTGAATAAAAAAGAAAAGAATGTTCCCATAAAAAGAATATTTTTGTTGGGTGATATTTTATCTCTTATCTGTACTGTTTATACAAATATATATATAAGGTTTTTTCGTTTGTTTTAAGGTGAACCAAATACTAAGGAAAGAGAGAAAGGAAGGAAGGGAGGAAGGATAAAAGTAGTTCTTCAGTCCAATTTTTGTAGTCACATGTCCATTCATTGTTATAGATGTTATTAGAAGCCGAGCAACAAAATAATGCATTGCAAAATTATTACACTATTTTTTTTTTATGATTAAAATGGGAGAACTAATTCGAACCTCACACGTATAATGATTAACGTTATTAGACCACAAAGACATTAGCAAAATTACTATTATAGTAATATTACTACAGACATTACAGCAGGTAATATTAATAAGAAAGTCATACGTGATTTAATTTAATTTACTCAATAAAAGCATAGAAATAAGTTAAAAGAAGCTGTAACCGTCATAATTTATTTACGTAATCTAGATTATTTAATTTTATTGTCCTTATAAATGCTTTGACATAATTCATTTACATAATTTAGTTATAGTAATCTTTTTTCTATAAAACAAAAATACAACAACAGAGTATGTAAAATGTATTTTGGAAGTGCTTTTTTTTTAAAAAAAAAAAAGTAGATTACCGTAAAATTAATCAAACACCTAAAATCATGCCATTGTCAGAAGAAAAAATATATTTATTTAGAAAAGAATTTGTCTTCCATCTAACAAATAAATAGGAAGATAAAGACATAGAAATGAATTTTATTTTATTTTTATTTTTTCACACTTTTTAAGTATATATATTCTTTACCACTTGTGCGATAGAAGGAAAGAATCGTCGAGAAAAACAAGGGAAGCACTGAAGCAGGTGCGTCGGTGAAAGCACCTGAAGTGAAGTTCTCCCAATCCCAATTGTCAGAAGAAAAAATATATTTACTTAGAAAAGAATTTGTCTTCCATCTAACAAATAAATAGGAAGATAAAGACATAGAAATGAATTTTATTTTATTTTTATTTTTTCACACTTTTTAAGTATATATATTCTTTACCACTTGTGCGATAGAAGGAAAGAATCATCGAGAAAAACAAGGGAAGCACTGAAGCAGGTGCGTCGGTGAAAGCACCTGAAGTGAAGTTCTCCCAATCCCAAAGGCACCGTTTGAATCAAATGCTAATTAAATGAAGAGATAAATACAACCAAAAAAAAAAAAAAAAAAACTAAAATTTAGGGCAGGGATCCATGTACGAAGTTTATTAGGTACGCAACATCAAGCTTTTTAACACGATTTATGGCCTTTTATATATAAATTTTTTATATTGAATCTCAGTTCTCAATTTTTTTAATAAAGAATAATAAAAAAAAATAATTCTATCTTGTTAAATTTGTAATTTATGTCAAAATAAAAGGTTTTGTATGGATGTACCTTATTTTTGAAAATAAGTCTTAAAATGCCCATCTTTAAAAAGATATTTATAATATAACTAAGCAAAAACGCATTCAAAATGTGCGTTTAAGGTGTAACTAAGTATGTGTTCAAAGTGTAACTATGAGGATTAGAATCGACTGCATATAGCAAATGCGTTCAAAGTGTAACTAGAGGACGATCGAACGCATATGGTGAATACGTTCAAAAATTTTGCAATGGAACGCATGCACTATATGCGTCCGCTTGTGCAAAAGCTTCCGAACGCATTCCCTATATGCGTCTGATCACCCCTCCTATGATATTCGTCGCGTTGTGGGGTTGAATGAAATGATGGTCTTGGACGCATTTACTACATGCGTTCGAAGACAAGAATTTTTTTTTTAAAGCGCCATGCAGTGGCATGCAATCGCAAATACATAGCAATAAAAAATCAAGTGCACCACACATCGTATCTGAGTAATAAAACTTTAAAATCATATCTGAGTAATAAAACTTTAAAATCAGTCTAATCTAGATTGTATTTATGAAAGCCTTACTTTGAAGCAACAATTCCCATCAAAATCCAAAGTAATGCTAGTACAACCATGAGAGTAATGATAGAAATATAAGGACTTTTAATCGAAATGGTAGTAATCATGCAAACACATTGTAGTAAATGGGTATGTAATTACAAATTTGTTAAGTAAGAAATAGTAATGGAGATAATTACAATCTAACTAACTTTTCTTCAGTCGTCTAGTGAATGTTATTCCAAATCTTCTAAACACTGACTCTTTGTCCTTGCCTCTATGTGGTCGATCACCTCTTTGCTCACTTGCTTCATCAGAAGCTTCTTCAAAATCTCTAGGGGCTACTAGACTATAGCATGAAGTGTATTGGGTAAACTGTGTTACCGCTTCCCTTTCCCCTTCTCGTAGTCTGGGCTCATTTGATATATGGATACCACGCTCTCTACGTGGTGCCGGAGGAGTAGTAACTAATTCATATAGATCATGGCTAAACGGTGGAGTGACAAATGTATTAGGATCATATATTGAACCACCCATGACATCACTTGGGTATGAGCTACCAACCGGGTATGAGGTATCACCCGGGTATGAGATATCATCCGGGAATGAGCTGCCACTCGGGTGTGATATATCACCTAGGTATGTGCTACCTCCGGCAAATGTGGTCTCACCTGGAAACGTGCTACCCATAGGGACATCAGAAAATGATGGATGCACGAGGTATTGTTGATGGGTGGGTATAGAGGATGTTGTGGTTCAACATTTGCTTTAGCTCCTTCGTCTACATAAGGTGCCTGAGCTTCCTCTCCCTCATGTCCACCCACTGGTGGATATAACCCAATTTCATTCTCCTTCTCCGTAGTTCTCATTGACTAGTATGCAAGGTCACGTGTGCTATCCAAACTATTTGATCGACTGATCTCTCCCAGTGTGCATATCTAAAAAATAGCAAAAGTAATTTTAGAGAATGTGCTATAAGATTATATTGAAATTAATGTTCGTGATCTCACCATATGTCCTATCAAGGTGCCGATATTGGAGATGCATCTACGAGTGATACGCCAATACCAATTCAAGTATTCAACATCCACTACGGGTCCCTCTTTAATCACAACAAGGTTTGCATGGCAATCTTGCCACAGAGCAACATAACTCATGTGAAGCTGTTGCCAATTTACGTCTGCCTTTCCGCATAAGTCAATGTCATGGAGCGCTCCATCTATGTTAACATTAGTCGAGATGTGGTGAAGGCTTCCAAACTGTCGTGCCACTCTATTTGGAAAGTGTCACTCAGTGATGGCGAAGCAAATAAACGGCACACGGGCTATCCATATTTGTCGCCCTGCAGAACAAAACGGAGGGAGTGTCGCCAACAAGTTCTCAGGGTACGGTTCCCAATCCATTTGCATGTAGGACAGTAAGTGTATGAAGAGTTAGGAACAAATGTAAGACGTATTTAATGAAATGATACATGTGTCGTACATACTCGGTGAAGTGAAAGCAGATCTAAGGCCTGTCGATATGCGATGACCACATGCGTAGGATGGTGTATCGTCATCCTGCTCATATGCCATCTAGATGCCAGTGGCTGACCAGCAAGTAGCATCATACCATATCTACTACAAAGAGCATACTGGGAGAATCTATCCCATCCCCATACTTACAATAGTATGGCCGCACCTGCCAGCTCCTGAGCACCCGATGCAGCTGCACGACATAGTTGCCTGTACAACCATGCCAAACACGCTGCCCCCCACGCATATTGCCCTGCATCATTCAAATCTCCTAACACACCGATGAACATGGAGTAGACAAGGTTTCCTGATTTGTCAGCAAAAAGGAAACCCCCAATCAACTGAAGTATATATGCTCGAGTGTGCCTAATAATTTCTTCCTCATCTGCATTTTCAGGTATTTCATTAAACTATTGGGAGATCCAATTAAGGTTAATTCGCCCTCCCCTTAAGTTTGTGTTCTCTGGTATAACTCCCAATAGGTTTTGACATAGCGTTGGAATATTTAGATTACTGCTGCCTATCAGTGGTAGTCCGTCCACACATAAGCCTAATTGGACCTCCACATCCTGTAAAGTTATTGTCATCTCCCCTGTCGGCATGTGGAATGTATGTGTCTCTGGTCTCCAACGCTCCACAAGTGCTGTAAGGAAGTGCCGGTCAAGCTGGATGAATGGCAGACAACTAGCTCCATAGAATCCAGCCTGATGTAGATACGACATTAGTCGAAGATCAGGATGCGTAAGAGTCATCTCTTGGCGCCTGACAGTCAATATCTGAGAGGGAATCATAGGGTCAGCATCTGCCTGCAAATGCCATCAACGCAACTATTACTGAATTTCATAAAAATACATTTGTTCAAATGATCAACAACATTCTACCTCAGTAATCCACACATCCTTTGATCGATGCATCGCATGTTTTGTCAGCACGGACGGATCTATTGGACCTGGCTCCATCTACCCTGCAAATGAGAGGTAATAAATGTTAGAAAATTACAATAATCATGCATCACAAATTGCCATAAGTAACAACTGCAACATTAGGTCATGATCTTAACCCTGCTTGTGGGAATTGGGGCATCATCTTCTATTGTGACCTTGGTTGTGACACATACTGTAGGTGATTGTATCTGGACGGCCTCTAATGTCCATCTCCATCCGAAATAGGAGAGTTCGTGGTTTACCCTTTGCATGAGTCATAGTGCAATTAGGTACCAGGTAAGGGAAGTTGGCTGGTGCTGGCCACTCTAACTCATCCCCAATAGGGTAGAAGTGAGCTCCATAGCACCGAATTTGATTCGACCATCTATACCATGGCCCCACTAAGGTTGTTGTGTCTAATCTCATGTGTGCTGCAGTAGCTATAACATGTGAATATGGTATCTTGTAGATTTGCCATTTGTTGCATGTACAAGTGTGCTTTCCCAAGTTGACCTTCCTCGTCTGGCCTCCCCCCTTCGAGCCACCACCTACTCTACGTGGCCCTGTTCGTACTTCAAACAAACCAGTATTCTTATGGAAACTAGTCACCTAATGGTTCGTGGAGCGTTGGCCCCATACCTCCAATTTTTCACGAGCATATGTAGTGAACACTTCATTGGCTTTTATAGCATCAATGGCTTCTACCATTCGTTTCTCCCAAAGCATTATACAATTGTAAAAAATTTTCTTAACGAGAGCTGTGACAGGAAGACCCCTTACAATTGTAAAAAACGCAGCCCTCTTTCTCTTTTGCCATTAACACACCCAAAAAACACATTCTCTAATCTCACTCAGTCCAAGGAAATCCGAAGGTCTCCATTTGTTGCACATGTTGATAAAGTCATCTTAAGGTAAATCTGAAAAACAATATCTTATATATGTTAGTTAGATTTGATAATTTTTGAAATTCTTGAATATGAAACCCTAAAAATGAATGTAGCATATATTGGCATTTGAATTCATAATGCATGATTTGTGGTGTTGATTTAAGTTTATTGGGTTGTATGGTGATGATTTTGGAAGTTTACATGTGTTGAAGTGTTGATTTTTAGAAATGCTTAATAAGTGTTCGATGTAATGTCTATATAGGATTTACTATAGGAGATTTTGTTTGGTTCATTGTGTATGCTCATGAGAATGTTGTGACTAGAAAATACGGTCTAGATATGACCGAGCTCCGATGAAGAAGGTCTGGATGAGAACTGATGCTGACTTTAATCATTTTATGAGCAAGATATGTGCTAGTGTCAATGTAGATCCAACTATGGAAGCTGTCCAAACAATCCATAGACACCCTTATTGTATGCCGAATGGGCCATCGTTCATGCTACTGCCTATTGTAGATGATGAAGGTGTTGAAGACTTGATTGACTAGGCTAAAGAACTTGGTTCAGGCCTATTGCAAGAGTTGTATGTGCATGTACAAGAACAGTATAGTGTTCAAACCGGGTTTATGCCATCTCAATTGGAACAAGTTCAGGTTCCAAATGTGGAAGACCAGCAGAACACATGTCTTGACCTCATAGGTGGGGTCGATGTATGTAATCAAACACCTCAGCAGCAAGTTATGGTGCATCATTCCCCTATGAACTTTGAAGAGTATGAGCCGGCCTATGTCGAAGAAGGAATGGTGGAACTTGAAAGGAGAATTGAACAAGAAGTTATGCCAATTCTAAATCCTAGAGCTACGAATGATAATTGGGATGGTTAGTATTATATGGACGAAAATGGAGATGCAATAGAGGATCAACAAAGTGACAGCGAAGATAATGATAATCCCGAACAGATCAATGATGTAGATGGTGTGACCGTGATGATATCGCAACAACCATCCAGTTCAAGACAAAGTTCTCTAAGGAATGATGTCTCTGAGGGTGGTGTTAGGGATAAGGTACCGTTTTTCAATATCGGCAGTAGTGATGGATATATAACTTTTGAGGAAAGCTTGAGTATGATGAGCAAGAACATTTCAAATCCAGATGATCTCAACAAAGGTATGATGTTCACCACAAAAGTAGATCTTATTAACCATGTCAAAAAATTTCATGTGAAGCAACATTGTAACTTTCGGGTGGATGATTCAACCAAAACTGTATGGTCAACATATTGTATGAAACGAGATGAGGGGTGTAAATAGAGACTGCGTGCTTGTAAGAAGAAGCTTGAGGGTCTCTTCGTCATCACCAGATTAGAAGGACCTCACACATGCTTTAACCCTGTGGTCGGGCAAAACCATTCTCAGATAGATTGTAATGTTCTTGCGAGAGAGTTCTTGACAATGGTTAAAAATGATGTAGATGTAAAAACAAGAGCGCTACGGGGGCATGCAGAAGCCCTATTTGGATACAAGATATCATGACGAAGAGTATGGGAAGGGAAGAGGAGAGCAATTGCCATGGTCTATGGAGATTGGGAAAATCCATACAATGAGCTTCAAAAATTGTTATATGCTATGAAAGCCAGCAATCCTAGGACACAGGTTGAATGGGGATGGACAACATCTGTAGAGCCTGGTAAAGCAATCATGAAGTGGTTATTCTGGACATTTGGCCCTTCTGTGGAAGCATTCAAGTATTGTCGACCAATTATATGTGTGGATGAAACATTTCTTTATGAGAAGTACAAACACGTCCTGTTAGTTGCATGTGAGGCAAATGGCGACAATAGGATTGTTCCCTTGGCTTTTTGTTTAGCTCCGACAAAATCAATGGAGTCATAGAGCTAGTTCCTAGTACGATTGAAGCGACATGTAATTGGTCATCATGGTGAGGAGACGATATGCTTGATACCCGATAGGGATGCAGGAATTATGTCAGCATGCAAAGAGCAATCGAATGGGTGGTTACCTCCATTTGCTGTTCATAGATTCCTTGTTCGACATATTGCCAGTAATTTCAATAAAGTCTATAAGAATGTGAGGATGCGGAATTTGGTTACATATGCTGCCTCTCAAGCACAACCACGAAAGTTTGAGAAATTCATGGGCTTGATTAAGAACATTAATGAAGGAGCAATTGAATGGTTTAACAAGACTGAGTCAGATGGATCATTCACGTTGCTTAAAGAGCAATGGACATTGACATATGATGGCAACTATCGTTTTGGGTACATGACTACGAACATGGTAGAGGCTTACAATTTTGTCATCCAAGATGCAAGTGGTCTTCCTGTCATAGCTCTCGTTAAGAAAATTTTTTACAATTGTGTAATGCTTTGGGAGAAACGAATGGTAGAAGCCATTGATGCTATAAAAACCAATGAAGTGTTCACTACATATGCTCGTGAAAAATTGGAGGTATGGGGCCAACGCTCCACGAACCATTAGATGACTAGTTTTCATAAGAATACTGGTTTGTTTGAAGTACGAGCAGGACCACGTCGAGTGGGTGATGACTTGAAGGGGGGAGGCCGAACGAGGAAGGTCGACCTGGGGAAGAACACTTGTACATGCAACAAATGGCAAATCTACAAGATACCATGTTCACATGCTATAGCTACTGCAACATACATGAGACTAGACACAACAACCTTGGTGGGGCCATGGTATAGATGGATGAATTAGATTCGGTGCTATGGAGCTCACTTCCACCCTATTAGGGATGCGTTAGAGTGGCCTGCACCAGCCAACTTCCCTTACCTGGTGCTTGATCGTACTATGACTCGTGCAAAGGGTAAATCATGAACTCACCAATTTCGGATGGAGATGGACATTAGAGGCCATCCAGATACAATCACCTGCAATGTGTATCACAACCAAGGTCATAATAGAAGACGATGCCCCAATTCCCACTAGTAGGGTTAAGATCATGACCTAATGTTGCAGTTGTTACTTATTGCAATTTGTGATGCATGATTATTGTAATTGTCTAACATTTATTACCTCTCATTTGCAGGGTAGATGGAGCCAGGTCCAATAGATCCGTCCATGATGACAAAACATGCGACTCATCGATCAGAGGATGTGTAGATTGCTGAGGTAGAATGCTGTTGATCATTCGAACAAAGGTATTTTTATGAAATCCAGTAACAATTGCGTTGATGGCATTTGCAGGCAGATGTTGACCCTATGATTCTCTCTCAGACATTGACTGTCAGGCGTCAAGAGATGGCTCTTACGCTTCCTGATCCCCGAGTAATGCCATATCTACATCAGGCTAGATTCTATGGATCTAGTTGTCTACCATTCATCTAGCTTGACTGGCACTTCCTTACAACACACGTGGAGCGTTGGTGACCAGAGACACATACATTCCACATGCCGATAGGGGAGATGACAATACCTTTACAGGATGTGGAGGTATGGGGCCAACGCTCCACGAACCATTAGGTGACTAGTTTCCATAAGAATACTGGTTTGTTTGAAGTACGAACAGGGCCACGTAGAATAGGTGGTGGCTCGAAGGGGGGAGGCCGGACGAGGAAGGTCGACTTGGGAAAGCACACTTGTACATGCAACAAATGGCAAATCTACAAGATACCATATTCACATGTTATAGCTACTGCAGCACACATGAGATTAGACACAACAATCTTAGTGGGGCCATGGTATAGATGGTCGAATCAAATTCGGTGCTATGGAGCTCACTTCCACCCTATTGGGGATGAGTTAGAGTGGCCAGCACCAGCCAACTTCCCTTACCTGGTACCTAATTGTACTATGACTCGTGCAAAGGGTAAACCACGAACTCTCCGATTTCGGATGGAGATGGACATTAGAGGCCGTCCAGATACAATCACCTGCAGTATGTGTCACAACCAAGGTCACAATAGAAGATGATGCCCCAATTCCCACTAGCAAGGTTAAGATCATGACCTAATGTTGCAGTTGTTACTTATGGCAATTTGTGATGCATGATTATTGTAATTTTCTAACATTTATTACCTCTCATTTGCAGGGTAGATGGAGCCAGGTCCAATAAATCCGTCCGTGCTGACAAAACATGCGACGTGTCGATCAAAGGATGTGTGGATTACTGAGGTAGAATGTTGTTGATCATTTGAACAAATGTATTTTTATGAAATCCAGTAATAGTTGCGTTGATGGCATTTGCAGGCAGATGCTAACCCTATGATTCCCTCTCAGACATTGACTGTCAGGCGCCAAGAGATGACTCTTACGCATCCTGATCTTCGAATAATGTCGTATCTACATCAGGCTGGATTCTATGGAGCTAGTTGTCTGCCATTCATCCAGCTTGACCGGCACTTCCTTACAGCACTTGTGGAGCGTTGGAGACCAGAGACACATACATTCCACATGCCGACAGGGGAGATGACAATAACTTTACAAGATGTGGAGGTCCAATTAGGCTTATGTGTGGACGGACTACCACTGATAGGCAACAGCAATCTAAATATTCCAACGCTATGTCAAAACCTATTGGGAGTTATACCAGAGAACACAAACTTAAGGGGAGGGCGAATTAACCTTAATTGGATCTCCCAACAGTTTAATGAAATACTTGAAAATGCAGATGAGGAAGAAATTATTAGGCACACTCGGGCATATATACTTCAGTTGATTGGGGGTTTCCTTTTTGCTGACAAATCAGGAAACCTTGTCCACTCCATGTTCATCGGTGTGTTAGGAGATTTGAATGATGCAAGGCAATATGCATGGGGGGCAGCGTGTTTGGCATGGTTATATAGGCAACTATGTCGTACAGCTACATCGGGTGCCTAGGAGTTGGCAGGTGCGGCCATACTGCTGCAAGTATGGGGATGGGATAGATTCCCTCAGTGTGCTCCTCGTTGTCGATACGGTATGATGCTACTTGCTGGTCAGCCACTAGCATGTAGATGGCATATGCGCAGGATGACAACACACCATCCTACACATGTGGTTATCGCATATCGACAGGCCTCAGATCGGCTTTCGCCTCACCGAGTATGTACGGCACATGCATTTCATTAAATACGCCTTACATTTGTTCCTAACTCTTCATACACTTACTATCCTACATGCAGGTGGATTGGGAACGGTACTTTAAGAACTTGTTGGCGACACTCCCTCCGTTTTGTTTTGCAGGGCGACAAATATGGATAGCCCGTGTGCAGTTTATTTGCTTCGCTATCATTGAGTGACACTTTCCAGATAGAGTAGCATCACAGTTTAGAAGCCTTCAGCACATCCCGACTGATGTTAACACAGATGGAGTGCTCCATGACGTTGACCTATGTGAAAAGTCAGACGCAAATTAGCAGCAGCTTCACATGAGTTATGTTGCTCTATGGCAAGATCGCCAAGCAAACCTTGTTGTGATTGAAGAGGGACCCGGAGTGGATGTTGAATACTTGAATTGGTATTGGCGTATCACTCATAGATGCATCTCCCATACGGTGCCTTGATAAGATATATGGTGAGATCACGAGCATTAATTTCAGTATAATCTTATAGCACATTCTCTAAAATTACTTTTGCTATTTTTCAGATATGCACACTGAGAGAGATCAGTCGATCAAATAGTTTGGACCGCACACGTGACTTTGCATACGAGTCAATGAGAACTGCGGAGGAGGAGAATTAAATCGGGCTATATCCACCAGTGGATGGACATGAGGAGAGGAAGCTCAGGCACCTTATGTAGACGAAGGAGCTGAAGCAAATGTTGAACCACAACGTCCACGTTGCCGACGAATAGATATAGTTCGTCGAGGGCGTCAAAGCACATACTCCATACGCAGTCATCAACAATAACCAGTGCATGCATCATTTCCTGATGTCCCTACGAGACGCACATCTCCAGGTGAGACTACATCTGCCGAAGGTAGCACATACCTGGGTGATATATCACACCCGAGGGGCAGCTCGTTCCCAAATGATATCTCATACCCGGTTGGTAGCTCCTACCCAAGTGATGTCATAGGTGGTTCAATGTACGATTCTAATACTTTTGCCACTCTATCGTTTAGCCATGATCTATATAAATCAGTTACTACTCCTTCGGCACCACGTAGAGAGCATGGTATCCATATATCAGATGAACCCGGACTACGAGAAGGGGAAGGGGAAGTGGTAACATAGTTGACCCAGTCCACTTCTTGCTATAGTCTAGTGGCCCCTAGAGATTTTGAAGAAAGCTTTTGTTGAAGCAAGTGAGAAAGGGGGTGATTGACCACATAGAGGCAAGGACAAAGAGTTTGTCTTTAGAAGAATTGGAATAACATTCACTAAACGATTGAAGAAAAGTTAGTTAGATTGTAATTATCTCAATTACTGTTTCTTACTTAACAAATTTGTAATTACATACCCATTTACTACAATGTGTTTGCATGATTACTACCATTTCGATTGAAAGTCCTTATATTTCTATCATTACTCTCATGGTTGCACTAGCATTACTTTGGATTTTGATGGGAATTGTTGCTTCAAAGTAAGACTTTCATAAATACTATCTAGGTTAGACTGATTTTAAAGTTTTATTAACGAGATACGATGTGTGGTGCACTTGATTTTTTATTGTTATGTATTTGGGATTGCATGCCACTGCATGGCACTTTAAAAAAAAATTTGCTGTCTTCGAACGCATGTAGTAAATGCGTCTAAGACCAGCTTTCCATTCAACTCCACAACACGACGGATACCATAGGAGGGGTGATCGGACGCATATGGGGAATGCGTTCGGAACCTTTTGCACAAACAAACGCATATAGTGCATGCGTTCCATTGCAAAATTTTCAAACGCATTCACTATATGTGTTCGATCGTCCTCTAGTTACACTTCGAACGCATTCGCTATATGCGGTCTATTCTAATCCTCGTAGTTACACTTTGAACGCATACTTTGAATGCGTCTTTGCTTAGTTATATTCGAATATCTTTTCAAAGATGGCATTTTAGGATTTATTTTCAAAAATAAAGGTACTTACGTACAAAACCCCACTTTGAACGTACACTTTGAACGCACATTTTCAATGCGTTTTTACTTGGTTATATCCGGAATATCTTTTCAAAGATAGGCATTTTAGGATATATTTTCAAAAATAAAGGTAGATCCGTACAAAACCCTCGAAATAAACTAAATAGAAAAAATATTAATTTTAAAAAGTAATAGATACAATAGCAAAATAGATTGACATAACGAGCTTTGAAATTCATCATAGAAAGGGTATTTACTTGGTACATAAAAAGACCTTATAGATGGGATCCCTCCGCCACCGCGTCAACTTATTAATAATAAATATACCGCAAACTAACAGCAAACATACCTAAAAGAATGACCCTTCTATTCCAATTCCATTATTCGAGAATTTGCTAGAATTAGAATGATCCACTTCGGAGTTCGGACAGTTAGCACTAAAAAGCATCATCTGGATCCAGATTTTTGACCGACAGACCTTTGCATTGTAACCGTGTTTGTTTTTCTCAATTCTCATATACAATAATGGGAAAATTATTTGAAAACTCAATACATCAGGTTTATTTGAATCATGAAAGTGCTCATTAGATACAATACCAACATCCATCAAAGTTTTGGTTCAAAGGCATTTAAAGTTATTTAAGACCATCGAACTCTTCCAGATAATTCTCTACTGTATGTATGTAATTTATTTTATTTTCATCATTACAATAAAAAAGAAGCATTCAGATTTGATTCATACTCAATACCATCAAGTAGACTCGGGTAATAACATTTAAGTTATAAGAACATGCTATGTACACTCTCCCAGGGAATTTAATTTCCAAACTTGTCAGAACTTTTGATCTTCCTTGCAGAAGTCAAACAAGAAGATTATCTTCTGAGCTACTTTGGTAGCAAGGAGAGTCGGAAGGAGGTCATACTCATACTGAAATTTACGAATATATGATAATGGTGTTGTACAACTAGAACACAGTCGCTATGCATAATTATCATTGGACCCTGAATACACAAGCAGCAAAAATTGTGAATGTAAGTGCTATTGCAGCCACCTAAAATCCACGCGTATATAAAAAGCTGCACTATGTGCTCATGGGGGTTCCAAAATCCACAGGTTTTGCAACCCCAACCCACCCCTACCCCTCCACCCCAAAAAAAAAAAAAAATAAAGCTACTTTATGAGTAACTGCAATATGGTTAAAAGGAAAAAAAAAAAAAAAATGAAAACTCTCGCAGCTATAAATCTAAAATTGATTCAGCTTCCTCACAGACAGCTGTTTATACATTGAACAATTTGCAGAAAAAGACCTCTAATCTGGCGCCTCGATAAATTCGATATGCCAATGCAACTACCGAAAGCTTCAGAAAAATTAGTGGGGCAGAGCAGTTCTCATTTTTTCCTTTTATTAAACAGCCTAGCTCACACGATTGCATGCTATCTATAACGCCAAAAATATTTGCAATGCAATTCCAAGGATTCAGTATTAACCGGACTAACCCCTCCTCCCTCCGTTTCCGAAAGGTCCTTGCATTCACTGCCTCAAAGAGCAAAAGGTTGCCAGATGGATGCTGACAAACACTGGGATCTCCATTTCAATTCAATCATGAGCCTGCAGCTTTAGTCCTTGGCTTCTGCTTCTTTGCATCCAATGATGCCAAACCCTGGCCTAACCCTATAGGAGGCTGGTCTTCCACAGATGTTACTTGTTCCCTTTTATCTTCACTGCTGTTTGGTGCGTTTCCATTAACCTCCTTTTTCCCATCAGTTTCCTCGTTGACGGGGTCTGGAGTCATGCCCGAATTAATTATATTGAAGAGCTGGGTAAGGGGTTGCAAAGCTTGGACTGGAACACCATGTGGACGGATCAAGACACCCTTAGCCGCAGCCTTTTTTCTCACTTCAGCTACAGCACGTGCAGCTCTTTCATCAACTCCTCTCCCTCGAGGAAGAGCTTCACCAATTGCTGTAGCATTAAAGGACTGATTAACAGAGTTAGAACTGCCAGAGCCCCAGATGCAGCAGCAGCTTGAAAAGCATGCATCAAGTCTGGATGTGCCTGCAGAAGTAAAAATAGGTAGGAGTTAAAAAGTAAAAGCGCGATATACCGATCCTCTTCTTTCTTAGTCTCAACCTCAATAATCAAAGACTGTCTGGAAGGATCCAGATATACCTTCAAAATATCAAAAGCTTTTTTAGCAGCATTGGGATCCAAGGATTGACCTTTCTGCTTTTGTGCATTTGCCTGTTAGCAGTAAATACCTCCTTTAAGTTTACTAAGGAAATAATTACAACAAGAAAATAAAAATAACTCAAGATTATTTATTTTGATGGCTTAATATAAGCAATTACCTGCAGTTCACGCATCTTAAATGTCTTCATCCAATTCTGTGAGTCCTGGGTTCTTGAATCATTCTCACCAAGTTGTTTAACGAGTATATCGTAAGTTTTCTTCTCATGCTGATAAAAGAAGGATAATATTTAATAGCCAAACAATTATAGCACATCAATGAAACATATCTCTAACACTACTTGCCTGATATGAAAGTTTAAAGGCTCTCATACAGTTGAATGCAATGGCAAGAGCATGATAACAAACAGCGGTTTGAATGTGTTCTTCTCCTAGAAGCCTTTCATTCTTTTTTAGGGCTTCCTGTAGATAGCGAAGAGCAGTGTCCATCTTCCCTATGTCTTGGTACATCATAGCAACATTAATGAAGGTCGCAGCAACATCAGGGTGATCAGCACCAGATGAAAGACTTAACAGAAGCAGTGCCCGCGACATGTGCCTAAGAGCCAGTTCTGTTTGGTTGAGTCCGTGGTAGAAAAGAGCCATGTTACCATAACTGCATCAACAAAGCACAATGTCAGAACTAATACAAGCACCACAGAAAGAGAGAGAGAGACACGATGATATTTCTTCACTTTAGTAGAGCAAATTCTCTAGATCATATTATCACTAGATAGGCCATCTTTTGTTCACACCAACATTCTGCACATCGTAAATCAATAAGTAAAATATAAAAAGTAGTAGCATGCCTGTGAGCAGTATCCGGATGATCCAATCCAAGACAACGCTCATTTATTATAAGCTCTTTATGCTGTTGCATTATTGCTCCAGCCATATCTCCTGCGTGATATAAAACCATGGCAAGGTACCTGGAAAGTTAAATTTATCAGTCTGAATACTAGAGAATCCAAACAGTATTACCAATTTATGCCAACAAAAAGTACTTAAAAACTCAATCTATAAACATTCAGCATTCCAAAACAAAATTGAGTGGACACAGGAATTGTACTAAGAGACAGTACATGCTGCCACATACTTAAAAGAGCTCAGTTAAAATCAAGATGTTGGAAATAGTTTCAACTTTGAGACATACCGACAGCAATTAGCAACCTCACGATGCATTGGACCAGTCACCTGTAATATCCCAAGTAGAAAACCATGAGAACTAATCTTGTAAATGTCCTCCAGACTATTTTATTAAAGTCAAAATTGCAAATACCTGCTGCAGCATTGAAAAGGCCTCAGAAAACAATGTGTAGGCTTCGCTTAGCATTCCCTGCGCCCCCCCAAAAAAAAAAATTATCAATAATAAGAGAAAATCTCAATAGATACCATCCATGGATTTGCAAAGCAAGTGAAGGCAGTCAGTGAACATAAGTACACAACTGCAAATGAATGTTATATGTGAAAAAATAGAAAAATACATTAATTTCAAGTTTCATATAACTGCGGATGCTCCTGCACTCTAACAGAAACCCATCACCATTGACTATATTGGAATCATTCTGGTAATGAATGACCTTTTTTTCAATCCGCATGAATATAAAATAGCTAAGAAATAAAAGAATTGCTTCACGGGGGCATGCATTGCCAAAAGAGTGATGTTACCTCAGCCAACTGGACCTTTCCAAGCTCCACAAGGTCCTTTGCTTCTGAAGATACAGGAATTGAATGCTTCACCACAGGTTGGACATTTAAGATATCAGATGTTTGAAAAGGCAATGCAGCTGCCAGATCATATTTGCGAGCAGCAATAGATATGCCCACCTGTTAAATAAGATGATCAATCAAAGGTCATCAAACCTTGTGGAACTACCCTGGGGTGAAAAAAAAAAAAAGGAGGTGAACTGCAAATCAGTCCATCCATATACTCACCTTTTGGCAAAAGTTACGGATAACTGCAACTTTCTTCACCAGTGATCTTGCATCCTCGGTAAGTCAAACTAAAAGAAACAGATTAAACAATGTTAGTACATAATCCTAAGTGGAGGAGCATTTGGTTTGAACAAGAAAATCCCACCTGATATTTGAGCTTAGCAAATTCTCAATGTCAGCCCACAAAGTATTTGAACTGACATTCATATAGGCAGACTGATTCTTCTTCAATGATGGTCTGCCCTTCCACCTGGTTTGTCCCCTAGAGGATTTGCTTGAAGAGTGGTGACCAGGATGGTCCTGAATTTGCAAAATTATTATAAATATATATAACAAGATCAAATTTAATGAACATGAAAGTAATATCAATTTGACATATTAGATTTATATCTTATATAGAACTTTGTAAGGTTTATGTTTGATGATATTCTCGAAAGGCAAATCAATTTATGGGATTAAAAGCGTTAGGCTTGGCTAAAGACAGAAAAAAAGTAGATGCAACCGTATGCACCCAACTTTAGCTGCTTCTTTTCATCAACATTTTAACACACGATATTGGGATTTACACATTTATGGGAAAAAAAAAAAAGGATATTATGTGAACCTTCTTCTGTTACTATTCTATTTTATTATCCTCTAGGTAAGGTCACTCTTTACACACACACACACACATATTAAAGAAAAGAAACAATACAAAAAGTACAGGAGATACAAAAAAATAATAATAATAATAACAAATAAAAATCTCATTTACAAGTGACAAATCTTTTTCTTCATGGCACATGATTTTCTAGAATTTAGCTTTTGAGAACCATGGCCAAAGAATTTGGTAACTTTAAGAAAGTTTTGCAAGCATCATGCCAAAAAAGGGATCTAGCTTCGAGAGCTTTTTGTCACGAGATACTTCACCCAAACTCTGTGTACCATCAGAAACAACCACGGAGGCATTTGCTTCTGCTTGGTCGTTAGACACAACCATAGTAGCACTTGTTTCAACTGGGACTTGAAGAGAAGTAGAGGGGATAATTTCTACTGGAAGCATAGGGGGCTCACTGGCCACTTCACCCAATGCTTCTGTCACTATCTTGGAAAAGGAGGCCACATGTACATCAATGGGATCAAACAAAGGCCCTTCTGCCTTCAAGGAATAAGCAACACAAGTATGGCCAAAGACACATTTAGAATAGCTAGGGGGCTTCCACTGATACTCAACCTCTGTAAGAATCTTTCTTACCATCATTTCACTTGACCCAATTGTCTTCACAAACTCACTATTTGCACTCATATCAACACAAACACAGGCAAACCCCACTCTATCTTGACAAGCTATATATAAGTTAGCTATTAAAGGTTTGCCTAAGCAACTAGCAATGTGATTGATGCCTTGCTTATGGAAAAACTCAATATGTGGATCTTCTTCTCCAATATCACAAAAAGTTAATTTTAGTTTGTTCTTTGAATCAGCAAAAGCACCACAGATTTGTCCTCTAGTCTGCACTCTTGGTTTCTACAGCAAGTTGGTCATGGCTTATAGCCTTATGGTCAGAATTTTGGTTCCCACTGAGCCCTATTATAGCATGAGAGAGATTGCAAACTCAAATGCTCTGCTGGATGCTTGACTTTGTTCTACAACAAGCATGACCTCTTACTCCATCAGTCCTAAGCTGTTCTTACAGGACAAACTCCTGATGACTCACTCTTCCTCAAGTGAGGTTTCAATTAAGGGTGCTTAAAAGGTTCTTAGGTCCAAATGTGTTAAAATCATTGGCAGAGAGTGGTGTGGTGTAAGAAATCAATACCAAAACACTCATCAACTTCACACCCTTGAAAAGCTCCAACATTGAGGTATCTCCACTGTTTATTAGGCACATGAAGATCACAATCATCTCCTTTGGTAGTTATTATTTGTTTGAAGTCTGGAAAGAGGTTATTAGAAGCTTTGCATACCTCAGCGCTTTTCAATGTGGCATGGAACTGTCACAAGTCACCTAACGTAACATTTTCCAAGCACCCAAAGATCATCTCTCAAAGTAATTGACTGGCACCTGTTGTCTACTTTATTTGGAGTAATAGAAGCTCAGCTTACACAAGATTACATGTTTCCATTAAATTTTGTTACTCGAGTTTCTTGACTGTGTTTTTGTGAACTCTGTAATAGCATATAGTTTTTTTATAACCCCCATAATAATAATAATAAAAGATGCACATATCATGCATCCAATTTGTTCTACCTACTTTTCCATCCAAGTGATAAATAATGGGATGTTGAGATGAGCCTGAACTGGCACAAAGAATGAACAAAATAAATACCTTTTTCTGGACCTTAGAATGCACGTTGTATTGCTCATTTGGAATTAACGGTTTGACAGTTCCCAAAGAAACAGTTCAAAAAATGCGATATAGCAGGTCCAAGATCATGATCTTCAGTATCCCTCAAGATATCCTGCCAAAATAAGGTAAGTAACAGGGAAAATGTGAGTGAGTAAAGCAATCACCATCCATCTAGGTAGAATTACAAAAAGCAAGTTCTGGGGAATAGAAGACCACAGAATAAGGGAAATCATTTATAAAGACATTTAATGCAAAGCCCAAACTCCAAGCAAGTGATACCAAATTAAAGGCAAGTTTTGCAGGAACTAGAGGCAACAACTTGTAATCACCGATTTAAACAATGTCAAGGGGAAGCTCAACAAGTAACATGAAGCCAAATGATATACATCATAGAAGATCACACCTTTTTTTTTATTTTTTTTGGTGGATAAGTTCAGAAAATATTCATTGAAGAAGGAATGAAATGTACTAGGACTAAGCAGTAAGCACACTGTCCAATACCTGAAAAAAAGTGGGCAATAAGGAAGAGAAGAACTAGTTTTAGTATTTACGCCCTGATGAATGATGACTGATGAGGCCCTAATCTCTACATAAAAGATATATCCTCTCAAAGCACAAAATTAAAATTGCAAAAAACTCAGTCTCTACAGATATTATGGTGCTCAAAAACTTCATAATTAAATCAACTGAAAAACTCCCTGGAGCTCCACAACTTTTCAAGTTCCTTTTTTGCTATATGTGACATTTTGGCAGATGCATTTTGCCTCCAACTCCAAGTTGAGACCCCTATTGTGATAACCAGGAAAAGAGGAAGCACTCTTCGTATTACCCAAAAGTAAGCCATACAATTAAGCTGTTTACCTATCTTTATCCAAACTGCTCTTGCAAAGACAGAACTAATGAACAAATGCTCATGTAATTCTTTAAAACCAGAGTGCAGATAATGTAAGCACTAGGAGACAATATTCCAACACAAAAGCTTCTTAAAAGTGCAAAGCTTTTGTTGAACCACTAGCCATAGGTTAAATGCATAGCAACAGATGACATAAACTCGGTATGAGCCAAGAAATATGCTTCAAAGATAAAGGCCTACAAGGACTTGCCTTCAGAATCAAGGTATCACTGACATTGGGGTTAGGCTTAAAAGAAGAGAGTAAGTATTGCCTTACATCCTTTTATACCTCCCCATCAGGCCACTGCCAAGTATCTCCTTGTTATATCAGGGATTTCCATCACTAATTTTCCACCTCAAAGACTCTTGGCTCTTGTCTCTAGCATAGACAATTTTCACCAACACCAAGAAGCATTGCTTGTGCCTTTACCTGACAAAAATTCCGGCCTTCCTTGTTCCCCCCACATAATTTCCAAATATGCTTGATTTATGCTGCATAACTCAATGTATTATATTGACCACCCAATCTGCTTTCAAACTTAGGCTTAAGAAGAAATCCCAAGACACTTGTGCCTTTGCCTTCACTTCATCACACCCGTTCCAGAAGAACCAATTATTTGTGCACTTATTTTTTTCAAAATACTCTTAGGCAAGATGTACACCATAGGCCAATAAATTAGAGGGGAAAATAGAACACTTTCATCAATTGTAGCCTCTTAGTGTAAGAAAAACTTGCTCATCCAATGGCCTATTTGAGAATTGGATCCACTTACCTAGTCTAAACAAGTCGATTTGGACGTTCAGAGGAAAGCAAAGGAATACTCAAGAATCTAATAGTCAATATTCCAAAGTGAAGCCCAGGGATTAGCTCTAATATTGTGTTTCTGGACTCTGGAGCAAACTCACTAAGGAAAACATGACTTGTGCAGTTATTAGACTTCGACCGCAACATTTACTCCATTCATAGCAGGCTGGTAGTAATTTTGAAACAAATCCACTCTGGGTTTAGGTGAGGAGGGACCCCAAGAGCTTGGGCATTGTTGAGTTATACACACACACACACAAACACACACACACACACACACTATAGTCCCACATCACTTAAACTAGGATATTTTAGTCTTCTTTATAAACACTTATATGCACATGTACCATGTTTTATAATATAATAATAAAATAGAGTACTCTTTCTCCTTTTATTCACATGGTATTAGAGCCACTAAATAAAAAAACCCTAGTTTTCTCCACCAGACCCTAAATACTTCACAAACCCTAACCAAACCCTAATACTTTCATGGCTGTTAGTGGTGTAGATTCACTTTCCGGTGTCTGATTTTAAATCCGATCATATCACCGTGTCCCTTTCATCTCCATCATCATAACCCAAGAATCTCATCACCGGAATCCACACCATGCACTGCCATGTGCCGCTGCTGTCCAATTGCTTCTTCTTTTTCTAACATTGGATTGCCTTTTTCCAACATTGGATTGCCTTTTTCCAGCCATTTTCTGGTGCCATGTGCCAGATTCTTCAATCTATTAAAGCCCGGCCATCCAAACCCAGAAACTTTTACTCTCTTCTGCTGCCGTCTGCCACCTTCCGTTGCCGGCCACTGCCAGCCACCATGTCCGCCTATTTCTATCCCTTTTCATCCGTTTTCAGGGTTGTCTTCGACTCCAACATGGCTAATGATAGTAATTCATCAAAAACAAGTCAGTTTTCGAGCCTATTGCCAGGGGGAGCTCAAATTATAATATCTTGGTCTTGATCACTAAATTAATTGAGGTGCAGGATAATAAGGATACCTAGCTAAGAGCTGCTCCTCTATTGTTGAGCCTTTTGTTGCAGTCCATTGATATATCACTTCATCCAATTTACAATCATTATACTAATTGTTATGATGTTTGGGCTCAAGCTAAAGCTATTTACACTAATGCTATCTAATGTCTATATTTAGTGATGTCTAATTTGCTTAATTTGAGAGAGTCAGGTACGTTTATCACTGATTTTCTTGGCAAATAGGCATCAATTAGGGTGAAGTGGAACTCTTTGCTTCCTCCTGGAATGTCCCTCAAAGATAGTTTAGCTCAAAAAGACAAATTCTTCATGTTCTGCATTCTTGCTACTCTTGTGCTTAATCTTGCTCCAATTCGTCGTGATCAGATATTGGCTAACCGTACCATCTATTGATGAAGTTTTCTCCCACCTTCTCTGTGTATCATCTATTTCTAATGCACCCCTGCATTGTATTCCTTCTATGAATAATTCAGCTCTAACTTCTCAGTTGGTTTTCCAAGTTCAAGTTAATGCAAGAGAAGCACAAGGTGGAGACCGTGCAGGTAATCAAGGAAATCATCCTAAGTATATCTATTGTCGTCAATGGAGGCATACTAAGGAAAAATGCCACAAGTTACATGGGATATCTTTCACGTGCTAATGTTACTAAGAACATCAATTCTGCACCTTCTGATGGACAACATATAGATTCTCTACTTCTCACTGGTGATGATTTTGAGAACAATCTCCAATATCAAGCATTAAAGCAGGTGTCATCCTCTACTATTTCCCTTGCTCGCACTAGTAATTCTGTTGTGTCTCACTTGATCTTCCTTTCTAAGTCCATGGGTGGTCGACTCCGATGCTTCTAAACACAATTCTGGTAATCCTCATTTGTTCTCTCATCTTTTACAATCTACCTCATTACTTTCTGTAACAGTAACAAGTGGTTCACAACCAGTTGCTAAAACTGTGAATAGTGTATATTAACCATCCGTGCCTTTGGAATGTGTCCTTTCTATCCCTCATTGTCCTTTTAATCTTGTATTCGTTAGTAAGATCACTTATGCTTTAAATTACTTTATTAAATTTGACTCTTATTCTGTTATTTTCTAGGACCTTAGCATGGGACAAACAATTGGCATAAGATGTGTGTCACAGGGATTGTACTACCTCACCAACCCCCCAACTTCTTCTATTGCATGTCCTACTGCAGTCTCTCTAGATCTTCTACACAATCGTTTGGGTCATCCCAATCTTTCCAAATTTGAAAAGATGGTTCCTCATATATCTCAATTACCTTCTTTAGAATGTGAGTCTTGTCAGCTTAGAAAACAGTCTCTCTTTTTGTTGTACATTTGGATATTTGGGACCCTAGTCGCGTTGTGTCTGTTTTCAGTATTTTGTAATCTTTATTGACGATTATTCTCATCATACTTTGTTACATTTAATGAAAAGTCATTTTAAGTTATTTTCAATCTTTGAGTCATTTTGTGCTGAAATCAAAACTCAATTTAATGCATCTATATAGATTTTGCACAGTGAAAATGCTCAATAATATTTTTCTGCTCAATTTTAACTTTATATCCTCATGCATTTTACATAGCCTTCTTGTGCTTAAACACCTCAACAAAATAGTATTGCTAAGCATAAAAATAGACATATGATCGAAACTGTGCACTTTCTCTTACTCACATATACCAACTCGTTTTTAGGCTGATGCTGTTCTCACTACCTGTTATCGCATTAATCAAATGCCTTCTTCCATCCATCAATACAAAATCACCCACAACATTTTATTTCCCCAATCAAACCTTGTATGCTCTTCCTTTACATGTCTTTAGTTGCACATTTTTTGTTCACAATGTCTCCTAGTCAGGATAAACTCTCGGGCCGTTCTATTAAGTGCTTTTTCCTTGGTTACTCCAAGCTTCAAAAGGTTACGAGTGTAATTTGCCCGTTACTCCTTGCTACTATTGTCTTTTGCTGTTACATTCTTTGAATCCTCTTCCTCTATTCCTCTCTCCATCTAGAGTCCTATTTTCGAGGTCTTTACCTACACCATCTCAGTTCTCTCTTCCTAAGCCTGTCCCTATTATTTCAGAAGCTATTTCTTCTCCATCCCTATTACAGGTTTACCATCAACATGTCAAATCTCATCATCATACTCTCACCATTCTTCAAAGGATCTTGTAGACTCACCTTCTAATCCAAAGTCTCCACTTGACTACTTGAAGCAGACCTTCCTATAGCCCTTAGGAAAGGTAACCGTTCTAATCATAATCCTCATTCATTTACAATTTCTTAGCTATCACCGCTTGTCTCCATCCTGTTGTGTTGTTGTCTCATCCTTATCTTCTATGTTTGTTCCTAAAAATGAGAGTGAGGCTCTTTTAAACCTAAGGTAAACATAGGCAATGTTAGGGAAGATGATTACTTTGCATGCCAATCGTACTTGGATTTGGCTCCTTGACCCCTTGGAAAATTTCTTGTTGGATGTCGTTGGGTCATTCAATTTTCTATAAGCATACATCTAAAGGACAGTAATTAACTTAATAGTCTATGTAGACGATATTTTCATAACAGATAACGATGAGGATGGTATCGCTCACTCGAAGACACATCTTTTCAAACATTTTCAGACCAAGGGTCTTGGTTTGTTAAGGTACTTTCTTAGTGTTGAAGTTGCTCACTTTAGTTTTGGTATAGTACTTTCGTAAATGAAATATGTATTAAATATTTTGGAAGAGACTGGGATGCTTAATTGTAAACTTGTAGATTCTCTTATGGATCCCAATGTGAAGTGATTACCAAGATAGAGGGAGCCTTTTGTAGATTCTAGAAGATGTCATCGTTTGGCAGAAAGACTCAGTTATCTTACACTCAGCCTGATATAGTGAGTGTTGTTAGTCAATTCTTCAATCCCCTTGTGATAGTCATTGAAAATGCAATAGTTAGGATTCTTAAATATATTAAAGATGGCCTCTAGAATCATCGGTTGGTAGGAAGACTCGGTTATCTTACTATCATTCAGCTTGTTATATCTTTTGCAGTGAATGCTGTTAGTCAATTCCTTCAATCCCCTTATGACAGTCATTGGAAATGTAGTGGTTAGAATCATGGTCATTCCAAAATAATTGGATATTTTGATGTTGACCTACTTCTAAGAATTGTGTACTTAGTGGAGGTAACTTAGTATCTTAGAAGAGTAAGAAGCAAGATGTTGCTTGGTCAGGTGCAAGAGCAAAATATCGTGTCATGACCTTGACAACTTGTGAACTGATTTAGTTGAAACAATTACTTCAAAAGGTAAAAGTTTTGTGACACATCACAGTTGGAGTTAATTTGTGATAACCAGGTTACTTTATGTATAACTTCTAATCCATTCTTTCATAAAAGAACCGAACATATAGAGATCAATTGTTGCTTCATTCGAGAAAAATTCTTATCTGGTTACATTATCACTAGCTTTGTTATTTCAAATGATCAATTAGCTAATATTTTGACTAAACCTCTCGAGGGTTCTTGTATTGGATACAATTGTAACAAGCTTGGTGCATATGATTTATATGCTCCAGCATAAGGGGGAGTATTGAGTTACACAACATACATATGTCCCACATCACTTAAACTAGGTTATTTTAGTCTTCCTTATATACCATATATATGTACATGTACAGTGCTTTATAGTATAATAATAAAATAGATTTCTCTTTCTCCTATTATTCACAGGCATAAGGAATGAGTGGCTTTGGAGGAGGCTGGTTTTGGTTAGGTGGTTTTGAGAAAGGGTGAGATGCTTTGAGGACTGAGCAAAAAAAGGCAAAAGGACATGGTTTTCAACACTATCAACCATTTTGACCAAGGCTTGTAGGGTCAAGCATAAAGGTGCTAGAAGTCACCGGCTTTCTTGAGACATTAACACATGAGGAGTCAGAACCACTGTTCACTGGTCTAGAGGATGCCTCTAGTAAAACACTAGGTCAAAAGGAGAACAAGGAGGAAACAGTAAAGAAAAAAATGCAGAAGGAGCTTCGGACTTGGCTATAGAGAGATGCTAGGAAGGTCTAGAAGGCTGGAGAACTTTTCTAGGCCATATCAAAAATGTTTTCATGCTCATGGTCAACAAAACACTAAGGACAACATAACCCTCGATCATCACAATCCACAGAACTACCAAAACCTCGAAAGCAGGACAAAGAAAAAGGATGAATAACTAAAAGAAGGAACCTAAGAAGACTTCAAAAAAGAGGCCACACTAAAAAGGGTTTAAGTGTTCAGACAGGTGCCCAGAAGAGGTGGTCTTTTAGGGAGGGAATTCTTTCAAAAAAAAAAAAATTAAAAGAGGTGGAAAATGTCTTCCTATTGTTGAATTTCTTACTAATCTATTCATAAAAAGATAGAATGATTCTAGGGACAGATAAACAAAGATTGACCTTAGAGAGGAAAATAACTAAGGTCGGCACTTGGACCAAATAAAGAAATCTTTCAAAAGGTACAGCTTTTTCACATCTCAGTTACTCAGATAGTTAAATAGACAATCACAAAATCTAACATAATTGATTTGACAGCTTGTTCATTTTGTATAGGATAAAAGGAAAATTGAATTTCAATTCAACGGGAACGTAATAAAGTTGCAATGACTATTACACGTCTATTACAATGTTTAGCTGGTATAAAAATAAAACAAATAATTATTAGAATAAAATAAAATATCTATTATGCCACTTATCTTTATTATAGAGAGAACATAATTGTATTGGTGATTTTATGAGAAAGAAAATACACCATTGAATAGTAATTTATGTGATTGAAGACATTAATTGTTATTCATTATGTTACGCAATAGCAATTTATGATAAATTGTTATTGAGTGCTTAAACTACAAATAAACACTATAATTACAGTTTTATGTAGAATGAGGTGGGAATAAATAACTATCCCCCTAAATCAACTTAACTAAATGATGACTTGAGAGCAAAAAATATATGCAGTTGGACTGGCAACTAATTAATGCTCACCTTTAGAATATGCTTTGCTGATCTAACTGCAATTTCATTAGAACAAAGATCTCGCAGGTGGGGTAAATGTTTGGTCCCATTGGCCACCTGGATTGAGGCAACATCTTAAAAAAGTATCTGCAGAGGCAAATACTGCCAGAAAGGAAAAGCAATCGACACTTCATTGAAGCAACATATGGAAAATATTCCACCTTGCAAAGCTCACCTTTCCTATATAACGAATATTAATTCCATGAGCATGAAGAGCTTCAGTTAATGTCTGGCCATCCATTGGTGAAACTTCAAGGGTGCAAAGATCTTGTGTAAATTTTGGCAGAACAGTCTCGGAGAGGAACAAACTAACTTTCCGCACATTCTCCTCATCGCTGCTATTTCCTATTGACAGAGGATGCAAAGAGAGAACAAAAATTCAGTAGCATGCATATAACAATAAAATTATATCATTTTCAGAAACCCAAACTTGCCTCTCCATTTCCAGCCAACTTGAATTCAGTAAAAACATTTGGATTGAAAAGTATTTCAACATTTGATTCAGAGCTTTCAGCAGGCACTGGAACACTTTCTTGCACAGTTTCAGTTGATGTCATTTCCACAGCATCCTGTGGAACAATTGCAAGCATTTGTTTCAAGAATCTAGATATAATGGCATGTATTATGCCACATCCAGTTTACATAATAGCAGGTAAAATGTGCATGTCGTGCATGCAGAGGCACTTTCATTTGACCTTAACTTCAGATACAAGAACACGTATGCTTTGAATAATTGAATCCTTCTTTAACTGATTTGATATAATAATTGATCAATAGTTTTCCTGTTGCGGTGCATCTACAAAGATATAAACCTTGTACATCTATAATTGAATTTATAACTTGTCAACTACAAAGCATGAGGGGAAAAACATACATGATTAAAAAGGCTGGACAAGTCAAACGACCTTAGATTATAGGGGACACAAATAACACTGAATTTTTCATGACAAGCAGTATCATGCACTCTGGTGATCACGTGCTCACATTCATAACCACATATGATCATATATTTAGAAACACGACATCCTGCCACATAGGCAAATATTAATATGAAAATCTACCCAAGAAAATGACATTCTATGTCTGATGTTGTACCACATATCAATATACCATCACATAGTGTGGGTTGCCTGGACATCTGATTGTGGATGGTTGAGGTAAGTCATATCATACTCAGAAACCACTATTTTTTTTTTTTTTCCATATAGGCTACAATTGATTATTTTGTTGTTTGATTCCATGCTTTGAGGTCGATTAAAAGATATGAAATGAAGATCCCCTTCCAAGATGTACATAAAACTTACTGGAAACCAAAACAGTAGATACTAGTATTATACAAATAGGTCACCACCGAGACCGTAAAGGCACAAGCACATGAATAGCTTAAAAGGAGCATGCACTACCTTTGCCTTGTCATCTGAATCACCTTCTGTATTGGTCTCAATATCTGCATGCTTATCAGTGACAGGTGCCGTAGATGAATCAGTTGTCACACTATCACCAACATGAGACTGTTGTCTCCTTGGATTTTTCAGCAGCTTGAGCCTACACAAGAGGACATTTTCTTTTTAAATTATTGTGCTCAGTTTGCACAAAGATCAAACGTAAAGGGGGTGACAACTTGAATACAAGAAAATGCCTTACCTGGCAATAAGCAGCTACCAATTCAGGTCTCAAAATACAAAAACGAGAACCAGGCCCAGTGTAGTTTGCATCGCGGGGTGTTACTCTCATTAAATCAAGGAGATAATGCCTAATACATAAGCAGAAGAAAAGGGTTAGATGATTTATGCCATAGAGCATAAAGCCAAACGAGTCAGAAAGAAAACTCTCTATCAATCTTGGAACCTTAAGAGAGAATCCCCGAGACTTCTAGTTATTTGTAGAGAAAATCTTCTAAGAGCATCTCAATGTAGTTTGTACAGCTTTGAATTTTTAGAAAGTGTCAGCGCCTAAGATTTTAGACACTTTTAGGTACGTTGGTTTGCTCAAATGAAATAAGGTTGGAAAGGAATAGCAATTCCTTATTTATAGTTAGTGGTATTTTTGGAACAAAACATACTTTTTGGTCAGGAATAGCCATTACTTAGTAAAGGAAGGAATAATGATTCCTTATCTATTCGACATCACATGGAGTAGACATTCTTTTGATGAATTTTCGTAAACCAAACAAAAGAATAAATACTCCAAGGGAATAAAGCTGGAATACATTCCATTCCATTCAACCAAATATAGTGTTAGTATGTAGCACTAATTCAATTCACTACTTAATGCTTGTTTACACCCAGAAAGCAAAAATCATTACCACATCTACTTGTTAACCTTAAAAATAAAAATAAATTTATAAAAAAAAAAAGTTAGAGACTTACCTCACCAGAATTTCTCCAACCAAGATATCTAGGAAAATACGTAACAAGTTTTAGATTCTTTTATTATCCATTCCTTCTTCTTTTTTGCTCTGATAGAATTAATAAAAGAAAATCACTCCCTAAAAAAGGAAGGGTAAGAGTGTTTCAAGTCGTTTTTTGGCATCACCATTAATTTAAAAATGTAAAATAAACAAAACTGGCTTTTAAAAAAAATGATTAATTAAGAAACCCCCAAAAAAAAAGAAAAAATAAATAAAGATCAAAAGCTTTGTCTTTAGAAGGTTCTGCAGTTGAATCGACCAAGTTCAGATTGATTAGTTCTTGAAAGAAAGACTACATGTCGGCACAAGAATGTAAAAGTTATAGATATCTTATACAAAATTTCATTACATCTACATAGGCTAATGGAAACAAATCACCACATCAAGGGAAAAAAAATCCAGAAAAAAAAAAAAGAGCTTCTGCGGTGGAAGAGCAAAGACTCCAAAGAAGTGTCAAGTTAAGGGATGTGCATAATCCACTAGCAGCTGTACAGTAGACCACACATGAATTTGATAGGAAACCAACAATCACACAAGAAGCTATTCTCATCATGTCAAATCCTCCTATCAGTTCCTTTTGAGAGTTAGTATATATAATAGAAATATGAGACATCATTCTGTAAATTGTTTCTTCTTTAGTAACAACACCCTTAAACTCCATAATTCTCTCATTCTCTTTATCTTCGAAAAGCCATAGAGCAAATGGCATAGTCATATACTAAAACCAAAAATGATGCTGTGCGGTTAAAACTGGTAAAATATCCTGTGCTCCAATTTTTTGAAGAGTTATCGGAAAGATAAACTACTTCAAATAAATTGAATCATTTGCAAGCAACATACACATTTGAAATCTTTTCAGCAAATTTGAAAGTGACATCCCTCTCATAAATAAGAAATTTTTTGGAGTACTTGCGGATTTGACATTGAGCAGAAGAGTATGAGACCCAGTATGACCAACTTAAGATTGCACAAACTCTATCAATGGTCAATAACTGTATACAAGACCCTGCAAACTTCAACTAATAGTCACCTATCATCGCTGCCAACAATACCCTTGCATTCCACAGGTGCAGCTAACTTGAAGACATTACCAGAGCCATCAAGCACTGTATGTTCCTTCAAGTGAAGACGTTTTGCTGCCTCCAAAACCTAACATAAAATTACAGGCAAGAAGTCATTTTTGGAATATCGGCCTTTGACAAAGGAAACAAAAAAGGATGTTAAAGAGAAAGCTTGGGAATCCACAGGGCCACAGGAAGATATAATTATCAATGGAGGCAGATTTAGTCTTTGTCCAATGGCTAATGGATAGAAAAGTGACGCACAAATAGATATATAATGAAGATCAAGGTCATTGATGCAAATATAGTAGCTGGGAAATCAATTTTCTGAAAGATATAAGGAATGCTATTAAAACAAGACTAAAAAATCAGTTAAGCATGGGGAAAATATGAAGTATCAGAAATGAGGGAGGTCAACCTCTTCTGAGTAGCTACTGGACCGTGCCAAGTATTTAATCTTGATCCCCACCATTATTCAATCAAATGTCACCCAATTTGGCATAACCTACCTTAGAATGAAAATCTTCATTCCAGCAAATCTTCTTTCCATTGTCAACAGAACCATACAAAAGTGAGTCAGATTTATCCCCTTGAAGAATGCCAGGCAAAACACTCTGCAGCAGGAAGTCATAAAACTAGTAAACAGATCCACATGAAACAAATATGCAGTGCAAGTTTTAAGAACAGAAAAATGCGAAGGAAAAGGAAGATGTAGCTCATTAGGCCAATTATACCAGCACTAATATCTGAAATGCCAAAATCAGGAAGCATCAAAGCTACACCTACCCATGCTGGCCTGGAAGAGGCCTAAATAGCAAGGCAATTAGATTATGCAAAAACTTTGTTATCTTTTCACAAGGCAACTCACTAACCATCAGAAGAAAAACATCATTAAAAGATTTGATATTCTTGAAACATAGGAGAATAAACAACAATTACGAATGTGAGTGTTCACCTAATTATGTTTGTGTCTACAAAAATAACAAAAAGGAATTGCATCGTGAGTGCTGTCTAAGGCATTGTCGCCCATATGAAATGAACACTGATCTCCCACTAAGATGAACAAGTTAGATTCTCTTCTTCCTTCATTTCCTGTAAAATATATCTGCCTAAAAAAGAGTGGCCTGAGACACTTTATAATCCACTTTTTCAAATTGGTTGCACAATTCACCAAAAACTAATCCTATGAGAAGAAGAAAAGTTTCTTCTTTCAAACAAAAGCCCCTTTATCACTTTCCTTAAAAAAGAGGAGACTTGATTATGCCTACCATGACTACCGAAAGAAAGAAAGAAAGGTAGTTAACTTAATAGGTTACCCACCTGTGCTACCACCCTATGACCCCTGTAATCAATTATTGCCATTGCAAGATTATAAAGTCCAGGGACATCAGCTTCCTGGTATGCCCTGGTGCCTTTCAAATCATTATTTGCAGATGCATATGTTGCTTGCTCATTGTCAGTAGGTGGTGTCTCAGCAGATGCATTAGCTTCAGATTCCACCAAACCAGCATTTTCATCTAAACTTGATCCTTGGACATTCTCCCCATGTGAAATGCCCTGGGTACTTGATAAATCAGGTGAGGCACTCTCAAAAGCTTTGCTAGCAGCACCAGTGTTCACAACCTTCAATGTAGAAACCGAGCATTTTTTTGAGAGCTGTTCAAGGTCCGCATCAACAGCGAAACTGAAGAATATGTTGTTATGAACATACCTGAAGGCACAAAAAGGCCACATCTTCTCTTAATTTGAATTAATGTAATAAATAAAATAAGAAAGATCATAACGTCAAGCATATGGAAAGAAAGAAGATAAAAGCAGAAAAGATATAATTCAAAGCTCCAAAACCAAGATGCTGTTGGGCCGTGCAGAGACATGAAAGAAGTTCAGATTGCCACATAGATAGAAAGGAGAAAAGGAGCAAAAATACCAAACGATAATTGTCAAAGGCAAATACTAAAGAAAGAATTCAAAGTTAAATGCTCTAAACTACTCGTATTTCTTCTTGAGTTGTGGCTGCAAAGAATAGGCTGACTTCCACCTGGTATACTCTGCAGGGGATCCAGTGCAAACAGCTGAGAAAAGAGAAAAACAGGCCTGTGTGTACTATTACTCCCCCAGAGGGCTGAGGGGAGCTTTTTAAACAAAAAGCTCGTGTAAAGTGGCTGCAATTAAGTGATAAAAATACTTCTTTCTTCCACAAGTCCCTAATGCAATGTCAAAACCGAAATGCAATTCATTCTCTAAAATTATAAAAATACCTATAAGTAATAAAACTAAATCATCTCAACACTTCCCCCAAGTTGGAGCGTATATATCATATGTTCCTAACTTGTTAGTAAAAAAATCAGCAAGTTGGTCTTCTAATTAACATAAAATGTATCAATTTCCTTATTCAATAGTTTCTCACGAACAAAGTGACAGTCAATCTCAATGTACTTTATGCGTTCATAAAAAATTGGATTTGACACAATATATGGAGCAACCTGATTATTACATATCAACTACATTGGTTGTAATTAAGGAAACCCAAATTCTTCTGGAAGATGCTTAAACCAAAGCAATTCACATGACGTGGATGCCATTGTCCTATATTCCGATTCTGCACTTGATCTTGCCTCTACAATGTGCTTCTTACTCTTCCACAAGATGAGATTACCACAAACAAACACACAATATCCTATGGATGATCTTTTGTCTAATGGTGATCCAGCTCAATCAACATCTGTATATCCAACAACATACATGTTCCTATGATTCTTATATAAAATACCCCATCCTGGAGATCTTTTTAAATAATGTAAAATACGAATCATAGCACATATCAAGATGTGTCGCGGTTAAATAAGTGAGTTCGCCAACTAACATCCTACTCCTATATCTCTCTGGATCACTTAAATCATCTCCTTCATTAGGTGAGAGCTTAACATTAGGATTTATAGGTGAATCAACTGGTTTTGCTCTAGTTAAACCAGTTTCGAATAATAAGTCAAGCACATACTTTCGTTGGGACAGATATATACCCTTCTTTGATCAAGCAACTTCAATTCTAAGGAAATATTTCAAGCTACTCATGTCCTTGGGTTTGGAATTTTTGTTGTAAGAAACCCTTTAATTTCTCCATGCTTACATGATTGTCTCCTGAAATCACAATATCGTTGACATATACAACCAATATAATTTTTTTTTTGGATAAATAAAAAAATTTTATTAAAACCATAGGAAGGTATACAACCGCAAGTGTGGGATAGATCAAGTGTCCAAAATTACAAGGTTAGAACTAGGATAAACCACCTACACTATTACATCAAACAAGCTACAATTCAAAATACACCTTACAAGGTTGGAAATATTTGGAATGTGTTGTCCCAATGAATAGAATTCCTTGCCCTTCATATGCAATAAATAGTTGCACTAAAGCCAGATTTCCATCTCTCAATGAGTTGAGAAGATGGGGATTGAGAGAGACCACCAAAACTCCTTGTCAAGTTAAAAAAGTAGGAGGACACCATAAAGCTCCAATAACCCGTGACAAAACTAAACAAGAGAGTGGACACATAAAGAATAAATGTTCATGGGACTCCATGCTTAAATTGCAAAAAAGGCAAGAAGTGGTCAATGTAATACCCCATGAAGACAACCCATCAAGTGTATATAACTTTTTGTCAATAACTAACCATAGAATAAAGCTATGCCTTGGGATAATGTGTTTATGCCACACCACTTTAAACCAGGGCATCGAGGAGCCTCTAACTTTAAGAGTTTGATAAGCACTCTTAATAGAGAATTTATCATTACAAGATGGCCGCCATATTAGACCATCTTCCTTAGAGGAATCAGGCTACAAATATGTAGGTATATTAAGATTCCCCTCAAAAGAAGAATCCGGAAGTTCCCAAGGCCGATTATCAATCAAACAGCAAAGCCTTGTGTTTAGGGGAAGATCAGATTGTGCAATCTCCCTAGTATTGTAGATACTATCCAGAGGTCCCTACAAGAGCCAAAAGTCTGACCAAAGGGATATGGATAGTCCGTTTTCAACTTTCCATTCAAAAAATTGTCGAGCCAAGCTTCTTAAATTCAAAAGTTTACACCAAGTTCAAGAGCAAATGGAGGGGCATTTAACTGACCAGAAGCTCTTCCCTTTTAAGAAGATGGTATAGACCCAATCCATCCAATGCCCCTTACACCTCCACTGTAGATGTCAAATGTGCTTCAATTGTGCTGCCTTATTCCAACCAAATTTCATGTTTAGGAATCCTAGGACCACCTTTCTTCAAAGGGGAACACACTTTTTCCTATCTCACTTTTGCTTTTGAAGCAATGTTTGGTCTTCCACTTTAAAGATAATCTCTCATCAATCGTTCAACTTATGCCACAATCTTCGTTGAAAGTAGAAAAACAGATGCCCAATATACTTGCAACAAAAAAATCACTGATTTTAAAAGTTGAAGTCTCCCTGCATAAGAAAAAAACTTGCTAGTCCAAGCTTCAAGGCGAGCGGTGATTTTAGAGATCAACAAATACCTTCCCCCCCCCCCCCCCCCCCCCCCCCCCACACACCCAAAAACCACACCACCCACAAAACCCAATTTAAATGAAATGAGAGGAACACTCAAGTAACGTATAGGGATAATACCTTTTTGAAAGCTAAGAAAAGTAAGAGCTGCCTCCTTGATGGGTATATCAACATTTGAGAAGAAAACTTTGCTTTTTTGGATTTGCACTTAAGCCCAAAAGAAGCTAGAATTCACTCAAAATCTTATGAATAGATTGAATAGAAGGGAGGTTGCCTTTGCAAAAAACCAAAAGGTCATCCGCAAAACAAGGGTGAATAATTCTCTCTTCTTTACATCTCCGATGGAAGGAGAAAAACGGGCACCGAGACTTTCTCCTAAACATGCAAGATAAAACTTCCATTGCTAGAACAAAGAGGTAGGGTGAAAAAGGACCCCCTTGGCGTAGTCCTCTATGGCTCAAGATATATCCCACTAGTTCTCTATTCAAGTTAAAAGAAAATTTTGGTGTGAAGAAACATCATACTAATAGTTATCTGAAAAAAAGTGGAAAACCATGCACTCAAGAATTTTTTTGAGAAACTTCCAATTCAAAGTATCGTATGCCATTGAGATATCAACTTTGATAACACATTTTGGAGAACCATTATTAAGATGGTAGCCTTGAACTAAGTCTTGAGCAATGAAGATATTATCAGAGATTTTTCTTCCAGGTATTAAGGCTGATTGTTCTCCCCCTACAAGAGAGTTTAAAACATGCTTGAGCCAAGAAGTAAGGACTTTTGAAATGGTCTTGTATAACACGTTACAACAAGATATAGGCCTGAAGTTAAAGAGCTTGATAGCATTTGAAATTTGGGAACTAAAGAAATAACTGTGCTATTTAATTGCTTTAGAAGATAACCGGACTGAAAAAATTCTTTGATAGCAACAGTGACCTCTTGCCCAATAACTAACCAAACAACTTTGAAAAATTTAGCGTTATACCCATCCGGGCATGGAGCTTTGCCATTTGGTCGGTGGAAGATAGCATTTTTAATTTCTTCATGAGAAACCGAGGTCTATAGGAAATTAATCTGCGAGCCATTCAACTTTCAAGAAATTAAATTTCTAACACTAGACATATTGTGGCTATATTCTTGTTGATTAAACAATTTTGAAAAATAAGCAACAATTTCATTTTTTATTTCTTGACTGCTAGTAGCCATAGTACCATCCTCCCGTTTTCAGGATTTAATTGAGCTACGATTATGGTGTTAGACCATAGCTTTATAAAAGAAGGATGTATTCTTATCTCCAAGTTTGAGCCATTTGATTCTAGATTTTTGTTTGAAGAAACACTCACTTCTTAGTAAATAATACTTCTAAAAATCCTCACATTCTCCTTGCAAGATAGATACATCTCCTTGCCCAATTGATGATTGGATGGCTATTAGAGAATCTTTAGCTCGGAAGACTCGATTTGAGATGTTAGAGAACAATCTATTGTTCAACTTCTTTAGCTCCACTTTGAGGAGCTTCAATTTTTGTACAACTTGATACAGTTTTGAACCTGTGATACTGGCCATCCAAATTTGGGAAACTAATTTCATAAAATCAGCATCCTCCAACCAAAAATCAAAAAACTTGAATGGGGACTTATGCCTTGTAGGGGAAAAATCACCATAAACCATGCACAATGAGTGGTCCGAGAGAATAGGAGGAAGAAAATTTGCTTTAGAATTTGGAAATTTAATAAGCCGTTCCTAGTTTACTAATGCCCAATCTAATTTTTTGAGAATAGGATTTTCCAGTTGTTTATTAGACCAAGAGTAGAGGCTTCCGTTAAACCGAAGGTCATCCAGTTTCCGCCTTATCTAAAAAGGCCTTAAAATATGTAATAGCTTGATTTAAGTCTTCTATTTCCACCCATGCTTTCTTGAATTGAACGTGTTATCTTAAAATCTCCTAAAGCAATCCAAGGAGAACTTATTGCAATCAAAGAAAGACCCAAGAGTTATTCCCAAGTTCCCTTCTATAAAAAATAGAGTTAGAGGCATACACAAAAGTGGCCAAGAAAGAGATATTATCCCTCAAGTTCATGCAAGAGCAACAGCAAAATTGACGATGCTCCTTTAGAACAATTGCATCCCAAACATTAGAATCCCAACACAGCCAAATACGTTACCTAGCAAGGCTAATTGCAAAATTCCATCTATAATTGATACTTTGTTTAATGAGTAGCTCATTAGAATGGTTTACTCTAGTTTCAAGCAACCCTAACGAAGAAATACCATTTTCAACACATACATTCCTTACATCGGCTGCTTTTATAAGATCACTAATTCTTCAAACATTCCAAGTCGCAAAATTCATGATTATACAAAAAAAGAAGCTATTGTGCTGTGCAAGTGCACTTCCTACATTTGAAAAATTATTTATTTTTTTTTTCCTAAAAGCTCTTACCATTGCTAGTAGAACAGCTCTTTCCATTGCCTGAGGAGGTGCAAATGGAGAAATCTCTAGGGCGAATTCTGTTACTCTTATCCCCCTCTACCGGAGTGGGTATAGAAGTAACACCATCTTGCACATCAAGGGTCCTTACTTCTTGCTAGTTAACCTCCATCTTATTTAAATTTGGAGTTTCTAAAACGTGAGAAGTTATAGGCTCGATGCTTTGACAGTGGTTAGGAATGTCCAAGCCTATCTCAACTTCCTTGAGAATCTCTACCTCTTCTTCAACTATCGCTTGTCTATTGTCATATGTAGGGGTGGTAGGAAGATTCTCTTGGCCAGGGATCTCGTCAAGACAAGTTGGTTTATTTCCTTTCCTCTGGTCCTGTGGAGAAACAGGTCTTTCCTCATTTTGAGAAGCTGGTCTAGAAGAGCAAAAGTGCCCAAAAACTTTACATTAGATACAATGAGAAGGTAACCACTGGCATTCAATAGAAACAAAAGTTGAGTCACCATCTTCACTGAAAATTTCAACTTAGCGAGCTGGTTCATCTTTGGCATCAATCTCAATGAGTATTCTAGCTTGATTAGCCCTCTCTCTCTCTAGATGCAATAAGGGTGTTTGCTTCCAATGAGATTCCCACCCCACTCGCTAAATAGCTTATACCTTCAACATCAAGGTATTCACATGGTATCTTAGATAATAAAACCCAAGCTAGTAAAATCGATGGTTAAGCACCAAAGAAAAAGGGATCTTTTGACCAAAGAAATAGCCCACAAAGGTCAACTCCCAATATTTAGCTCCCTTTTCAGCCGTAGTACCCTTAGCAACTAAAGGATAAAAGGAAAGCTTAAAATCTGAACTCGCTCTGTTTAAGGAAATACTCTGACCACAAACTTCAGCAAAAGATTTTTGTCTGGGAGAAGAAAGATTACCAGCTTCAACTTTGTCAAGGACACTATTGAGATTCTCCATAGTAGAATTGCCAAACGAGGGACCCAGGCATTTCAAGCCCAATTTAGAGAAAACAAAAGGTTGTTTAGAACCTTGAGCAGCTGGGGCCTTTGTTTTCTATCCAAATGTGGAGTATGATTGTGGATCTACCCTATTTTTAGAAGGCGACGGGTCACCCACTGAGGAGCTGGCCCTAGTATGTGGTGAAAAAAAAAAAAGAAAACGGTCAGCAAGTGAGGAGAGAGAAAAAGACAAAGCCAAAGAAAAAGAAGAAGAGAGAAAGAGGGTCAGAGAAGAAAGCCACAGTGAAGAGAGAGAAAGGTGTAGGAGAGAGAAACAGGAAAAAGAGAAGAGGACGGAAGAGAGCAGAGAACGGGTGAGAGAGAGAGAGAGAGAGAGAGAGATGACAGGAGCGGAGATGGGAGACTATTGAAGAGAAGGAGAAGAGGGTAGGGAAAGAGGCAGAGGGGAGAAGGGACAAAGGAGAGGGAAATGATGGGAGGAGAAGAAAGGGTAGGAGAGAGAGAAAGAGAGATGTGGCCAGAGACCATGGGAGGGTAGGGAGGGGGGACAGAGAAAGGATAGAGGCCAGGAAAAGACGGGGAGGAGCAAAAAGAAAAGAGGAGGAAACCTAAAAAATTAGGGCGGGTATTTTTCAAAGAGAGGAGAGAGCATTTTCTCTCTCTAAAAAGGATCACGAAAGTTCATTCCACACACACAAATATAATTACAACCAAAATAATTTTCTTATCATTATATTGTCGATAAAAGATAAAATGATCCGAATCACACCTGCAAAGGCCAAATTCAGTCACAATTGAACTAAATTTACCAAATCAAACACGTAGAAATTGTTTTAGCCCATATAAGATTTCTTCAAGCGACAAACTAAACCTGTCTCCACCCGAACAACAAATACTAGTGATTGTTCCATGTATACCTCTTCCTCAAGATCACCATGGAGAAAAGACATTTTTTATGTCTAGTTGATGCATGGGCTAATTATGAGTAGCAACAAGTGAGATTAAAAGGCGTACCGAAGTTATCTTAGCTACCGGTGAAAAGGTATCACAATAATCAATACCATATATCTGAGTATAGCCTCTAGTAACCAACCTTGCCTTGAATCGGTCAATAGTGCCATTACGTAAGACTTTCACAGAGAAAGGAAGAGATACAAAATCCCACATATCATTATGATATAAGGTAGACATTTCTTCTCACATTGCAACTAGCTAGTCAAGATGAGCTAATGCTTCAAAACCAAACTTGGAGTAGAAATAGTAGATAATGAGGTAACAAAAGAGGCATAAGATGGTGAGAGAAAAGAGTATGTAAGAACATTTGAAAGAGGATAACGAATAAGAGAACGAATGGATCACTTACCCTTTCTTAATGCAATTGGAAAGTCAAGTTCATCTAATGAAGAACTTGAGTCCAAAAGAAGATTCGATGGAAGTGAAGAGTCCTGTAAGGTAATACGCTGTCAAGGAACATAAACTTGCATGTTTAGCCAATTAAGATGAGAGAATCCTTGAGATGGTAGCAAAGTGATAGAATCATCTAGTGAGGGTAGTATAGTAGTACAAGCACGTTGATTAGCAAAAAAGGAATAATATGAAGATGATAAGACAAACAAATGAGGAACACAATTAATAGGAGACTCTTCTCTAGCAGACATAGAAGAAATAAAAAAATATGGAGTAGATTCAAAGAAAGACACATCGGGATAAACATAAAACTTATGATATTTAGGAGAATAACATTGGTATCCCTTTTGACTATGAGAGTAACCAAGGAAAATGCAATGAATCGATCGAGGATCAAGCTTGTTAATCCCTGGAGATAACTGGCAAACAAAACATAAGCAGCCAAAAGCACAAGGAGGTAAAGAAAAAGTGACCAGTCAGGAAGAAAGAGATGCGATGGAACCTTACCATGTACTGTAGATGGCATTCAATTTATAAGAAATCATACGGTAAGAACAACATCAATCCATAAGTGTTTAGGCACATTCATATGAATCAGTAACGTTCTAGAAATTTCAATAAGATGTCGATTCTTACGCTCAACAACTCCGTTTTGTTGTGGAGCATAAGCACATGGACTTTGATGTATAATACCATACTTTTGCAAGTATGATTGAAAGACATCAGACATGTATTCTTTGGCATTATCCGTGTGAAAAACATGAATGGAAGAATCAAACTGATTTCGTATTTCGGAATAAAATGTAGAAAAGATATCAAATAACTCCAAACGATTTTTCATTAAATATAATCATGTCATTCTTCAATAATCATCAATAAATGCGATAAAGTATCTAAAACCATAAAGAGAACTGACTCGTGCAGGTCCCCAAACATGAGAATGAACCAAATGAAAAGGAGTAGTAGCTTCCTTATTGACTTTTAGATCAAAAGAAACATGACTCTGATTGCCTAATTGACATGACTGGCATTGGAGACTAGAACAAGACTTTAAATCAGGACACATAAGATGAAGAATCTTCAAGGATGAATGGCCAAACCAACAATGCATCTCCATAGGACTGATGTTGTGGCTGGGCATGCAGTGGCAGTAGGTGTTGAATCCACATTGTACAACCCACAAGACTTGTGTCCACCACCAATCGTCTTCCTCGTTATTAAATTCTATATCACAAAAAATGAAGGAAAGAATGTGATAGAACAATTAAAAGAAGTAGTGAATTTACTGACAGATAAAAGGTTAAAAGGTAGCTGGGTTATATACAAAACAGATTTCAAGGGAAGGGATGGAAGAAGCAATGCAGAACCAATCCCAATAGTCGGTGAAGTAGAACCATTAGCAAAGGCGACATTTGGCAAAGTAAAGCAATTCAGTATACCTGACATATAATCAGTGGCACTAGAATCACCAACCCAAGGCTATGAAGAAGCCTGAGTAAAGCAGACAATAAGATTACCCGACTAGACTAAAGCTAAAGAAGATATAGATGTCTATAAGGTATTCTGAAATTGTAAGAGTCTTCTATATTCTTCTCGTGATAAGGTAACAGTAGATGACTTGGGTTCCTCATGGTGCACATCTAAATTAGGCATAACATACACCAAATTTGAAATAATATGAGTAGATGTAGAATCCATGATAAATCACTTATTTGGGAAAAGGAATAGTTTGTCTTCTTCAAATCTCATATACAGTGATTTTGGTCCTTTTCTTCATCAGATCTCAACACAAGTGACGCTTTGGCTTGCGATGGCATTGAAGAAGGGAGCAAAGTGCACGATACGGCCTCTGGAATGGATGTCTGTAGATAAATTGACATAGATCTAGGAAGCTGAGCAAGATTCTGAAGACGAATTTCAGTCCCTACCATTCCATTACATAGAAATTTCAAGACTAATCTTTGATCATGCACGGGAGGACATTCCTGATATTTATATGGTAAGGTCATTAATTGAGGACATAAGGGATGCTAGGTTTCATAAAGTAGAGACCGATTTTGAGACATTTGATCGCCGTACATCTGCCGTAAAGATAAAATCTTTGTCTACAATGGAAGTGAATATCATCGTCAGCGAAACTCAGTTTCGCAACGGTGGTGGCGGTTTTAGCCGCGGTGGAGGTAGAGGATACAAAGGTGAACACCACAAAGGTGGATATGGTTACGAAGGCCGCATGAGGGTAGATATGGCGGTAGCGGCTATGATGGTCGTAGTCAAGGAGGTTATGCTGATGGTGGTTATGGAGGTGTTCGGTATGGGCGTTGGTGTCTTAATAGCCCTCAACTAGGCTCTGATACCATGATAAGATCTCAAGTGTTAGTGTTACAATCAATTCTAACACGATATCACATTATATAATATATGTCTAAAATTACAAAAATATTCATAAGTAATAAAATTAAATCATCTCAACAATAATAAATGCTCTACAAATATGCATGTGAGTTGTTGAATAAATTCACAAGGAATATAATGTTGTCCAGATCAACTAACATATGAAAGCACTCTGGGTCCGTTGGATTTATTGGTGGAATGCATCTGCTAATGACTCCAATAGCACCACTAACTGCTGCATCAACAAAGTCAGAAGTCACCTTGTAAAGGGCTCTATCACGCAAAATCCTGCAATTAGTTAAATTAATTTTCACTGGTTATACAAAAGAAAATACGTGAAAATGCTACATCAAAATTCATACTCTATGGGGGCTTCATCCAAAATAATTATCTACCTTTCATGAGGCGTTGTATGGGGAAATTCACGACAGGCTTGCAACTCCTCATTCCAATCTCTCTGCATCCCAATTAGTTCGCTACCATATGAAAGAGTTATTGCATCCTCCGCTCTTGCTGCATCACGCTTATGATCTGACAAACGAAGACATGTAAAGGCAAGGAGGCAAACCTCTCACTGTATTCCTGTAGCTTATTGCCACACTACTCACTCAAGTTACAGTTTAAGGGCCAGTCACAAAGTTCAATGAATTCTTGTTAATTTTACATATTTAAAACTGTGCTGTTTGTCAGATGATAAACTCTATTGATTTGCATTCTTCAAATCAGGTTTTCATGGCAACATGTATCTTCAGCATGCCTCAAACATGAGTTATTTTGTCAAGTATGTGAAGATGCCAATTTAGTCCTCATCAAAATTTACTGTTAGCAATCTTAACATGTATTAGTCTCACCTGGAACTGGATATAAGCCAAGCCATGTATTTGGAGGCAAGAGAGACTGGACATTCTCAAAGGGATGAGAAGAGGCCTTCCTTTCCAAAATTTCACGGAAAGCTTCGTAAAATCATCAAAAAAAGCAAAGGTTAAAGCCAACATCCATGGCAACCACAAATTTTAACGAATTAGATAGCTTTTAGGAGGTACAGGTTCTACCTTTCTTGAACCTGGAGCTGATCTTCTGTAGTAGTCCCACAAGGGTGGTTGCTTCAGCAGAAGCCTTACTTGGCCTTGGATCAAGAATGTTACCCGAACTTGCATTGACATAAAATATTTTTGTACTCCCAGTGATACAAAATGTATTACCCTCCAATGTTACAACATCCAAATAAATCAAATCACCAACAAGCCTGGAAATGCAACAAAGGATTCTCTTAAAAATATATTCACTGGACAAGAAAATCAAAACAAGAATTTGTAGATGATTTGAGTTTTACCTTCTATAACTAGGAGGAGGATTAAAAGATGAGAAGACAATGCTCTCCACACACGTCACATCTTTCAAAGGAGATGATAACAGACTACTCAGTGACCCTGTCACATCTTCCATAAAGACCAAGCTATCAAGCTCTGGTACATCAACTTTTGCAGCCTCTGCATTAATGATGAAGTTCAGGGGAAACTATCTGAAAATATGATCCATCAAGTATGTTACAAGGAATCAAGCAGCAAAGAGAAGATTATAGGACCTTTTACACCTGAAGCCTTGTTCTGAGCAACTTCATGCTGCAAAGCAAGCGAAGTGGATAAAGAGGCATGAAGTGTGGAAAGGGAAAGCAAATCTCTCGTGCGGTGAACATGAGCTCTGATTGATCTATCATCATATAATGCTGCAGAAAAAAAAAAATGCCCCCTTTCATGTAAAAGCTCAATTGACAGAACTAGAAACAACATGAAATTTCCTGCAAAGTCAGGATTTTACCAGGAACCATCTCCAGGAAGCAGTTTGTCGTAGTGATATCAGCTACTTCGGAAATTTCATTGTAATCCTCTAGGTAATGTGTTGAGCCGTTGACATGAAGCAGTAAGTCATAACATGTGTAATAACACGTCTCTGAAGCATCAAGGAGGAACTGTCTAATATCCATCACGGAATCTCCAGGATTCAGCTGTCAATTCAATGATGTTAAATATCACAATGTGATCAATTAAAAGAATACGATAATTAAAATTAAGAGCTAGATTGGCCTTTAGGATCATACCTTCAAAGTTTGAATTTACTATTTAGTAACTCATAACCGATCTCAGTAACTTAAATATTTGCAACCTAATGACTTTTCATATGATTCAAAATCATTAAATTTTTTGTAATGAATTAATCATTCCTTTTTCTGCCAATTAAGATCTGTTTAATTTTAATTTTGATCTATACGTCCATGAGTGATTCCATTTTGCATTTTAATGGTTCTAAGGGATACCATCTCATAGATATATTGATGGTCACTTGTAACCAGGAGGCCATAATTAGCACGAACAAACATATTAATACCTTTACTACCTTTGCTATTTCGACCAAGCCTGATTGAGGAAGACTTAGAAGGTGTAAAGCAAATGAAAGAATACGTGTAAATTAATTTTATTGTTTTATCAGCCCAATAAGACATTAAAAGAAAGTCGGTAAAGCAACCATCTAGAAGTGGATGAGAAAATTGTCAACTAGGGTACCAAAACTTAGCTTTAAATTGCAGTTGTAGCCTAGACACTTATAATAACAACGCCACCCCAACCCCCCCAACACACCAACAAAACCAAAAAAAAAAAAAAAAAAAAGCAAACAAACAAAACAAAATAAAACCAGGAAAAAGGAATATATGAGTAACAAAGAAAGCTAACTCACTTGTAGCTCGAGCTTCTCACCGCTTTGCGTTTTTACTGGTACTGGATAAAGATGGAGATCACCTGCATCGCCAGTGTAATTAAATCATTTGAAATAAAAAGTATTGAATGTTGATTTAACATACACACACACACACATAATTAGGGAAAAAAAAAGAATGAATAAGGAACCTTGATTGGAGTGGGGAGTGGAATCAGCAGGTGAAGCCAAGTTTCCATCAGCATCGGGTGCGGTCGCATTCTCATTGTTAAGTGAAGGAGAACGAGAAGGAGGGTGAGAGGGAGTATGAGTATGGGTTGTGGTGGTGGTGGTGGGTCGCCGGTTTTTCCCTTTGTTGGATCTCCCGGCCATTTTTTTCTCTCTCCCTTGAATGATAACAAAACCTAAAAACAAACAAACAAACAAACAATATTTCAATTACACTATCCACCTCCACTATTAAGACTGGATACTACGTACTAATTTTGATTATTGAAACATTATCAAACAACTCATTTCTTAAGGTATCCGAAATGAAATGAAATGAAACGAGGAATAACAAAATCGAAATACAAGAAATGCTAAGAATCTCAAAGGCACACACACACACACACGTATATATGTAGTTATTAGAATAGCAAGAGCACAAACATATACATATATAGAAAGAGATAGAAAGAGAGAAAGATGATTGAAGGAATTACCTTGGACTGGGAGAGGAGGAAGAGATAAAAAGAGTGAGAAAGATAGAGAGAGCTTAAACTTCAACCCCCAAAATCCAATAAAAAAGTGAAAAAGTTATTATAATTGAAAAGTTTAAGGAGGCGGCTACTATGTTTATGTTTGGAAGTACTAAAGCCGAAGCCTTTTCTTTTCCTGTTGAATGCCGCTGCACTGGCTTCCCCCGAAGAAAGAAAGGCAGACAAGCGGAAGGAAGCACAAGCACCTTGCACCTTGGGGTTTAGGATTTCCGAGAATTCCTAGTCTTGCTGTTTACCGTATCTTATTATTAACTTAACTACTACTACTTCACTGCACACTTACATTTAAAAGCCCATTGGGCTTTTTTTCTTTTCTTTCTCCTTTGCCCACCATGTTCTTTTTCCTTTCTTCTTTTCGTCTCTTACTATTTTGGCAAGCATCATTTTATCATTAAAAGACCCAAAAAGAAAAAAATCCTTATAGCCTAAGGAGCCATCTATTCTATATAATTGAAATTAGAACCCTTAAACTTGTCACACAATTTTATTATATAGTTTTATATGATAATTTTATCAATTGCTCATGTATTATAATGCATATGATTGTTTTATTTAAAAAAACAAGTCTTTTGAAATGCATCATAAATCTATTTTAAAATCAAGAATATTTAGTTAATTTGAATATGTTATAATTAAGGGCTTTTATAATTAAGAGTTTTATTTTATTATAATTACAACTCATGTTGCTTTGGAAGGGTAGATACATCACAACAATCGTATACCCTACTAATATATTAAAAGATGTAAGAAAAGAAAATCGCAAGTATTTCAAGAAGATTTACTACTAAGTGTTTACATAGATCTATAAACAAAGAGTACGTAGATTATTAGGTTATCATGATATAGGTGATAAGCATCTGATTTAAAGTAATAGGATTTTGAATTTAATCTAAGGTAAGAATCTAAACCTCAATTTGATTCTTCTAGTTATAGAAGGTTTAAATTTTATTGTTATTATAAATGATTGATGGGAGTGTTTGCTTTATTTGATATATATGATGCCTATTAAAATATCTCCATAATTATTATATTCTAAACAAGATGATATAAAGTTGAATATATAAAAAATAAATAAAAACATGCTAAAAATTTACCTACCTTTCGACTTATTTCATCGAATTTTATAATCTAAAAAAATATAATAATGATGATATATATGTATACAACTCCTAATGGATCCACTACAATAACCTATCTAAACCAATAGTCAAATTTAGTAGCACACGAATAAATATGAATAGATTTTATAGAAAACTCTGTTAGATCCCTATGGATATATATATATATATATATATCTTAATCCACTCTATATCTTTTTAAAATCTTATATAATAAACTACATATCTTTTAGATCTTCAATCCTTCTCTATTATAGAATTCCCAAAGTGTTATAATCAATTGAAAGCTTAAGAAAAATTCTTAGAACTAGATTTAACACTTTTGAAACTTGTGAAAGATATCAACAAACTATTCTAAAAAGATTGGGGTCCATACAACTTTTGGTGGAAGAAAGGACTATATCTAAAGGTTAGGATAGATAGATTTGTTTGCGGATTGGAAACTCAGCAACATGTTGGACAAGAACACTAACAAGAAATACTCACGATTCGATTCAAGACTTTTGTCATACCCATTATTTCAAGTATGCACACGACATGTTTTGTTGCTTACTATGACAGAAATCGCTAATAACCTGCAAATACATAAAAAAT